>PVKZ01001940.1:0-291171 GCA_004027375.1 Macroglossus sobrinus | reverse complement strand
CCGGGTGCAAATCCTGGCTCTGCCACTTGATAGTTTGTGATCTTAAATGAGTTATTTAACATCATTATACCTTAGTTTCCTCATCTGTAAAGTGAAGATGATAATGAATACTTGTCCCACAGCGTTGTGAGGATCAAATAAGACAATATATGTAAAGTATTTAAGAGTGGTGATACATAGTAAACACTCAATGAGTGTTCAGTATTTTTATGTTATTACTATTATTCTCAATGTTGCCACTCCTGTTTTAGAAATCTCTGTTGTTGAATTGACTTTCTTATTACTTCTTTGTTCTTGGGTTATGAGTTTACTGTAGTTAGCACTAGGAAAGGCTTAATTTTAATTGACTAACTAAAATTAACTAACTGTGTTCTAAGAGCTGTTTTATGTGCTTTAGATAAATCAGTTAACAAAACAGACAAAAGTGCCTGCTCTTGAAAAACTTACATCCTAGTTGGGGGTGGTGGGTGGAGGATAGGTAATACAAATAAACAGAATCAGAAAATTATGTAGTATGTTTGAAGGTGAAAAATGTCAAGTTCAGGAGGGTGAGGAGCAGGCAGGTGATTTGCAATTTTAAATAGGTAGTCGGGGAAGCGCACTGAGAGGGTAAGTGGTGACTGTATCTAGAGGGCAACAGGAAAGTCTGAGTTCACCTTCAGTTGCTTTTACTTCCTTGTCTGATTCACGAATTTATTTTTAATTTCTTTTCCTGAATAGAATTTTTTTGTTTGCATTATTTCTGAGTAGCCATTGGTGAGTTTCATTACTTCATTAATATCACAAAGTGAATGTGTCTTAGAGTAGCTCTTTTGGTCTGTTTCTTGGCCTTTATTCTAAAGTTTTCTATTACTTTTATTTTCTGGTATATTTTGAGTTCATCTATCTAAAAGCACACAAACTTAATTTTTAAAAAATGTTTGTTTTGTTATCCTCTAACAGTTAACTGGCCATTCTAGCATTATTGCATCAAAAGCAAGTAAAACATACTTGCTTAACGTGAACAAAACTAAGACAAAAATTCCTTGATCTGGAGATTAAAGAGTCCAAATGGTGACTTTAACATGGCTGTAGAAAAAACTTTAGCCTTCTAGTGCAGACATTTGAAGTTAATGAAGAATAGAAAAGTTGACAGATGGGACAAAAACAAACTTTATGGCAAAATGGAATTTTCCTCAAAAAGCTGTTCATGGCAGACTTTGGCATTTTTGTTACAGGGTCAGAAAGAAAAAATTTTGATTGATGGGTTTAGAGAAATTACATAAAAATATGTCACTCTTAAGTTATCCATATGCTCTCTTATATTGGAGTTTGTATCAGTTTTTATAATCAATTTCTAAAGATATATTTTATTTATTTAATATTAAAATTATCACTTCAGGTGTGGGGTTTAAAAGTCTCTAGTACTGTACTGTCTATGTTTGTGAGAAACAGGAGAAGAGACGAGAGAGAGTGGACAAGTTCCCTCAGAGATGGGGCATTTCAGCAGCTTGGTCCCTGGGCAGTACAGACCTCAGAGTGGCCAGTCTTGGTCAAGAATCAACAAAACTATCTATAATAAAACCAACAGAGTGGACAGAGGGGAAGATACACACTGCTTTTCACTCTACCTCCTGCTGCAGGTGTTCTCAGCTCTCAAGACATGCCTCCCCTGAATTTATGGGAGTCAAGAAGCACCACCATTAATGCTCCCTAGGCTTGTCAAGACAATCTTTTAAACTATGGGCTGCTGACATGATATATAAACACTTATCTTTAAAAGTGCATATCATTCACTTTGAATGGGTCATGTAATATCATACCCTGTGCCCCAAAAGTAGGCATGTAGCAGGTCCTCAAATGACTTCATTTTGTTCAACCTCATTTTGGTATAACATACATGAGATGCCTAGCAAGTCAACTCTTGTGTATTAGCCTATGGTAAAATTGATTTTTGTCATATGTTGTTTTGCTTAAAGTCACAGAACCTATTGATGGCATTAAATGAGAACTTAATATACTTCTCTGAAAGGATCAGGAGTGCAGTTCTAAGTTACAGTGAAAACTATAATCTAGAATACAAGAGTTAGCATGAATACCCTGATCTGTGAGAATGCATTGGAAATCCCTATCACCCAGAGAGAGTCCAGGCAACATCAGCTTGGTAAATTACAAGGCAGAGTTAAGGACTTGGTATCAGACAGGGCTGAGTTTGAATTCCAGGTACAGTGCCATTCCTAAGTCTCAGTAAAGAAAATAATTCACATAAAGTGCTTAGCCCAGTGCTTGGCACATAAGTAAATGCTCCATAAACGGTAGTTTTACTATTTTAAAAAGGTGGGGAGGGAGGAGAAGAGTTGCATGACTTTAAATCATTCTCCAAATTTATTTTCAGTAAATAGATTTTGTCCTGGAGTTTTTCAAGGTATCCAGATCAACGAAGCGTGGGAAGCACTAATGCTCGGGCATATTGGCTGGAACGAACAAATACAGTGATTATGGTTATATCTGATATAAAGGGGTTTTATTTCATTCCCATTTCCTTGCCTTTGACCATGCCATTATGTTCATGTGTAATTCTCTTCCCTTTTTAATTTTTTTGCAAATCTTACTTTTCATAAGGATCCAGCTATAAGTGTACCACTTCCTTAAAACCTTTTGTGCCGCAATGTTTTTACCGTAATCTCTTCTGATGCCAGCCCCCACACTGTATTTCATATTTACACTGAGTTGGCATGTCTACATTGCCTTGGGGCTGTTCCCCAACCAGTTCCCTGAAGACCCACTCTTCCCACTTTTGTCCTGCCGGGAAAACTTAATTGCAGGGCTGGCACGAGGTCCCCAGTAAATTCTTGTTGAATTAAATCCTTTACTTGAAATTTCCAGTGCCTCCATTCCCCTCTTACAAATCTCCTCAATTTGAAGAAGTCTCTTGAAATGATGTACATGTTTGAACACCTCTTCCCAAACTGATATATTCAAATTATTTACATGCTTCATAGTTTTCCAGAACATACTACCAAAACAGTATTTCTATTAAAACATTTTTGATTATTGAACATTTGCTCTAAGAAGTATGATGATAGCCAGTAGCATTGACCCACTTAAGAGCTACATAGCTAAAGGTTACATGCTTTGCCGCGAATAATAGATTTAGTGGTGGGGTTAGGAGTTGAGGAGACGTCAGCCTCCTAGAACAGTCTGGTGGCCTTAAACAACCAGGAAGGTGAAGTCAGTGCCTTGGTTAAGTCACTAAGTTTACTGGAAGCGCATATTTTCCATTCAGTGCCAAATTCAGTAAGTCATGGAGCAAATGTTTATTTTGCTATGCTTTGAAAAGTTGCTTTGCTTCTTGTAAGTTTTCTCGGTGGAAGAATTCCAAGATATGACTTAATCCATGTTTGTAGCATTGAACTGGTGGAAACGAGATTTGTTCTGTGACTTGGCTCTGTCATTTATGGGCCATTTCTTTGGGAGTATGTGTGGAAGCAACCGAAGAAATGCCTGGTGTTTGAGTGGTTCTGCCTCCTACGGAGGCAACAAACAGCATACCCATATTATAAAGTTTTTGATTTTCTAACATCTTCAGGCAGCCATCCAACCTTGCAGAACAGCCAAGTGTCTATCTTGTAGGTTGTAGACACTTGTTTCCAGAATTACAGTACCCCAAAATACATGGGTTTATCTCCTTGGACTTCCCAATAACTTGAACAAAGAATACTTTTGTGTCTTCCTGGAGGTGCTGTGGTTTGACTCCTTTTATAAACTCCCTCAGGTGAGAGATGAGCTAATCATTACCAGTAGGGAAGCCCATTACTGGTTAGGGCTATTTGTTATTATCTCTTGAATTTACTCTGTAGGCATCCTACAGAGCATTTTGTTTGTTAAATAATAATAATCTTATTAGAGATTTGAGTTATTACAAAAGAGACTACTAAAGGGTTTATGTCTTGGAAAAATATCCCTTCAATTGGCAAATAGTCTATGTAGTCACATAGTAGACAAAGCAAAAGCAAGATCTTATTGACAACTTAAAGCCTGGGTAAGAAATTAAGGAACTAACTTCATAGGTGACACCATTACTTGGCCTAAACCATTTTAAGTCTTTTGTTTTCATAATACAAATTTGGGTTGCTTTCAAACCCAGCAGACTTTCATGCTGTAGATCTGCCACCTTAACAACTTTGTTAACCCTTTCTTCAATAAAGTCACTGTGATTCTTGAACTCACTAGAAGTATACTGGCTTTACTGGTCTTCAGAGTTCCTAATGCCCCCCTGCAATGTAGTTTAAAAATCTAATCACATTTCTTAGTATTATAATTTTGAACAATCAACAGGATTCATTTGGGATTTGTAATGTACTTATTAGGAATCATATGACCCATTTAAGTATACATCTGTGATTCCTTTATACTGCAAATAAAGTACTTCAATGATTTTATTCAGTCTGATAGCAGAAACTTCACCGGTCTTCTCCACTGGTCACCTTCACATGGATGTGTTGTCTCTTCTTCTTGAGAACTTTCTACTGCCCTGTCCTCCTTCCCCTTACCTGCTGCCTGGCTTCCTATCGGTCTTTTTTAAAACTCTTTTACAAGTCAAATCTTATAAAGGATTCTCTCTGTTTGACCCCAGCCCCTTTACAGTGTATTTTCTCTGAGCTCCTGCAACGTGATTTTTTTCCCTTATCACAACATTTATATGCTATAATAACATTACTTTTGTTTTTCTCTCACTGACCCGACTTTCATAGTCACTTGAAGACAGGCATTACATTTTGTGTCTCTTTGTTTCAAGCCCTAACAATGCCTGTGCTCAGTAAATGTTGAATAAATCCATGAATGAATAAATACGTGAGTGCATGGTAAGAATAATGCAAGATCATTATACCTTTTCAACACATTGACTTATATTGGTGTATTGGAAATTTAAATGACTTTCCATCACCCCCCTACAAACACAGGCAAAAAAATTGTAAAGACACAAAAGCCCATTCTCTTTTTTCAGTAAACTGTTAATAACCACACTAATTTCAGAATGGTCTTTCCTGTGTTCCCAGTACTTAGCACTTGAATTATCACCATCAGTCTTAGGCAAATCTGAAAGGACAGAATTCAATGGAAAATAAATTTTCCCTTTAAGTTCCTAGAGGGTTACTATAAAAACAGTAAGGGGAGGATTCTTTAATGTTGGAAAAACAAAACAAGACTTCTGTAATTAAAACCAAAAGCTCTAGTATAAGATGAGAAAAAAATAGTAATCAACCTAAAATAGGAAAAGCCTGGTTTTAAAATATTCAATATTCTGGACTGAGAAATTGATGCAGAATGTTGTGGTGTTTTAAGATCAAAATTATTTAGACAGATATATAAAGAGAATGTTTTGCTGTTGCGTTTATAGGTTAGAACTGAATCTGAAATCCCTTTCCTTTATTTATAAACAAATATAGTTGACATTTATTAGAGATGTCCTTACTTCTCTAACACATCTAAGTGTGATGTACATAGCAAGAACAGTAAAAATTACTATTAAAGATCTATTCCATAGTTTTCCCATACTACAGTTCTCAGTCACGCAGGCCATGAGGCCAGGCTAAATTAGAAAGCATTTTAGAAAGAAGGTAGAATTCTTTCCTTCCTTTGAATTCTGTAATCACTTTCATGATTGGATTCACCAGTATTTTAATGATGCGTAGAATGTGGTATTGTTTATTTTTTCTCAAGTATATGTTAGAAGTTGCCTTCATCTTTGGGGACACCATAGATCAAAGTTTGATTCTTAACTTTACAGGTTCAAAGTCTCAAATTGGACAAAAGCTCTAGAAACCTGATTCACTACTTAAATATTCATGATGTATTAATTTACAATGAGATTTGTGTGTGGCTGGGGAAATGGACCAGTTGTTTACAGAATGTAAATTCCTAGATTTAACCTTTGTGACAAGCCCCAAGAGGAAACAAAATATTTGCAACTAACAAAAAATGAAATTTTAATTCTAGAAAGACTCTTATAATCCACTCTACATCACACCTTGATTCTGCAGACCCTGGATTTTCAGCACTGTTTAGTGACAGCTGAGAATAAAATCCAGGTGTCCTGAATAGAGATCTGTGTATTTTTTACAATGCCTGACACCTCCCTGATTTTGAAGTGGAATGGATGGTGAGAAGATGGACCTAGAGATTGTCCAAATTATTTAGTAACTATATAATTAAATAGAAAAAAATATGCTGAAAATTTATGTTTTTATTAAGCAGAATTCATCTGATAAAGCATCTATGTCTTTGTGTGGAGGGGACTGGTAAATTTCTAAATTTAAAAATGAAAGAGAACATCAAGAAATAAAGCATCTGGGTCATTGCTTAGTCACTAAGAATCTCTGACAGTCTTAACTTTCACTGGCAGCCTAAATGATCATTTGTCATTGGTTTCCTGAATGGTTTATCTTTAAAGAACAAATTGTTAAATTTATGTTGTAGAGCAGAGTATCTTTAATTAGAAGTCCCTTAGGAGTTTCTGATAAATTTGAGTTTTACTATTATCTTCATTAGTAATACATTTACAAGCCATATTCTAGATTATTTCTGAAAAGATTTCAACAGAGAGCCTCTGTCATCATTTATTCATTCAAAGATATTTAAGTCATGTGTCACATCAGGTTCTGAAGATACAATTGAGAACTGAGCAGTAATGGTCCCAAACAGAATGTGGAAAATCAAAGAGGCTGCTCCTACTGTGGGAGGCAAATGTTAAAATAGTAATCACACAAACATTGTAAAAAATTGAAATAAATTCTATAAGAGAGCAGTACGGGGTATTATGAAAACATAAACAAAAGAAAGTCATCTCACTTGAGGAAGTGAGATCAGAAGGCTAAGTGGGCCATGCCCAAGAGGGATTATGTGTTTCTCTAGTCATAGGAGCATGTGAGGGAACAGCACTGAGAACCGCATCTGGCCATCCTACCTGTGTAATATACATTAGTGAAATGATATTAAAAATAGATATGCAAAGGCCTTGAGGTGGGAGACTTGAAATTAGACTAGTGTAGCTAGATACAGTCAGTGTAGGCAGGTTGGTGACAATGAGCTTGAAAAAGTAATACACTCCAGTTTGTACAGAGGCTTGTTAAGACATGTTAGGACTGGGGCCTTTATCTTAAAAGTAGTGGCATTAAAAGGTTATAAGCAGTGAAATGACATCTTCATAGAGAATTAGTGAGGAGAGGAGAGGAAGAGAGTAGGGGTAAGCTGATACAGAGATTCCTGTCTTGTTGAAGGTGTGAGACTCTTGCTAGCATATTAACAGTGGATTTGGAGAAAAGTTCAAGGTTCAAGAGATATTTTAGAAGTAAAATTGACTGGACTCGGTGATGGATTAGATTGGGTGGGAAGGAGGAGAGAGAAGAGATCATCCCAGATGTCCTGGGCCATCTTCTTGACTTTGGTGTATGTAAATGACCCACCCTGCACAGCCGTTGGTGCCCTTCAGCTCTACTAATGCCACCTGGTCCCGTCTGGACTTTGCCACTACCCTGAACCACTTCACTGCTCCAATATGAGAGAAGCCCAAACCCCTGCACTACCAGCCACTTCACATCCAGGTTTCCAAGCCTGCTCAGGAGAATTGTACTCAAGGGAATTACTGAACCTCTTTGCAGGAAGGCTCGTAGGCAGCAGGATGATAACACCTACTTTGAAGGATCGTTGGAGGATTTGAATAACAATTTTTACAAAGCTCCTAATACAGTGCATGAGAAGTGCACACAGAGAATTGCCACGTGATAGAAATTACCTTTCTTCTTTTGTCTGCTGGGTCTTGAATCTTACACTTCTGGGAATCCCACTAACTTTGTTTGATTTGCTACTACAATAAATGAGCATGTTTTTAACAGCATTTATTTTATCAGATGTTTATATAGATGTTAACTCCATCACACAGCTTATTAAAGATGTGTACTTACTGTCAATTAGGCAGTAACTCATAACTCCAAGATGGTGCCTCTTCTAAAGTATAGATACGCTTACAAAATGCACAGTATACCACTGACTTCAACTTCCTATATTAAAGATTTAATAAAATGAAAAAGACTCAATTACTAATATCTCAAGCCTATTAATTTCACACATATGTGTAAAATATGTAAGGAAGAGGAAACAATATGTAAACTACAGAGATAAGTATCCATAATTCCTTGGGGAAAAGATAGGCAAGCACAGAGAAATCTATTACCCTGTGTAACATGTCTTAAAAGAATGGCCTGCTCTTTCTGTGTCCAGACTTTGTCATTGACAAATCATGTAAAGGCTCACAATTATCTTTTGTCATGTGACAGAATAAAAAGATTCACTATTTTTCATCAATAACATGCAAATAAATATTACCAGGTAGTTTTTATTAACTATGTAAAATTTTCTTCATACAAATCTAGAATGTTGCCTTACATTTTCAAGATTATTTTTTTCAGAGAATATGGGATTTTTTTATTTTATAAATCTCACATTTTTATTGTTCTAAAAGTTATCGTATAGATTAGAATAATTTTGAAAAATATTAATTCTCTTATAAGGGTGGTGAAACTTAAAGTACAAACCACTGTCTACAAGATTTGCAAAACTACATAAAGGAAACCAAAATTTGGGGTTTGGGGCTTGTTCTTTAATTTTAGCAAATTTTCTTGTTAGATGTAACTAGTGTCTAATATACTTAAATTAAAATTATTTTTAAACCAATAAAATAGTAAAATATGTCATGCTTATACTTCCAAAGGCTTTATGTACACACACACACACACACACACACACACACACACACACACACACACACACAGAGTTCAGCTTTTATTGCCTTTCTCATAATATGACTTTGATCCCCTCCCACGATAGGTGGTTTTGTTCCAATTTAAGAGCCTATAAAAGTTTGTGGTTACATACCCTCATTCCCTCGTTTACTTGGGATCTGAGTTATGGAAGCAGTTGCCAGAGAGCACCCTAATTTAAACCCTCCAGAATTTCTGTGAAGGTATATAAAGGAAATGACACAGATGGTACAACTAGACCCATTTCTTAGTCAAAGAGTAAGTCATTAAGGCTGTTCATAGAGGGATTCTGGGTTTTATGGCCCTTATTTTTCTAGGACCCAGGTAAAATAGGTTTTTGTGGACTTTGTGTCACTCATCCACTCAACAAATATTTATTAAGAACTTGCCATTTGCATGGCACTGTATTGGGCTTATGGCAGTGAAGAAATCCCATTGTCTTGCTTTAAGTTTACAGGCTGTGGTTTGATGTAGGAGACCAGCTAGAAAACTGGCAGTTAGGATAGAACATAAAAGGGTGTGCACAGGGTATAGAGTGCAGAGTGTTGGGGTACATAACCCAGTATGGGGTGGTGAGGTAGCCAAAGAAGCATCTCAATATCGTGGAGGAGGACAATCCTTACCTAATCATTAGGACCAGCCAGGCTAGGGAATCTTGAGGAGCAAAGGGAACAGCAAGTCCACAAGGCAAACCTGAGAGAAAGCCCAGCACATCTGGAGGAACTGCAAGTGTGCCTGGTGGTTCAGTATGCCTGGAGTGTGGACTCTGAGGCAGAGAGTGAGGACAGACAAGGACCAAACTGCAGAGGCTTTTATCAGCCAACTTACAAAATTGTGTTCTCTACTCAGAAGATATTGGAAACCACTGAAGTATCAACACTTCCCCTTTCCCTCCACGTTTTGTGACATAACTCAATAAATAATAAACCCTATCAATGAGTAAACTGATGCCCATGCCTTAAGAACGATAGCCAAAAATTATATTTATAATCACACTTAAGGGAGAACAGCACCTCGATTTTTATTCTCTAACAGTTCTGGAAAAGAAGTTGTTTTCAACCAGGTAAAATATTCAACCATGAAGATTCTGCTTGGCTTTATAATGTTACATTATTTCTCAGAACACAACCTTGCTGTACAAAGAAAGAAATTATCCAGGTTAAGGATGAGACTAACTTTGTGCAAATATTTTTATCAATAAAAACAATATCACCTTATATTTTTAAAGCAAATTTACAGCTTACAAATATGTATCTTATAATGATTTTATTTGAGCCACAAAGTAATCCATTGAGGTAACTGATATTGATGTTCCTATTGTACAGATGAAAAAACTGAGGTTCATATAAATAAAATATAGCCCAACATAACAGTATTTAACAAGTATTAGTGCTACTTATTATACTAATTAGTATAAAATTTACTTGTTATACTAGTGCTTATTAGAGATTCAATCTCAATATATCTGACTTTAAATTCTATTTTTTTACGATTATGCTTATAAACTGTAAAGAGACTTAAGTTTAGGGCTAGACTAAAATACTTATTTAGATTTTTTGTTATGTTATCAATCACAAGAATTGAACACTTCCTTAAAAAGTAGAGGATAATGAATAATGTCTTTGGACTTCAGATATAAAACTTTATAATACCTGTTTGCTGATTTTTATATTTGTTTTGATCTAAGAAAAAGAATGTTCTTTTCTTAAAAAAAGAAAATAATTAATTCACTTGAGGTCATGGTAATTTAAAAAGGCAGTGCTAAAAAATTTATCTTTTGCTACCAGTAGAATATATATAAAAATTGAGCTCTGAAAAATTGCCTGCAGAATAAATACATAAAACTAAACCTTATTTTCCCTTTGATTTTCATCACAATAGAGGTAATACATATGAAACTTACCTACAATTGCAAAGTTTAAATTTTCTTCATAAAAGAAGTTTGAGAGTTTGGAACTACATCATAGAATGTATTCTAGGTCACAGGACTTAATTTTACTTGTATGCCTTATATTTTTAACTCTAGTATAAGTCTGTGAGGCAGGTACTACATCTTTTACATTATTTTATGAATCACAGAACTTTCCATGTAGTAAATACTCAAAAACTTTTAAAATAATAGTATACAAAATTGTTTTGTTGAAGAGAGAGAAAATATTCAGAGGAACATTACCAAATTTAGGCAAGGCCACTCCTTGGACCCACCTTCCACTTTCCTTAGTTCTCCTCCAGGTAGTGACCTTAGGTTCAGGGAGCAGAGGGACTCCTGATAGATCTTCAAGTATTGAACCATATAACAGGGCATGAAATACTCTGGAAAAAGGACTGAACCTATCTGTTCGCTACCCGCATGCAACCTATAGTGCAATACTAGGTGGAAACTCAGCTATTATATATTAACTCAATGAATGAATCAAAGATATAAAAGACTTTAAATTGCAGACTAGTCTCACGTAAATAGAATAGCTTCCACAATGCTAGGGCCATGCAGAGCTCTATCTGTACCTCCTAAATTGTCACATAAGTCATTGTCATTGACACTTAAGGGGCAGGGAGTGATGTTAATAAAAATGCTGAGACAGCAGTCTGCCACCAAAATTCCAAGCAAACTAGGACTGTCCCAGGTAAACCAGGACCCGAGGTTATCCAACTATTGCCCAACTATAAATCCAAACTCCTGCTCTTATTCAAAAAAAAAAAAAAATGCTTACATATGAAAATGTGTCCTTATATAATTAACGGGTTATAGAAAATAAACCTTCTCTAGAATTGTAGTTTTAAGAAAGTTTATATCCAAGATAGAGTGGTTATTTCTGAGTGTAAAGATTTGGGATAAATTTTAAGATATTTTTTTCTTTCTTTTTTTTTTTTTTGGCTTCTCTGTGTTTTTTCTTTTTTTTCCTCTTCTGCAGTAAATATTAAGACTGTAAGAATGAACTTGAATGGCTTTAAATTTTTGCTTTTTAACATTAAATTATCTATACATTTTCTTTTAGAATTTTGTTACTCAATTATTCCACAGAGCATTCCTGGAGAAATCTAGTGTCCTTGTTTTACTGATTAGGAAATTACAACAAAAAAGATATTAAATGATTTGTTCCTGCTAAGTAGCTTGTTAATCATCAGAAAAAGTACTTTAATAACAAATAATATTTTGACTATATATTTTTTGTTAATATCTGGAATTATTATTGATTTCTGTGTAGATGCTATTATTATTTTAAATCTATAAATACAAAGATTCCCAGAAGTGTGATACCTCAAGAAGTTTTTGCCTGCTGCTGAGACGTTCCAGAATTTGCCAGTTGTACCCATCATGAGAAACCTCTTCCTATGTCCTTCGTGCATGATTTATACCTGTGTGTTTCAGTACGGCAAAGCATAGCAAGTTGAGTTGTACATTTCTATAAACACTACACAGACTATGTCATTATTTTGAAATTGACTCATCCAAGAATGTTTCTAAACAAAGCCATTTAAATAATTTTTGATATTTAACTACATTATGATAAAATGAGTCATTTCTTAAAAGTTTACTCTATTTTTTTTCTTTTTAAAAGCAATATAAAAGATTTAGAAGACCAGTAGTTATACATCTGGCTGGCTTCAACAACTTCTCGGACAGTAATAAGTCAGGAATATAAAAAATGGACATCTCCAGAAGAGACCTTGGTGTCAGTGAAGATGTAAAATTGGCAGGAAGGCACACCCACATTAACCTAGCATTGTAGAAAATGTGACATGTGCAATGTTCATTTAGTAACTTCACATGGGACTCATTTGTAATCTAAAGAAATTGAACTCTGCTTTACAGTATTTGCTCAAAATAAGAATAAAAACTTTGGTGAACATACAATGCAATATGCAGATGATGTATTATAAAATTGTACACTTCAAACTTATATAATGTTATTGACAATGTCACCCCAATATTTACTTAGGAAAAAAAGAATATTAATGAATGAAATGGTGGGGAAGAAGGAAGAAAATACTCCCATCAAATGTTAACATATAGTTATCAAACTTACTGATCTCACGTTGTAAATCAGATTATTCCCTAACCAAAGGGTTCCTTTTTCTTGACAGAACTATGTATATTACCTATTTCAGTCTGTTCTCACCACTCTCTCTATCGTAACTGTGTTTTTCCATAAGACATCAGTTACATCTGAAATGAATAAATGCCTCTTTTTTCTTCTTCACGATGTCTGTGTTTGACGATGTGGATCACCTCATTCCTCTGGAACAGAATTTTGTCTTGGCCTTCCTGAAACAGTCAGTTGTGGCTGTCCTCTTAACTGACCTGCTTGACCAGTGGTCATTCCTGTTTACTTCACTGATTCCTCTTCCTGTATATCCTCCAGCTGTGTTTAATCCTGAGCACTCAGCTATTTTCTCTACATAATGTCTTCCCTGAAAAATAAAATCATACACCCAGTGGCTTCAGTTTTTACCACTACACAGCTATTTCCATCCACACTTAGGTCTCTAACCTTGCCTTCTCTCATGACCTGTCTAATACTTAAAATAATCTATGTGTTTTCACTTCAACATGAATAAAATTTAATTTCCACAGCAAAGTGATTCCTTCTCCTTTCTTATTTTTATTGGGTCGTTTAGTTTTTCCTTTTCATCATCAACACTATTCTTTGGTCACCTATCACTGTCCAAATAATTAAGCGATAGAGAGGTTAACAGAAACAGAATGCTAAATTTTTAAAGACTTGTTTTCAAAAAGGCAATATAAAGGATGCTGACAAAAACTATATTTAAAAGCACTTATATAGTTAAGAATAGTTTTTACATTTATAAATGTTATAAACAAGAAAATAATATTTTTGTGATGTGAAAATTGTATGAAATTCAAATTTCAGCATAGTTTCGACAGAGACCATATGTCCTGCTAAATCTAAAATATTTGCTTTGTAACTCTTTTCAAAAAAAGTTTGCTGACCCATGGCTTAAAGATTAGTGTTCAATTTATTAAAACAACAAATTCAAACCCTAGTTTGTTCTTAAGCTTTCAAAAACACAAGCTTTTACACACCAGTGAAACCACCACCACCACAATCAAATTACAGAACATTTCTATCACCCCCAAAGGATTTGCCCCCCCCCCCCACATAGAACATATCTCCCTCTGCTCCCAGAGCCAGGAAACCACTGGTCTGCCTTTTATCACTATATTAATTTGTATTTTCTAGAATTTTGTATCAATGGAATTGTGCAGTAAGTATTCTTTTGTGTCTCTAGCTTTTTTTACTCAGAATACCAATTTTGGCATTCATTCATGCTGTTGTGTGTATCAGTAGTTTGTCCTTTTTATTGTTGTTGTGTTTGTTTTTGTTTGGTTCTATGGAGGTATAATTGGCAAATAAAACTGTAAGATATTTAGAGTACACATCGTGATGACTGGATATACAAATGCAGATTGGCAGTGGGCTGACTTGACCCATGACCACAGTTCGCTGGACACCCTGCCAATTATTTTACTGTTAGACAAAACTAAAAGTGAACTTTTGCACAGTCTTTTCTGCATAGAAGAACCACACCAGAGAGCATGAAAACAACTCATTTTATTTTCTTATTGGTATTGTAGTTATTAATATTATTTCATTCTATAGACTTTGGCTATTTTTAGTTACCTGTGACAGAGATTTCTTATAATAAATGAAAAATGCTTTCAAATTATTTTTTTAAATACTTATAACAAGATTTAAATAATCATGGTACAGTTGATATCTATATTATTTATATAAAAAAATTTTTAAATTTTCTAACTCTGCTTATCTCTCACTTTTTATTAAAACCTTAAAAAAATTATTCTCAGATTCTAAACCTCTTCTACATTATTTAGTTCATCTCAGTAATATTATGACCACCTCCAGCCTTCTCTATTCCTCAATCCTAATACCCAACTTGATTTGTACTTCTGAAAAGTCTCTAATCTAGGAACTCTCAGGCATTTGGTGGGGTCAGGAGTCTGTGTTCCCATAACTTAATAAAAAATAAAAAAAGCTTAATTTTTTGTTCCTTCAATCTTGTCAGGAACAGCCTGGCTTCTGATAAGTAGTATCATGACTAATTCGTTCTCCGTGCTTTGAAACTTAGAAGCATAAAGAACATTGAGAGTCTCAGAGATGAAGGTCTGTAGAACAAGGTTCAAGAGGAGAGGCTGAGGCAATAGGGATCATATCATCTGGAGATGAGTTTGTGGAGGCGTGACCTAATAATTGTCTTTTGGTTCATGAGCATTTGTCATAAAGACTGAACAAATGTTTCTCATGTCTGTAAGTGACATACAGAGAAATATGTTTTTAAATTGCAGATAGAAACACTGATTATATAAAAGGAATAATATCGTGTTTATACTCTGGATATCTATGATAAAAACCTATAGAATTGTTGTTTCTAGGGATTACAGAATTTAAGATAAACATTTTGTCTAAGCCCAAACCTTGAAACTGAAGGCCTGTTACCCACATATTTTAGTCATAGACATTTCTGAAGCCAGCAGACTAAAGCGACTGAACTTTTATTGACTCTACTAATTCTAAATAGATAATGTCCCTTAGATTAGTAAGAAATTTTAGAGCAATTTGATATAACCTGTGGTGAACACTAGGTAATTACCTATTCCATCCAAATAATTTTAAAAGAATTTGAGTAATAATTGTTCCCTCAGATTTCTAAGGTTTGCAGTTATGCTGACTGACCAATGGCTGTCAAGATGAACTCACTT
The DNA here is from genome assembly GCA_004027375.1 of Macroglossus sobrinus. NCBI lineage: Eukaryota > Metazoa > Chordata > Mammalia > Chiroptera > Pteropodidae > Macroglossus > Macroglossus sobrinus. The sequence goes on along the minus strand of PVKZ01001940.1, from coordinate 275,631 downwards.
GTTTCCTTTCTCTGTATACTTAATGCACACGTTAGATTGTGATTCTTATTAAAAAAAAAAAAAAAAAGAACATGAACAAAAGCAACTTAAAGTATGAAAAATAAGAACAGTTTAAAAAGATTCTATTGTTATGAAAGGTGAAATTTCTACTTTTTTCATACCTGAAAAAAGTCTACAAATGCAGAAATATTGTATTTGTCTTTTTGATTCTGTCATTGGTATGAAATCTTTTATCATTGCTGCACAGTCACTGGTGAAGCAATATAGCAGTATGTCAGCAGCCCAAGGGCAGTGCAAAGCCAGAAACAGAGGTCATGGAGACTTTGCAGGAGTGTCTGCCAAGTGGAGAGCAAAGCAGAAAGCTGTGAAACCCTTAAAGAGAAGAAACCACAAGAAAGACTAGCAGCAATATATAAACCCAGCCCCAACAGAGAAGCCAGACACAGCCAGAAATCACCAGGGTGCTCAGTACCAAATACATCCCCCACCAAAGGGTACACCGACCCAGAAGAGCAGAGACCCAGCTGAGTGTGGACACTTCATTCTCCCATGAGAGAGTCTTGGCACATGTAACATGTGAAACAGAAATACTAAGCTAAAACAAAATTTTATTGAGCAACTACTGAGTTACCTAACTATAGTGAGAAAATCACTGGACATAAACTAACATATGCTTCAGACCCAAGTCCGTCCCTACACCATCCCACTGATGAAATTTAAAAACTGTAATCTATCACTTAACAAATATTTCTTAAGCTCCTCCTGTATGCCAGGGACTGTGCTATAAATTAAAAATACAACAGTGAACTGGACATAGTCTCTTGCTTTCTGAGAGGTTACAGTTTAATATAAGATATTCTTTTTTTAATCCAAAATTTATCATTTTTAAGCTAGAGAAAGCCTAAGTTTAATGAAGATTTCATTCTTCTAACTCTCTTATGCTGCACTTGTTTTGTGCACTTTCTTAGGTTATCTAAAAGATAGGTGGTTTTGATTAGGCCACTTGTATGATTCCACTACCTATTCCTTAACTATTTTTCATAACAGAATTAATATATACTTGGAGATTTTGAAATTGCACATTTTCTTTATGTCTCCAAAGGCATCATGCCTATTATTTTATAAACTTTGTTTCTAAGTTTTAAAAATAAAAACAACAATAATAAATGGTCCACGTGTCCATGTTCCCATTATATAGAATTGATCATTACTAATATACTGACAAATTTGCTTAGAGTTTTTGTTTTGTCAAATCACTAATTTAGCGGAAGGAATAAATATTTATTATGAAGAATTAAAACAGAATAAAAGTACAAAGATTAAAAACTTTTAAAATCATGTCAAACTTCATTCATAAGTAATCCTCATTAACATTAGGTGACCATAATGGAAACTATGATGGCTAGGAATTTTCTAAATTCAATAGCACAAACCACAGATCCAAAAAGCTTAGAGAACCCCAAGAAAAGAGAAAATAAACCTAGGCATATCATAGTCAGACTCTTGGAAATTCTAAATAGGAAATCGTGAGGGAAGCTTGGGGAAATAAAGGGAACATTGTATACAAGAAAATAATGATAAAAATTAACACTATTCTCATCAGAAATTATGGTAACCAAGACAATGGAATGATATCTTTAAAGTCCTTTAACAAACAAAGAATCCTGTTAACCTAGGATTTTATATCCATTGAAAATAGTTCTCTACAAGCAATTAGTTACCTCTAAGGGAGCTCCCATCAGGTGATTTCTTAACAGAAACTTTGCAGACCAGAAAAGATTAGCACAAAATATTCAAAGTGATGAAAAGCAAGGACCTACAACCAAGATTACTCTATCCAGCAAAGTTATCATTTAGAATCAAAGAACAGATAAAGAGCTTCCCAGACTAGAAGACGCTAAAGGTGTTCATCACCACCAAACCAGTATTACAGGAAATGTTAGAGAAACTTCTTGAAGAAGGAGCAGGGGAAGGAGGAGGAGGAGGAAGAGCAGGAGGAGGAGTAGGAGGAGGAGGAGGGAACGTGGGAGAGGAGGGGGAGAAGAGGGAGGAGGAAGGATGAGGAGGAGAAGAAAGAGGAAGAGGAAGAAGAAGAAGGAGGAGGAGGAGGAGGAGGAGGAGGAGAAGAAGAAGAAGAAGAAGAAGAAGAAGAAGAAGAAGAAGAAGAAGAAGAAGAAGAAGAAAAAGGTTAAAAATATAAATAATAAAATAACAATAACTATATATTTATCAACAATTACTTTAAATGGAAATGGATTAAATCTTCCAATCAAAAGATAAGGTGGCTGAATGAATACGAAAACAAGATCCTTACCTGTACTGCCTTCAAGAGACTCACTTCAGATTGAAAGACACACACAGACTGAAGGTAAACGTATGGAAAAAGATATTTCATGAAAATGGAAACAAAAAATAAACCTGGGGTAGCAATACTATACCAGACCGAATTGACTTTAAAACAATGACTACAACAAGAGACAAAGAAGGACCCAGTAATCTCACTTCCGGGTTTATTAGAAGAAACTCAAAACACTACTTTGAAGGGATTTGTGAATTTATATGTTCATTGAAGCATCATTTTCAATAGCCAAGATATGTAGTCAACCCGGGTGTCCATAAGTGGATCAATGGATAAAGAAGACACACACACACACACACACACACACACACACACACACACACACACACACCTACATACATAAATATACACACATACACAATAGAATATTACTCAGCCATAAAAAAAAAAAAATGAAATCTTGCCATCTGCAACAACATGAATAGACCTAGAGAGTATTGTGCTGAGTGGAGTAAGTCAGAGAAAGACAAATGCCATATTATTTCACTTATATGTAGAATCTAGGGAACAAACTAAACAAAACAGAAACAAACTGATAGATACAGAGAACATTTTGAAGATTGCCAGATAGGAGGGTGGTTGGGGTGGGTGGTAGTAGAAAAGGGGAAGTGATTAAGAAGTACAAATTAATAGTTACAAAATAGTCACGTGAAAGTAAAGTATAACATTAGGAATATAGTAAATAATACTGTAATAACAATGTATTGTGTCCTGTGGGTCCTAGATTTATTGTGGTGATCACTTCATAAGTTATATAAATGTAAAATCATTCTGTTGTACACCTGAAACATATTATGTGCCAACTATAATTGAAAAAATAATGATTTAAAAATATTTTTCTAAAATGAAGGTGGAATAAAGAAATTTTCATGCAGACAAAAACTGACAAATATATTTCTGACAAATCTGAAAAAGTTCTGCAGGCTGAAGGAAAGGAGAAATGATATGCAAGAAATCCAGTTCTACAGAAAGGAATGAAAAACATGAGAAAGAGACAATAAATCGTTAAATGCAAAAGATTATTTTAAAAAATTATTTCAATTTTACACATTTTCTTATCATTAGGTCTCCTTAAAGACCATTAACTATTTTTAAAGTAAAAATAATAACATTACATGAACCTCATTCCGGGCATCTTTCTAGGCATACTAAATATTATTGGTTGCCTAATATAAATAAATTTTTAAATATAGCCATGTTATAGTTGCTATATTATACAAAATTCAATTCTAGTTTCCTTAAATTTGCCCCAAGAAAAACCAAAATGGAAGAGAAATAATTATCGAATTTCAAAAAATACTTCTACACCACAAAGGATATTCTAATTACCACAGGAGAGGCCAAAAGTTTCTCTTAAATTAAGAAATAAAATTATAAATAAAAGAATGGAATCACTGGTTTTTATCACCTAGGTATTTCAGTTTCATAGTATCAATTACTTGATACTAAAAAACGATAATTCATCAATACTCTGATCTCTTCCCATCTCCACTGTTCCTAACTTTAGGCAGTATTTTTAGTTAATATTAAGTTTTTTACATTGTCTAGATACTTAACATTTACACTTGAGTATGTAAATAAAATTCTCATTTTTTTCACTATTGGTTCTATATCTAAATGCATATAGGTCTGTTTCTTAGCCCTCACAGGGAACACTCTCAAGTTCCAGATGAGTTCTCCAAATCAATATAAAACTCAGTGATTTCACTTCCTTCAGAGATAGGGCTTAATCAATCTCATCTGCCACTACTCCTTAGTTAAATTTGTCAAATACCAATGTTGATTCTTTTTCACTTCATATGGAACTGATGGAAATTATTGAGATAATCAGCCAAAATCTCCAGCATTTATTTTACTCCTTTTATGAGGTTGAAAATATTTATTAACTTCTTTAGACCAATATGGTGTCATTTGTATCTCACTGAATGTTTTTTAAATAAATTTAAATTCCTGAATTAAAAGAAATACAGAATTAGCCATAGTGAGTATGGTCAATCCAGATCCAATGTAACTAGAGACTTTAGAAAGCATTTTTCATCATTGTATTAGGTGATCCAACTAAATAATCAAAACAGCAGTGCTCAAAAGAATCCCCTTCTTTGTAAGCCTTTATTAGGTAAAGAATAGGAAGAACGGATGGATGATGTATGTCCTGCTTTAAAACAGTTAACCTACTATTTTGTAGGGTATTATTGTCTTTGTGAGCAACCTGAGAGAAGAAGCCAAACATTTTTGCATCTCGGTGACTGGCAGTGCACAAAGTGGGTAGTCAGCATAGTGGATTGAATAACTGAGATTCTAGATTCTCTCTTAAAATTTTTTACAGACCCGCATGCAAAAGAGAGCCTGAGTTTTAACACAGTGTTTTAAATAGGGACTTGTTTTTACTCTGAGGTCAGAAACCTCCACAGCTGAGTACTTTGGATAATGAAGGTTCCTTTTCTAAATTTGCCTCTCATGGGCTGAACACAGGCAAATGTCATACGATCTGCATTTAAACATTTTTTTCTTTCTATTTTAACAGTGTTTGTATTTCCTAGGGCACATCTAAAAGATTCAAAGTATTTATTGTATATGTAAATAGTCTTTTAAGAAAAAAAATACATGCAGTGTTCACAGGCAAGTTATTTTCAGCATTCAGTTCCTTTCCTGAAGCACAAAAGGCTAGATATAAAAACAAACGAGAATGTGCTGTTTTAACAAATGAGTCCTTAGAGATGGATTTTAAAGTATGTTTTTTGTTTCCTGATCTAGCTTTTACCCTATCACTTCGTAACACTTAGAGAAATACTGAAATAAATCAGTGACATTCTCACAGTTTTTAAAGCTGACAGTTTAATTTTTTTCCTGTTTTGTCTATCGCTGTGGCCAACGTAATTAGGTCATACTCATGTGAAAAATTACTTGTACAAGAAAAATTTTGGATATGTATGTGTGTTTCCAGGAAGATTTGTTTCAGCTAATGTTCACATCATTTGCACGTGAAAATAATTCCAGAAAAACAAAACAGCCCTAATTCAAAAGGAAATAAATGTTTCTGTTACTAATTTTTTATCATGATTAAAGTAATTATATTTAAAATATTTTTAGCACTTAAACCACTGATTTTAAAACACATTTGTTAATTTTGTAGACTAGATGCCAATTTGGGAAGGGGTTATTCCAGCAGAAAGGGGAGAAAGGCCTTATTTGTAACAGTATTGCAGAAAAGGCAACAGAAACCAAATACTAGAGACCTACCTTGCAGACTATCCTCTGATTTCATTTAATATTAAAAGTTGGTTGTAATTCTTATGCCTTCTGTATTTTCTAATAGATTTTTTTTCTGTTTATACCAGCAGACATAAATTTCAAGCTAAGTATATTATTTACTTTATTGCTTCTACACTCCCAGAAATGTTGGGAACTATAGGAGAATGCAAACTCCACAGTATGAAGATACTTACTTATTTGTGTTTTATGAAAAATCTTGACATTAATTTCTTTAATAAGTTGAGTATATTGCTTTCATTTTTGTGAATTAATTTAAGAATTTTAGTAACTCAGGAGATTCTTATTTGCTTCCCAAATTTAAACACCAGGATTAAGACACAAGAGGCACAATTTAACATGTTTTATTGGTTGAGTGTAAAGGTCAAATTAACAAGCTTTATAGAAGCACCATTAGATATATACAGTAGATCCCTTGTAGAAATCATGACAGAAAGCAGTGTAGGCCCTGTTGGGAACAGAAATACAAAATTTGAGTTGCTATCTGTGATGGAAGCTGAGCAATTGTCAAGAATTTGACTAGATTGCAAAGGAATTTAAAGGGCCAGCAGATCTTTAAGAATGCACAAGATAGCTTTATTGTTCTTATGTAACATTTACTGAGAGGCAAGGCATGCTGATATGAAGCAATCCACAGAATTCCTCTGCATCCCTACCCAGTGATTCTATTTTTAAATGAGATAAGTGGGTGAAATAGATAAATAAACTCAGAAGGCTTAATTAGTGCTGCCCTTCCAGAAGCCTACGAGGTGGTTGGGGTTTAGTTCCTCGCTTCAGCCGTTTTGCTAGAAAGAAAATGAGAATAAGTGAAATCTGGGAAAAGACAGTAATTTCTGGAGGCCAGAGATTTGCTTTTTAAAACAAAATGTACACAGCTAATCAGATATACTTCTGCAATTCTGTTTTTTTTTTTTTGTATTAGTAGGGCTGCATTTCAGTTTTAACCAAGAAAAAAATGATTTCTTAGCGAAAGGGCAGTTTTCCCAAATAACATAGAATAACTTTTTCAGGACATTGAGAAATTTACAGTTCCCTCTTGGAAGTCTTCTAACATGTTCTCTAATTCACAACTTTGGGTAGAATTTGGAGAACACTTGTAGAAAATCATTCTGCTTATAACTGTGTTTATTCTTCAGCTATGGTAGCAGACTTCCTTTACATGCTAGTGTTCTTTTTCTTTGACAGGGACTTTATGTTTTTGTGGTCTATTTCATTCTACACAACCAGACATGTTGTCCCATGAAAGCCAGTTACACGGTGGAAGTGAATGGGCACCCAGGACCCAGCACAGCCTTCTTCACGCCTGGGAGTGGAATGCCTCCTGCTGGAGGGGAAATCAGCAAGTCCACCCAGAACCTTATCGGTGCTATGGAGGAGGTGTCTGCCCTTGCCTTTGCCCTTGCCCTTGCCCTTACTCTTACTCTGTCTTTGTCTCTCTCCCATAGAAGGCCTTTCCATCTCATAAAGAGTACAAGTTAAATGGTGCTACGTAACTTTTAAATCTTTTTCTGCTGACATCCTTTGATCTATGGTATTTGATTTGCCTACTCTGGTATCAAGCCTATTATTGAATTCATTTTCTTCCCTGCTCTGTGACCTGTACTAACCAGCAGTTTGTACTGGGAAATCAGTCATCTCTTTCTTCAAAATCTTCCGAATTTGACATGGCAGTGACTGAATCTGCTTCAGAAATGTTTTTTAAAATACTGTTCTTCCTAAAAATACTGACATAGCTCTCTTCCTTCACGCATCTCAATTCACTACTTCAATCCCAACAAACACTTAGTGAAAAGAAAATAGGCCAAAACACTTTTTAATTGAAATACCAGAAAATATTTTAGACCAAAGGCTTGGAAGAGTGCTTCAGCAGCACTACTGGAAAACCTATCCAGGATGTCCTCTGTAAAATCTACCTCCCATAGCTCTCTGCATTCTTTCCACATCATATTGGTTTCCTATGTCTAAATCATATTACCACCAACCTGTCAGTAATGCCACCATAGCACTGGGACCATTGCCTAGATTTTAAAATATACTTGAAGACATTTGTCCAGGAAGAGATGGTATACAGGTCCCTGACAGTTTCTGCAGTGCTAAGATGTGCTTGTTTGCCATTTCTTACTAAGTTTATTCTGCCCTCTCTGTATTAAAGAGTCAAGGGGAACAGTGCATGTCTTTGCATCCTGAAAAATGTCAGGAAATCAAAGTGCATCAGTCTGAAAAGGAAGCCGTTTATAGATAGGTGGGTAGGCTGGCAGGCAGGCAGGCAGATAATCTACCTGCCTAGTGATATTTTTCTCTTCCATATTAAATGTAGAAAGTAATTTTGTTCATAGGTTAAAATTCAGGTAAATGATAAAAATTAAGTGCAATATTTAAAAATTGGAATATGTCTTTAGTATCTGTAAATATTAAGAGATCTGATACCATTTCTATATCCCAAAAGATCTTAAAACTGAATTATTTTCACATCAAAGTTGATAACAATTGAAATGGATATTTTTAGGATCAGCAATTCAGGAGTAATTCTTTAAAAACATTGCTTTTATATTTTTTTATTGGTTACCCAGTCCAGCATTTGCCTAGACCTGAACTATTTGGTGCAATAGCCATTAGCAATGCATGGCAATTTAAATTTAAACTAACTAAAATTAAATAACCTTAAAAATTACATTCATCAGTCACCCTGGACACATTTAAGTGCTCAAAAGCCACATGTGTCTGGCAGCTACCATAATGGAGAATGCAGATGTCAAACATTTGTATCATCACAGAAAGTGCTGTTGAACAGTTCTGGTCTAGATATTCGAATTCTTAGTAAAATTTTTTAAGGTTTGTCTTCTCGCAAATTTATTTCTATAGTTAGGCCACTCTTCTCAGATGAGGTATGCCTGCAGTGGCTCAGAAAACTTTATATTAGGAGTCAGCAGCTGTGATAGTGCAGTTTCTGGGCTCAGGCCACTACTTGAATGTTCATTTGGGGTGGCATACCCTGAAGTGTGCTCTGCATTCCTCAGAGGCTTAGAATTGGCCTTCATCCAGCAGTCAGTGAGTGATTGTCAGAGACATTCTGGAAAGCCATTCAGAGAAAGGAAAGCTTTAGGAAAGAAGGGATTAAGGGGTTGATTACCAGTAACCAAAAGGGAAGTAAATGTATTGAATTATTTCAGGATAGGCCTCTCTTTTTTATTATTTAATTTTTTTAAAAGGAGGAGTTTATAGCTATCAGAGAATCTTTTTTTTTTTAATTTATTATGTCCTCGTAGGTAGCTACCATATTTTAAATTCTTTGTTGTATCTTAGATTAAAGATTGAGGGTTCTTCCCCAGTTCGTACATTTTTAACAGTTTTCTTTGCACATATTCTACAAAATATATATTTATTGATTGGGTTCAAAATAAATTTTTTCTCACACATGACAGTTTAGAAATCTGCAACTAATTTTCATAGAGAAATCATTTAGAATCACCAGATTAGATTGTCTCAGGGAGAAACATACATTTTTAAGGAACAAAGGTACAATTAAGGGTCTTAATTCTAAACAGATCCTTTCCACTTGTTCTGTGTAATGAAATGCACATACAATTTTTTTTCTGTACATTCCAGAGTAAATATGTATATTTTCATTTTATGGTTTTCTTTTCTCCCCACCCCGATCCAAAAAGGTGCCACCTGACTGGGAGAGAGTATCCTTCCAGCAAGCCAGGCAGGCAAGTCCTGACTTAAAGCCAAGTCCACAAAATGGCGCCTCATTCCCTTCCTCTGGAGCATATGGCCAGGGTTCACTAATAGCTGATGAAGAGTCCCAGGAGTTTGATGACTTGATATTTGCATTAAAAACTGGTATGTATGAAACCACAAACTACATTAGAAGTAGGCACTCTTGTTGTGCTACATTTTATATCTTCGCATGAAACTGCAGAAGTACAATCAGTCACCCCTAGTACATCCTGATTCTCATGACCTATTTCTAATCCCAGCCCAACTCTAGGATATTTTGTTCTTGGCACCAAATGTAACACAAACTAAAAATAATTTATAATTTGCTTTTAAGAAAAAAAAACATACCCTTAACTAAATGTAAATATTTCTATCCTTGAATCTTTCTAGAACATCAGGATACTACTTAGAAATGTTCAATGTTGTAAGTCAACCTGGTAGGGATTTCATTAAGAGAGTTTTGCCTCTGATCTGCCAAAGAGACCTTCTTATAGACTATCATTAAAGCAGAAACTTTCAAGGCAACATAATAGGCCTCATGTAGTTTTACAGTTTTCAAAATGCCATCACATATAGTATTTCATTGACTCTTCCTATAAGTTCAACTCCACTAAACCTGTGATCCCAATGGATAGTTATTTTCAAATCAAATATGTAGTTTTTTCTTGTATTTTTTCCTCAGAATAATGTTGAACTGTTAGTGTTATGAAAATTTCAGTGAACTTTTCATTTCTAGATGTACAGTCAAGCAAAAAGATATGTACATGTTCAGATGAACCTGTTGAAATAATTATTCAAAAGTACATTTTACTATATATGTGTATGTGTGCGTGTGTGTGTATGTGTGTATTCTTATATTAATTAATTAATTAATCGGAAACTTAGAATTTGCTTGGAAAAATAGGCATTCACACAACCATGACATAAGGAAGAGTAAAATAAGTAATGGAAAAGAGTTATTCATTATTGATCAAGGAAATGTTTTTAAAGCCCTCTCAATTGATTCTTGAAAAATGTGTATGTAGGTTTTGAATAGGTAAAGAGTGAAGGAAAGGCATTGCAGACTTGGGGGGCAGAATTAGCCAGAGCCCAAGGTGCACAACCTGTTTGGCAAGAACAAGCGCTGCAGTGTGGCTGGGGCAGGGGGTCAGTGGAGCCAGGCAGGGGAGAAAGGCCTGAAAGGTAGTTTTCCTGAATTGTTGTGGTTGCTCCAACTGGATTTCAGGAACACACCTCCTTCAGATATTCACAGTCATCCTTAATGCGAGGATCCCCTGGCTCAGTGTCTTTGGGAAACTATATTCAGATTTGGACATATTAATCAGTAGAGGATGGAAATCAAAAAAGATGAACACAGGAAGAACACTGAGAGGACAGTTGGCAAGGGCTCATCTTCTCACCAAGTGACTAAGGAACTGGATAGATCATTTGTTTATTTATTTGTTTGCAGAGAGAAACATGAGTTCAGATTTGGCCATAGTGATCGTTAGGTCTGGCGGCTCTTAAATATTTAGGTTTGAAGGATCTTGGATGAGGGATCATAGTTACAGATATTGATTTAAATGCATCAGTGCAAGAAGTGGCTCCATAGTGTAGTTTGTTAGCACATCAGCTTTACACGCAGAAGGTCCTGGGTTCGCGCCCCAGGTGGAGCCACGGACCATACCCTGGGTGCGCCAGGCCCTGGGTGCACCAAGCCCCCTGAGTGCGCCAGGGGTGCCAGGCCCCAGGTACATGCCATGAGCATGTGGGAAGAGACTCCCTGCCTTCAGAGATCCAGTTCTTACAGAGAAAATGGCAGGAGGGGAAATAAATAAATAAATGAATGAATGTATCAGTGCAGAGACTATATTTGAAACAGATAAATTTGATCTGGGGGAGTGGAAAGAAAAGAGATGAGCAAGAAAAAAAGAGGAGGCATGAAGGAGTAAGGGAAGAAGAGAAAACAGGAAAAAGAAAGGAAAGAAGAACATTCTAGATAATATCTACATTTAAAAGTAAATAGAAGAGGGTCTCAGGAAACTATAGCGTGGTGAGAAAAAGAACTAAAGAAAGAAGAGCCTTTCACAAAGGAGGGAATGCACAACTGCATAAAATGTTCATTAGCATTAGTATTAAAACAGGGGAATTTAGATCACAAATAATTCTCTGGGAAGATTATGTCCCCAACACTACAAAGTGGTCTGTTGTCGATGTTATGACACAGAAAACAAAATGAATTCTTGCTGCATAAATTAGATGTGGGTGGTGTGGTGCGTGTGTGTGTGTGTGTGTGTGTGTGTGTGTATAACAAGTACTAAATGCATGTAGTTCAGGAATGTATGGAATGACTTTCTTACTTATAGATTGAATTTAGTATTCCTTAGAATTTACTAAACCCATTAGGAAATAAATACTTAAGACTAAAATAATGGCCTCTAACATTGGTTCCCTCTATTTTTAGAAAAGATACTAGAATAATCAAGAACCACTCCCTAGACACTTTCCAACATTAGCATATGGTCAAATCAAAGGAGCAGTTCACATGCCATTCCATCTATAGAATTTACAATTGACACACAGGCCAGATTTGGCCCAATAGGGTGTTTTGTTTGACCCTCATAACATTTTAGCAGTTTCTAATTTTTCTTAACTAAAATTTTAAAATTTAGAGATATTCTGTAAAAATCCATAATTTTTTTTTTTTCAAAAAAAAAATCTAGCAATGGAGTGCTTAAAATCTAGCACAACACTGTTTGATTGGAGCCTGCCTCTTTGGACAGAACATTAGCTGTCCACTTTGTCCAGTGCTCACCAGACCTGTGTTACTGGTTAATGCTGGCTTCCCTCTCCTCTGCGACATCTGAATTTGCAAATCTTGCTCTATCTTAAGTCCACCTTAACTATGAGCCATTCCAAGTCAAGTGGATCTGTCTTTTTTCATTTGAACCCCTAAACAACTTTGAAAAGCTATGTCACCCTTTGCATATATTCAATAAATATCTAAAGATTTTCATCCTAAGTTTAAATAGTATCAGATAATGTAATTCTTGCTATATTAAAATTTTTAGTGTTTTAAAATAAACATTTTACATATTATTTTAAACTAATTCAAAGGAGTCTCAATTCTATAGCAATTTGATACCACTATTATTCATTTCATTTTAAAAGTATATGAGCAGTCCCTTCTTTTACAGTTGGAAAATTTACATCATTCTTTTCTCTTCTTGAACTTATATTTCCATGTCATTCCCACTACAGAATTTTATCCTAATGTAAAATATTTTATGCTTGAAATTCATTTAATCTTCATCCACTATACTTCTCTCCAACAAAATGTGTATATCAATTGAAACTTAAATATTTTTGAGACCATAAGACTGTAATGTCAAAATTTATTTTCTATTAAGTTATCACTACAATTATTATTAGTCTAGAGTTGAGTAAATAGTCATTGATGACAAACTATTAAATGTTTTTATAAATAATTATCAAAAGTTAAAATATAAATCTCAGTAAAAGAGTGCATGTGGAAATTAAGGTTTGGGAATATACTGTTTCCTTAAAGCTATCCTTCCCACACCACCATGTATCCTTTGAAAATGCTTCATATACCACACATCAGTTTGAATTCTAATTTGAAGTTCCTGCATCAGGTGCTTTATATAAGACTCCAGAGACACTGACCTGAAGCATTATGTAGCGTTAGATTATGAGGTGGGCAGCCAGCTCCCATATTTACCACTGACGTTAGCTAAGTCACTTAAGCAAACCTTCTCATCTGTAATAACTGGGCTAGCAAACTCCTATTTTCCTTTCTACCTCAATAATCCTAGATTGAGAAGATTTTCTTTTTCTCAATAATTTCTACAGTGCACTTGAGAATTTTCCCCTTGAGAGTATATATAACAGCCAGCCACAGATTTCTTCTTGTGTACCAGGCTATCTTGCAAGCCTCCTACCACTTCTTAGATCTATAGCTGACCTTAGGGAACACTTCAAATTTAAAAGAAAAATGGGCTTTTGGCATTCAGTAGCCCTTCTTTTTAACACTTGTCTTAGATTTAGAATAATTCATAATAAAGCACTCTATAAACACAGGTAGAAGGTAAAAGAATTTTTTTTTATATTTTAATATAAAATTCTTAAGGAGCATCTTTAAAGTAGAAAAAAAATCTTAATTGTGGGACTTTAAGCACTGGGTTAGGACAAGGTGGGAAGAGATTTGTTTGTCCTTTTTGAATTACAACACCTGCATCAGTTTTGTCCTATGTACTCCTTTTTTCTAAGTCTTGCTCTAAAATATGTGTCAGAGAGTATATAACAGCTGGGACAGAAGTTAATAAGCACAAATAAGCAGGTCAGTTACAAAAGTGGGAAGCACGATCCACCTAAGCACAAATTCCATATAGAAGCAGGAAAGATTGGCCAGATGGACATGTCAACATAAGAATCAGAACTAGTCCTCGGCCAAGGCGTATGTTTCACAAGACGAGGATACATCTCAATAACTGTGAATATATATAAGATGGATAGATGGATGGGTGGGTGTACAAATTTTAGGATGGGGGACTGATTCAACCCTTTAAATAACCCTTTAAATAGTCCTTTTAGTCACCCTCTGAACTCCTTATCTTCAATAAGGAAATTTTTTTTATATATTCAAACACATACAAAAATACTTATATTAACTCAGTAGGTAGAATACTTTTACTTGACTACAGTAAAGGGAATTTAATGTCAGAATGCCGTTTTCCCAAGGAGCAAGCAGGAGACCTGACACTCTTTACCTAAGATATTCTGTTTCTAATTACACTAAGATCAAGAGAAAACTCAGGGAGATGAATTAGAAAATATCATCACTTCTTTACGTGTATTTACAAATGTGTCAGCAGATTCAAAGTTTCTGTTTAACAGTTACAATTGAATTCCAGAATGATCAAAGCAATGCTTTTGAGATCAATGTGCTTGTGCACATTTTTTGCATATTGCAAAATAACAACAAAGGCAAATATGTTAAAATAGTTTGGTATAATCAATGAAATATTACTCAGCCATAAAAAAAATGAAATCCTATCATTTGCAATAAAATGGATGGACCTAGAGGTTATTATGCCAAGCGAAATAAGTCAGAGAAAGATAAATACCATATTATTTCACTTATATGTGGAATCTAAAGAACAAGAAAAGAATAAACTAATCAAAAACAGCCCCACAAATATAGAGCATTCAATTTATTGTAATGCTTAAAAACAATTTTAAATGTTCATAATGTATTCTGTAACACCTGAGTATTCATAGCACCATGATTATTGAGTGAGGAAGATGGGATAGAAGCTTGAATATATGCCAAGAGGCTTGAAACTTACCCTATAGGATTAAATATTGAAACCTGAAGGACAAGGAAATGCTACAATTAGAGCTTCCACCAGAAGAGCCAGTATGGTGTAGAAGAAAACATCCTGTTTTGAGGGTCAAAGGCCAAGTGTATATCTTTTTCTGTGATTTCCCTTCTGTGGGATGTGGGCAACTCAACGAACACCTCTGATCCCCACTCAGTACCTGCATGGTACTAATAACCACCCCTTTTCTAATTAAAGCTTGTTGAAATGTTGAAGAAAAGAGAGATACTAGATGAATGTAAATTACTACCCGAAGTTCCTTTGACATGGCCTGTTCAATCTCCCAAAGGAGAGAGTGACTATTATCATGATTACTAAATTTTTCTCAAATTTTTTACTTCAAACGTAAGCACAAAAAATACCTATCAGAAACTTAGAATACTTAGAATACTGCAAAATACTCTCCTAGATCATATAATGAATTACAAAGGGATAAGAGACCTGGGCTCCCAATCCAAACATGTTATACTTGTGTATAAAAGTGTCCTTTCTGAGTCTCATTGGGGATTGGGATGTGGGTATTATGCATTTATTTCAACTGGAAAGAAGTTGAAAAGGAGGATGAGGTATCTAGAACTTGCTGACATCTCCCATGTCTAGGCTGCTAAACAAGCTGGTGATACCCATTCACTTGTGAACTTGCTCCCCATGTTCACCTCCCAGCCCAGTTTGCTCTTTCTCTCACAGTCTGCTCAGCAGGCTTTCAATACAGAACTTCCTTCTCATGTGCTTTGTCCCCATTGTAGGCAAAATGCTAATATATTCCTCATCAGATTTAGAGTGGGCCAACACTGAAATCAGAGAGAGTTGGTACTGATTCATTCATTAAGCTTCATCTTCCCTGATACTAATTGTGGGGTCTCCTTTGTTTCTCCATAATTAATCGCATATTGTGCAGTACTGTTACTTAGCCTTTAGTTCCTGTTCACCTAGATCAAGATGCTACAGGCCTCAGGGCCTGCTCAGTCACCTTCTCTTTATGGAGTGGCCAATGTCTTACTAATCCACTGAGTTCTTCTAAAGTGGAACATTTCCTCTGCTTTCCTGGCAGAGAAGCATGGGGCCTTTGTTCTTCTAAGACATGGCAGCAGACTTAAATGTGACTTTCAAGAGCCAGACAAATACCGTAAATGACTCAAGAAGGTTGGATAAAATCAGTGGCAAACCAGAGGGTATTATCTGATGCATATTTTTGCTTCTTTGTGTGTATGTGTAATTCAGAAATGCAATTCAAGTGTTGCCTTGTCTTAAGGTCAGGGTTAAGGTAAAAGAAATCAAACATCCAATTTTTTTATGTTAAATGTATTAATTTTTAAATTATAGCAACTAACTAAAGTTTTAAGAACACATTGTCATTGGCAATATTCTAGTTTTTAATTGAGGAAAGAGTTCGTGGGTATATGTTAACACATTTTACTTAATGACTTGCGTATATATTATATTTAGAAATGCCATATAACTTATTATCCAGACCAGGGCAATTTGAGAGAGTAAAGGGGATGTGATTAATAATTTTTTTCTGGTATAAAGTAGGACTTTTCTTTTCAAATATTTTATTCTCCATCTTCCTGTTTTGATTTGTGAAAAGGTATGGACATAGGCCTTGATCAGGCCAGTCAAGATACCTGATCACTTTGAGAAAGCTCTCCTATGGGCAAAGGTTGAAGTATGTCTATTTGGTAGGGTAGAGCCAGATTAGAGTGTGTCCTAAAAGCCAATGCAGAGGGTACCAGACTTGATGCAGTTGGCCATAGGGACTAATGTTTGTTCTTGAACAGGAAGGGACAGTGGAATGCAGAATAGATCAGAGGAACAGATCAATAAAGATGGAAGAGGCATTTTCAAAAGCCAGGATGCAGAGCATAGTTTGTTTATACAGATGACAAACATTTACTGAACATCTACAGTGTGCTGGGCACTGTCCTATGAATAAGCAATATAAAGATACAAAGGATGTAATCCAGCAGAGGAGGCAGAAATTTTAGAAAAATCATCATGGGCAGCAGAGGTGATACCTGAATTGATAGTTATAGGAAGAATGGAGGCAAACAGATTAAGGAGTTAGGGAATAAAAAGACAATCTCAGGCAGTGCCAGCGTAATAACATGCTGTGAAAAGGGAGTGATCAGCAACTCTAATGAGACATTAGGCTAGAGAGCAGGCAGCAGGTCAGGTGGCTCTTGTAGGCCTTGAAACAGGGCCGAAGGCAAGGCCTCCAGTGATCAGACAACAGGAAGAGATGCTAGAGAAAACACCCTTTGAAAGAGTGGATCAGAGGATGGAACAAGCCACCCTCTGATCCGCTGATTCTGTACAGTGTTACAGAAGCAAAGGGAGGAAGTGGAGTTTCAACAGCAGCCTTTAACAGAGAGAGGGTGGGAAGGACAGAGACCCAGAAGAGGGAGGGTTTGATTAAAAGAAGATTATTAATGGGCTCCTGTTTCCATCCCAAATAGATTAAGACAAAGCTCATTCATGGTCTTCTCATAATTACCAGCTCTGCAAATAGCCTTCCCTATATCTCAGACAGAAAGGGAAATCTCAGTTCCCCAGCAACTGGTTTTCACTTTCCCTCTTGTTTAGTCTATTGCCCAGCAAATTCAAACTAGCAAAATGCTCTCTGACCACATCTCCATTGTGTGTGTGTGTGTGTGTGTGTGTGTGTGTGTGTGTGTGTGTGTCTGTGTGAGAGAGAGAAGGGGGGATGAGAGGGAGGGAGAGACAAAGCGAGTGCATGCAAGTGCATGAGAGTTTGTGTTCCCATACACATTAGAGAAGAAAATAAAAGGTGTTAGTCTAGCATAATGTTAAATTTTTTGAATTATTGAAATAGTAGAGCTTCCTCAAAACAGAGATTATGAGTGCTGTCTGTAATTAACAGCTAGCTTTTTGGGATTCTTGTGTGGATCTGTTTTGGCACTGTGTTGCATAATTATTTTTATCTTGAGATCAGATCTGAGTCATTCAGAGCCAGAGTCTTCCAGGCGCTGATGTGACACCAGGTGTTGCCAGTGCATGTCTTTCTTCTTGGATCACTGCCCACACTGAGTGGGGTTGGAGGTTATATGTTTTCTAACAGCAAATCCTACCCTCCTCCCCCCGCCCCCGCTGAAAATCTGAATAATCTGCCTGAATTTTTTTATTTTAATAAGCCCCAAATTGAGAAATGCTGCTCTTGAGAGTAAGTTATACCTGTCAACCATGTGGAAACAGAAAAAAAAAAAAGATTGAGAAACCAAACTTGTGTCTTTATAGATTAATTTTTACTTATAAAAACTATATAAACTTATAAAAATTCTAAGGCATTAATGATATTTATTCTAAATATTTTTTACTAGTATAATAGCAATAAACATGTGTTGACTTAATGTAACTTGACCCTTAATTCACTGCACTAATAGTTGGGTGTCCTTGTGTTTATTCTTTCTTTCTTATAGGTGCTGGCCTCAGCGTCAGTGATAATGAGTCTGGTCAAGGCAGCCAAGAGGGAGGCACCCTGACTGACTCCCAGATCGTAGAACTCAGGAGGATACCCATCGCCGACACCCATCTCTAGCGCTTCGTAACCATTAGAATGAAGATACTTTTATATTTGTATCGGCTTTGTGCTAAAACTCTATAAGTGCATGCAGCCATATGATAGGAATCTGAGAATTGTACTATATGATTAACCCCAAAATGATTGTTGTGTTGGAATATAAACTACTTACCTTTGTGTACCCTGAAAATTCACTGCTATGTTGATAGACTGGATCAGTTTATATTAGTTAATAAGATGTACATAGTCTAAGAATATTAGTTTTTTTTTAATGATCCTACATGGCTAATAATGTTTAATAGAAGTAATAATAATAAAAACAATAGAATCCATTTAGCATCACCTGGACTCGTGATTTATGAGGAAATGTTGTGCATGAGCAAAGAAAGAAACTCCTTGTCTTGGTGACATCAAAAAACCTGTTTCTTCCAACACTGATACAGGTGATCCAGATTCAAGACTTCACAGCATCTAGAAGACTTTCATTCCTAAAAACCAGAATATTTATTGCCTGTTTACGGGGGTACTGCAGCTTGCATAGTCTTTCATCGAAAGTATGTATTTCTGCTCATTATAAAATTAGAGAACTGAACATTTTCCAAAATGAATGTTCTGTTCCCAGTTAAAAATAACTCCAGCAAACATTTTAGCACAGCTAAGAAAAAGATCATTCAAACAGTACAGTTTGTTTGAGAGAAATACTTCTTGGTTTGGATTTTTCAGTCTTTCTTTGTCTTGGAATGAGAAATCAGAAAGTCTGTCCCAGAACAAACACTATTGTGTTCATGATGATTTCATTGACTAAGGTTCCAGAAGAATCATTAGGAACAGAACAAGTTTGTCTTAAGGGCGCCTTCTTGACCTTTAATTTGGGAATTGTTAAGTATTTTTGAGAAAATCAGTATTATCCCAAGAAAAATTTAAAATTAAAATTTATCTAAGAAAATTTTTGATCCATTAATTATTTAATGAAGCCATAATGAAAACATCTAAGTGCTTTATCGTTGCTGTTAAGCGTGACTTTATTTTTTATAAAACCTGAGGTAGCATTATTTATCTTGATAAATTATAAAATGACTCTCTCATCTTCCTGTTGGTTCTTTCTCATTTCCATCTCCTCCCTCTTATACTGAATTTTGATCAGTGGCTTGTCATTGTAGGTAGAAAATAAAAGCTGCACAAAATCAAACAGCATAAAAAATAAAGGCTGTATCATTGGTAGAGTTACAATCTTTTAGGAGCTTTGCAAATGGTGGTAATAAGATCAAATTTACCTTAAGTGATAAGGTAGTTGTCTCTTTCCACCTACGGCATTATACCATAGTCTGTTTCATACTAGGATGGGAGCAACTGATAAAGTTAGTTATAATAAAATTTAAGATGAAAATTTAGAAATTGGTAAGCATTTTAAAATTGTTAGTAGGTTTTCCATGAATTTAGGGCTTAGGTAGTGATTATAGAAGTGTGAGAGTTCATCTTGTGGAATTCATACGTCAGAGTCACTATAACATTTTTTTGCAGATAACTAGGTGTCTAATTCTCTAAGAAAGGAAATTTTTAATAGTTATTTTTATTTCTACATGTTGGCAAAGTTTGGAAAAATCTTGCCAAAAAGATGACCATTCCAGGACACCTTTCTTATTTTGAGTTACTGGGTTTCCAAAAGGCCATTTAGGTAAGAAATCAAAAGGACCTCCTGCCACTGTTCGGCATGATTCTTTTAAATATTGGAAGGGAAAAAAAAGATATCTAGAAGGCACAGTGCTAAAAAATAAGCTTCATATTCCAACAACAGCAATATTTTGCCACCCTGTTTCCTCCCAATATAGATTAAAATGGGATATCTGCCAAGGAAGCACAGTACTTTGGAGGAAAAGCAAATCAAATCAAATGCTTAAAAATGAAAACTCAAAGGCTAGGGCTATAACACTTCATCTGTGATCTTTCTGTTTCAGGAGATTTGATCCTATTTTTTCCATGATATTTTTATAGCTTTATTGAGATACAATTCACATTCCATACAATTCACCCATCTAAGGCGTGTAATTCAAAAATATTTGGTGTATTACAATATTGGGTTCTTGAATTGTGGTAAAATATATGTAACACAAAATTTGCTATTTTAATTATTTTTAAATGTGATTTTTACAGTCAGTGGCATAAATTACATTTGCAATGTCATGCAACCATTGCCTCTTTTTCCAAACATTTTCATCACCCCAAACAGAAACTCTGTATTTCCCATCTTTATAACATTTTTTTTTCTCCGTCAGTAGACACCTAACATTTCTTTGGGCAATGCCTCTACTTCTGTATTTTTGTGATTTTTTAAATTTGTTTTGTTTTAGGTTTTTCAACTTTTATTTTTTAGGATGTTAAAAAATTATTTTCCAAATTTGGATGCAAGAGCAGCAGGTACATGAATGGGGTATGAGTTAGCAGTGGAGCTTGTGGGATTCCTACTAATAATATCAGAGACCAGGCAAATGAAAATCTGAGAAGCAAAACGCAGAAAAAAATTTCACCTGGGAAATTCAGCTTTGAGTTGGCTTTCAATCTCCTGAGGTGTTTGCTTGTTTAATCAATATTTTTCATGTCTCCCAAATCTGATCAGAGAAGTTTGAACATGTAATGAAGGTATTACTGGAAAAAGAAAATACTATTGAGGAACACACCTATGGAACAATTTCACTTTTTTTTTCTTGCACTTAAGATTCTCCTTGAGTTTAGCCTGAAGGCCTCTGAATAGATCTTTTTGAGGGTAGATCTCAATCAGATAAGTAAATAGTGCCGACCTTTTCCAAGCAGCTGGATGCCAGAGTTGATCTTCTCTAAGTAGCCTGACCTGGGTGAGAACAGAGAAGGCACCAGGGGCATTTCTATGTGTCCTATGTCCTTTTAACTGTTAATGCCATGAACCCAGTCTCCCTAGTGCTTCTCTAGCAGGATGCACACAGAAGGGCCACATTGTCCATAACTAGCATTTAAGGAATAGACAAAGCGACTAAAGTTAGGAACTCTTTCATTATCTTCAACTAGTCTTTTTGAATGACTGGTTTAAATTAATAAAGTATAAGTTTAACAAGGAACATATTAGAAACAACTCAGATATTCACTAATGCTTGATGTATGATTAAGAAATATCTTTTAAGTAAATTACATGGCTTCAGGCGAAGCAGCAAAAGAAGAATAACCCTGTTTTCCATCCATCATATGTAACAATGGGATGCAGTTATCTAATACTGTTCCATGACTCTGAGAGAACTACAGGAAACTCAGTTTAGTTTCCAGCCCAGCCCCTGCCAGGGACTCAGCAACTGAGTCTCACAGCTTTCACCGTGCTACGAGAGCTGAAGTCCCTACAAGTATCTCAGCTCAAGGAAATTGTTAGCACTTTCAGTACATAAAATAGCATTTTAGTCCTGTGAGAAAATATAAGTAATCAATTTCCTAATAGGTAAAATGATTCAAATTTAAGCAGGATGAACTGTACTTTTTTGCCTATGATAATCCTTTAAGGGTTTATGAGCAAAATCACAAACTTAATTTTTTTTTTTAAATTACGAATGTACTGGTAGCATTTGTTTTGTAACTCTAATGAAGGAAAGAAACAACACAAATCATTTGAGCATCACTTATTTTGGATTTGGAGTACGATTATATTTCAAAGGTTAGGGTGTGTGTGTGTTTAAGAGAGAGAGAGAGAGAAACAACTTCATGATAATAATTTCTATTACAGTTTACAATAAATGATTAAAAGATATTTTGAGAAGCTGATTAGTGAAGTGTATGAAACTGGTCATCATCTTACCTCAGTATTCATGCTTACTCTGTACATCAATCAAAATCATTTTGAAGACCTTTGCCACATTACTGGAGGAAAGTATAATCATTTACTAAAAGACTTGAAAGAAGAGTAGTAGAGAACTGTAAAACAAATTAGAAGGGTGCTCAAGAACCATCAGGGGCATTATGGTATTATATAGTAAATGGGTGGTTTCTTCTTTTTAGATATCATCTTCATCCTCAAGGTTCATCCATGTGGTCAAATTGCATAATTTCCTTATTTTTTTTTTTTTTAAAGCTGGATAGCATTCCATTGTATGTATATAACATCTCTTGATGGGCATTTGGATTGTTTCTCTACCTTGGCTATTGTGAATAATGCTGCAATGAACATGTAAGTGCTGATACCTCTTTTAGCTCCTGATTTCGGTTATTTTAGATATATACCAAGAAGTGAGATCGTTGGATTGTATGATAGTTCTATTTTTTATTTTTTTTAATAACCTCCATAATGTTTTCTGTAGCAGCTGCAGTTTTGCATTCCAGCCAAAGTGTACAAGGGTTCTCAGTTTCTCCACATCTTCACCAACACTTGCTATCTTTTGGGTTTTGATAATAGCCATCCTGACAGGTTTGAGAAGATATCTCCTCATTTTGATTTGCATTTTCTGATGACCACTGACAATGAGCATTTTTTATAGACCTGTTGGCCATTGTATATCTTGTTTGGAGAAGTATCTATTCAAATCCTTAGTCCATTTTTTAATCTGGTTATTAGGGTTTTTTGTAATTGAGTTATTGGAGTTTCATATATTTTAGAGATTAACTTCTTATCAGATAGAGGTTTGCTATTACTTTCTCTCATTTCATTCCATAGGTCACCTTTTCACTCTATTGATAAGTGAAATAAGCCAGTGACAGAAAGACAAATACTGCATGATTCCACTTATATTAGGTATCTAAAATAGTCATATTTATACAATCAGAGAGTGGAATAGTGGTTGCCTGGGGCTAAGGAAAGGGAGAAATGGGAAGTTACTAATCAATGGGCATAAAGTTTCATTTAAGCAAGATGAGTAACCTCTAGAGATACGTTGTGCAACATTGTACCTATAGTTAACAATACTGTATTGTAAACTTAAAATTTTGTTAGGAGGGTAGATCTCATGTTAAGCTTTCTTACCACAATAAAATTTTTAAAAATTAATTTGCTGACAAAGATGCTTGATCACTATAAGTGCTGGGTTTGCATGGAGAAGGTACTTCTTCCTCCTGAAGCCTATGAAAAACTTTTTATCCAGATAAGTATGAGAGATTGTAGATTATAACCCTTTGGTTATAAAATACTCATGCATATGTAATTTTCCAAACAAAGCCCTTATGACTAACAGGTTGTGAATAATAATGAAATATATGGAGTAAATATCTTCTTTTGTTGGCTATTTACTCTGTGTGTTTGGTCTCCCTCCTTGGTCAATAATCCTTAGAATACTATCCTAGTTTGAAACTTATTGTATAGACTACTGCCAAAATGAAGACAAGTTTTTCATAGGTCTTCAGTGGTTTTCAAGACTCTTTTAATAACTAGGAATAGAATGACTTATAGACATAATTCAACAAATTATAGCTTTGAAAATGAAAGCTGTTTGGTAACATGGAGATGACATGGCATCTGATTTATTGAATAATTTCTATCAATTTGGATTTTTAAAGGCAAGATGTCTGTAACTAAATCTGTGAAAGATCAAGAAAAATTAAGCTCTAATTTAGCTAGTAGGATAAAGAATTTTTTTTTAGCAATCTGGTGGTCTAGGGAATAGGTTTCAGGATAAAAAAAATTTTTTTCAGTTCAACAAATAATTTATTGGGCATTTTGTTCCAGGTATTGTGCTAGGTACTTAGGATACCAAAACAAATAAAATGTAGTTCCCACTCTTCACAAGCTTACAGTCTAATGTGGGTTCAATAGCAAGATGTCATTAGGGGTTCTGTGAAAGGTTATTAAGGGTTCCAGGAAAGATTGAAAAAACATTTTTGAATTGTTTGAACTTCCTTCTTCATGCAATGCCAGCATTTGCAAGTGAAGACTAATGATCAAGCAATCTTGTTAGCAAATTATATTTTTGTCCTTTGCCAGAAAGAAAGTCTACTTTCCACAGTTCAGTCCTTATCGTAGAGATTGGCAAGAAGCAATGACTTTTGACTCATAATCCTTTGGGTTGTCTTGAGAATTCACAGTGTATATAGATATGAGAAGGTCTTGACTCTTGTCAATAATTAGTTCCTAACAACGTAAAATAAAGGCACTGCTCATTTAGGAAGATGATGGTATGTTCTTCTGAAACTTGGACACTAATAATTAATCTTATAGGTATTTCTTTCTTTTTTTTATTTTTTATTTTTATTTTTTAGATGAGGCAGCCCTTGGTTGACCTCATAGATTGCAAGGACTTTGTCAGCTTACAATTTCTTTATTTTTTATTTTTATTTTTTACTCCTACAGCACCTGGTCTTCCTAAGTGGTCTCCCATCCAAGTACTAACCAGGCCTGACCCTGCTTAGCTTCTGATTCAGACGGGATTCGGCTTGTTCAGGGCAGCATGGACATAGACTAGATATTTATTTCTTACTTTCAGAGTACAATTAGTCTTATTCCCTTGGCTCGCTAAGAATAGAAATTACATGTTATCAAGGCTCAAGTGTTACAATGCAGACTATTATTTCAAATTTATTTAGTACAGGCATAATGAATTAACCATGAAATGACAAATACACACTTCTTTGACACCGAGATTGGAATAGCCCCTGGAGTAGAGGTGCTGTTAGAGTATTTAGTCATCACACTAAATTATTTATGGAGAGTAAGGTCCTCTCTCCTCAGAGAACAGGTGGAGTTTGAAGATGGGCAGCACAGCAGAATTTCTCTGCTCCCCACCTCAACCCTGCCCCCTTGCCGGCACCTCTGTTTGGGCATCAAGTGCTGGGAGACATTCAAGAGCAGGGCAAGCCCCACTTCTGGGTGCTGATCCAGGTCAGAATTTTAGAAGAGAATCAAAATGATTATTGTGTTCTTCACACCTCACAGAAGTAGTTTTTATACACATTCTTCCACTATGTATCTGGAAATACCAGATTATTATTTTCTTCACACAATTCCCACCTATGTTCTCCCCTTCAAGTGTTAAAATATAGATTATATATTCAATACTGAACTTCTAGAAAATCATTTTTAAAATACCAGCTCTATTTCTGCTATAAAAGAAACAGAGCTGTTGACATTTTCTGCCTTCTAAAATTTTTACTAGCAAAGTAAATGTATTTTCAACATGAATGAGTTAGAAAGACACTCAACTATAAGTGTTCTCAGTGCAATTGGTATTTGTGGCCAAGGTGGTAGAAAGTTCTTTCTACATGTGGGTGAATTATTGATATAAGACAGAAGCAAGAGGCAGGATGGCATGAACCTTTTTCCTCTCCCTGCAGCTCAGGAGGATTTTGTTATCTTCCTCTCTCTTTCTCATAAATACAAAACCTAAAAACCATAAGTAATCTAAAGTTCTTGTTAGGGATTAAGAAGTTAAAGAGTCTCGTTATTCATCAAAAATATATTTCTTCTACACAGTGCTCAGTTTTCTTTGAAATTTAGGCTAGTAGACTCTGCCTGATGATAACTAGGAAACCCTAAAAAGGCAATTACTTTCCTGGATATGAAACAGAGGAACTTATAAATATGACCAATTCTGGCCTCTGCAACTCAAGAAAAATGTATAGGACATATACTAGATATTCATAATAAGCTTAATATTAAGAATATAATAAAAGAAATGAGTTCTATTCAGGATAGATTGTTTTTGAAGGGTCACAAGCAGATGCAGTTATGAGAAATGAAGTGGGATTTGAACATGTCTTAGAGATGAGATAAATTGGATTTCTTTTGCAATACAAATATTTAAGTCAAGGAGTAAAAGAAATAAGCACTTTAAAATACCTAACAAATTTGGAATACAAAATACTAAGAGATTGGAAGCAATACCACTCTAGATTAATGTCTGCTTATTTCACTTACTAAGGTGATCTTACTAAGAAACAGCATTATCACTAAATGATTACCCTGGAAAGCTTCCTTTGCAAACACCCAACATTTTTTTAAAACTCCATGAGGTTTAGCATGCCATGATTCCATGTAAAAAATTTTAGATGCTGCTTCATTGCTACAAAGAGAATAGCTTAAATTTTCTATTAATGAAACATATACCTTTGTTTCTCAGTACTATACTTGAGACTCCCATCTCAGCCAACCATGGAAGTCTATAGGCAAAGTTCAGTAGATTTTATTTTGTGCTCTCTCTGGAATACAAGTGTGTGCATTTGGAATTACAAGTTTCCTTCAATTTCTAGCATTTAAACTATTTGACCAGCTTTGTTCTTCTTGGAGAACAGCCATTCTTCACAAGGTTTAGATCGTGACCACAAATTAGAAACTCCTTAAAGATGACAAGCTTTTCAACTTTAATGATTCATACTTCTCTTAGCATCCACACCTTCTAAGCATGATTGCTGAATACTTAGACCTTCAGAATAGAAACATGCCAATTGGAAATATAATAAATTTCATGCATTTCTTCAGCTTGGTCTAATCTTTAGAGCCCAAGACCCTCCTTGTATGGCTTTTGGAATGAACAATAAATAGTTGCTTTCTGTGTAGAACTAAACTGTGTAACGTGAAGCAGAAAAAGGAATTGCTCACACTCTGCCTGCTTCAAGACAAAGTAAAAATTAAGCTCATCATGTCATCACATACTTACAAGTGACTTATGTGAGCCTTATTTATAAATAGATTTTTAGAGTGCCAAGATTTCCAATGAAAAGAAACCATTAAAATAGTTCATCATTTCTAATTTTCATTATAGAAAAACAGAGAGACCATGGATTCTCCTTAGGCAATAACTGACCCTTTAAGAACTATAAAAGAATCATAGACAATGGCCCAAACTTAAATTTGTTACCAAATAGGTAGACTTTTAAAAATACAGCTTCTACAGTGATTCCAATGGCAGTACATAGAGTCATGGCATGCAAAGAACTACAAGTGATAAAAGATTTAATAAGCCTCTTTTGATGATGTTGATAGGTTATAGTTCACAATTCTCTTTAATAACTTTAAAGCTTCATTTCAAAGAAGAGAATATCATTCATTTTAAGGAAAAATATAACAGTGTTAACATTAGAAGTATACAAAAGTATACATGCTCTTCTATGGTACTAATTATCTGGAGAATGAAATAAATGTGAGGAAAAAAGCTCTTCTGAAGTCACTTTAAAGAGAATATTTTTAGAGTGTCTTAAAAATATTAATGAACAAATAAGATAACAATTCAACCAAAGTTTATAGCTAACAGAAATACATAATAAAATTTTACATATTTATATTACATATAAATTTATAATATAAATATAAAAATATGTATATATATTACATGTATATAAATATATAACACGCATTTATATATTATGTTGATAATATACTTATATATTTACATGTACCTTCACACACAAATATATAATACATGTATATAACAAGATAATAGTGTTCAGAGATTTATAATTTCTTTTTTTGGCTTTTCTGTGTTTTTCAAGTTTCTTACAAAGAACATGTGTTATCTTTGAAATCAGAAAAAAATTTATAGTTTGTTGGAGATTATTTGAGCTCTGAATTTAAAACAGATGGTGTTTAAGACACCCTTTTTTATGAAATAAATTTTTAGAGCACTTTTAATTAAATTGACAACAAAATTGAGAGGAGGTACAGAGATTTCCCATATACTTCCTGCCCTCAGACATGCATAGCCTGTACATTACCATCACTCACCAGAGTTGGACATTTGTTATGACTGATGAACCTACACTGACACATTAAAATCACCAAATGTTTACATTAGGGTTCACTCAGTATTGTAATTCTATGAGTTTGGACAAGTATATAATGACATAATCCATCATTGTAAAATTCCACAGAAATCCTCTGTGCTCTACCTATTTGTCTTTCCTCCACCCACTCCCACACCTGGCTGGTGAGATTTTTAGAGGCTGAAGAACTTCGGCATCCTGTTCTTGGTGGAAATGACCAATTTTTATAATTTGTTTAATAGATGATATTAGGTGAACATAGTGATTGACTCCCAATGACATATCTGAACCTCAAGACCACTATAGCTGTGGGTGTTAAAGCCTGAAGAATCTCTATTTGTAAACTCTTAGATTTCCCTCTCAGCCTGAGGAAATCTCTAATTTTGACACAGAAAAGAAGGGAGAAAAGGAAAAAAAAGCTCCAAGCCACAGGAAAGATCTGTCACTGGTAGTTTATAGAAGGAACAAAGGAGCACTTTTGTCCCAATCAATGGGTTCCACAACATTAGTATATTTTAAAGACAATGACATAATTTGATAATCA
Organism: Macroglossus sobrinus; assembly: GCA_004027375.1. Lineage (NCBI taxonomy): Eukaryota > Metazoa > Chordata > Mammalia > Chiroptera > Pteropodidae > Macroglossus > Macroglossus sobrinus. Next base: position 247,126 of record PVKZ01001940.1, on the reverse strand, counting down.
TAAATGAATCATTCACTGAAGAGTGAAAATTTGGAGTATTTCAGAATTTTGGATTCCATATTTCAGAAAAAAAAAAAACTATGCTGTATTTCAAAGAAAATTTTAGCTTTAAGTTTTTCCCCTTAAGGTAGTAGGTGATTTCAGATAACTTCCAAATCTAATCACTAAATATTTCTTCTGCTGCATAGAAACTGATCCTTTAATTTTTAAGCACTAAAAAGCTAAGGCAAAAACTAGTTCTCTCCCGCTACTTTGTCTGGACTCCCAGGCCCAGCATGCTTCATATTTAACTGCATGCAATCCAAACATTCTCCACATACACTGCCCAGCTTCACGGCACCCTCCACTCAGCAAGCACAGGGCTCCTGGCCCCTTCTATTTCTCCCCATGGTATTTTGAAATACATGTATCATACTTCAGTATTTTTTCAAATCTTTTTTTAGATATTTAGGAACTTGATGTTGGATCTCTGGTTTTTTCTATTTTCTATTTTCAAATATATTTAATTTATTGTGCTTCATTTACATTTGTATAAAATATTTTCATTAGTTATAGCTATCAAAAATATTTCAGTCTACTTTTATACAAATCAAGGTCCATTTAGAGGTATCCTGCTTAGTTCTAAAATTAGATCAGTACATCCAAAAAATGTTTTCTATCTCAGGAGGCTCTCCATACCCAATGCCATCTGTTTTCTCCTGTTCCTCCCCATCACACCCCCCGCCCTGCCAGAATATCTTCTCTGAATAATATTTCCTGCTTCAATATCGAAGACATCAGAACCAAAGAGATATTATATTAGGATAATAAATACTAGCTATTATAATAAACAAACATCAATTTTTAGTGGCTTAACATAATTCAAGTTTACTTCTTATAATGCAAAGTTCAGTATACTTTTTCTTTAAGCAATGACTTAGGAGGCCCATCTCCTTCTATTCCATGGTAACATCATCCTTTTAGACCCTCAGAATCTTTTATTTTTAGCAGTATGGCCTGGGAAAGAAAGAGTGGAAGCTTTCATGGAATATGTTGTGATCAGAACTAGAAACTCCTTGGCCAGGACTCAGTTACTTGGCTCTGTCTAGATGCAAGAGGCGCTAGGAAATGTGTTAAGTTGTGTGTTATGGAGGAGAGGATGCAGTTGAACAACAACAGCCTCTACCGCATAAAGACCCTTAGTTCTCCCCACAATCACATCGTCTCAGATGACGAGCCCATATCTAGGGCATATTTTTTGCACATACTCTTACCATTTCAGCCACTCTATTGTCCTCTCTCTTACCTCTCTGGCATTATCATTTTAACTCACCCAGAGCTATTCTTCCCACAATTTCAGTAAATTACTTCCTGCCAACTTCCTTTACCTCACATTCCAGTAGGAATCAAATGCTTTCAAAGCTAATATATTCGCCTCGATTGTATTGATCCTTTAATGTTTGTAAGGAATAAAAAATAAGGGAGAAATAAGCCAACAGAATCATCACCAGCTATCATAAGAAACCATTAATTCAAAGTATAAGAAACAATAAAAATGGCAACAGTAAAGACATGGAAACAACTAAAGTGCCCTTCAATAGATTATTGGATAAAGATGTGGTACAGATATACAATGGAATATTACTCAGCCATAAAAAAGATGAAATACTGTCACTTGTGACAACATAGATGGATCTTGAGATTATCATGCTAAACAAGATAAATTAGATAAAAAGTTGAGAACCATATGACTTCGCTCATATGTGGGATATGAAACTGAATGCAACAAACAAACAAGACAAAGAGACTCATGGACACAAAGTTTAGTGGTTACCAGAGAGATGGGGGAGAAGGGAGGGAGGTAGACAAGAGTAAAGGAAGTCAAATATATGGTGAAGAAAGGAAATTTAAACATGGGTGGTAAACACACAATGCAATATACATATAACATGTTATTGAAATGTATACTTAACCTATATAACTTTATTGACCATTGTCACACTAATAAATTTAATAAAAAATAAATAATAAATGAAAAAAATATTGTGGTAATGGTACATAGTCAAAAGGTGTGGCAAACTGGTTAGCAGGTTAATGGAATGTTTGAGCAAGAGGAAAAGAAAGATTAAACTCAGCAAATAGGAATGAAAAGTAGGAGACTGATTTAAAATTTTTTTCATATGCAGAAAATCTAAATGTGAGCAACAAAGGCAAGAGGGAGAGTCACTGCTAACTACTGAGGTTTCAGATAGGTTTACTAGGAAATAATGAAGCCATTCATTAGTAAGGGAGGAAAATAGGAAAACAGATTTGATTGAAAGTATGGGAAAACATGGCAACAATAAAAATTCTAGAGAAGATAGAAGCTGAAGTAAGAACTTACGTGTTTCATAAAAGACTAACACAATAATTTTTGATACTCTGATACATGTTTGCAGTCCTTTAAAATTCCCTGAGATGAAAAGACAAATTCTCGGCGCCAGAGCAGATAGCCTAAGGATAGAAACTGGAGTTATGACAGAGAACTTCTCTACAGAACAAACTGCATGAGGAAACATCTTGCAGTTCTCAGACTTGAGGGCAATGACCTGAAGATGAGCTAAAATATTCTGGAAAGCAATCTCTTATACTAGACATCACTACTAAACCAGATATTTTTCTGCCCCAGAAACAACAAACAAAAAACCCACATGATGAAAAGACCTCATTCAAACATTGCTAGAGAAATAGAGGGAGATATTGCTGGATCTCTTAGTCATTGCTTTTATCCATCCAATAAATCATGTACAGTAAAATAATATTGTTTCTATTTGACTTAATTATAATAATGATACATTTTTTTTATAGGGCATTTTGTAGTTTTGAAAACTTTTTTTAGGTTTATCTTAATAATTTCTTTAAATATCTTCAATGACTGTCCTTTTGATTTAAATTGACTTACTGTTGAAACTTTTTAAATCAAAATTATTCTAAAGCCTTACATGAAATTGGATTTTTCTTGGCTGGATGGGGTAATAATAGGTATTATAATTAAAAGTGAAGAAACAACTTAAATAAGAATAAAATATTTTTCCTGGCTCTTTTACTTACAAGAAATCATAGATTAATTTTTTTCCAAAAGATAAGAAAAAATCTTGTGTGAATAATAAAATTTTACACAAATAATAACATGCGCTAGACAGGTGTTTATAAATTCTTTTGTATCATTTCTCTGAGAAGTTATTCATTTTAGAAAAAAGAAAATTATTTCAAGTGCAAAAGAATAGATGCTTTACCACTGGAACCTTATTATAACATACAACAGACAACTTTCTAATTATTTTTAATGTTAATAGTCTAACCTGTAAGGATATGAATAGTGTGATACTTGGATTCTTTTGGTTGCAGAAAAATCCACCTGTATTCAGCTTCAGGGGAAATTTACTATTATAAAATTGCAGGTCATACTACAGTTATCTCTCCCTGTTCCCTCTCTCTGTCTTCCTCACCCTCCTATCTACCCTGTCTCCAGACTAGATTTCTATGCTTCCCAGGCTGATATGAATGAAAATGTGATGACAATACATCCTTCATTTGAGAGAGTACCTTAGCCAAGTCCTAGTTTTTAATTCCTGCATATGGATATCAGGTTGTTAGAGTTTTTAACATCTATTGCAAACAACTTTGGCAGGGGCTAGATCAGTTCATAAAAATGGAGAGTAATGACCTATTGCTGGTATAGTTCAAGAAAAACACATTATACAGCAATAAATTTAGCGTTAAATCCTGGAAAAGGAACCTTAATAAATTACCTTAACTGGAATTTTTTATGAATTTGACTGATTACATATTTACTTTAGTAACATGTTACATTCAGTCTCAATGAGCTATTTAAATCTACTTAAATAATAGTTAATGTTCTAGATTCATCACTGGTTTCTTCAGACATCTCACAACTATGAGGAAATTTCCCAAGGATGTAGCTCATCTATCTATTCATCTATCAATTTCTAACTCCCTATTCCTCTACCATATCATATCATACCTATCATCTATCTATCATCTATCATCTATCTATCTGTCATCTATCTATCATCACCTATATTAACTAATTCACTATTCTGTTCTGCCACACACTCTCTGAACAGCTAGCTTCAGGGCACTCAATTATAAAAGTCATAATGTGGATATCAGCCTTTGGAGTTCTACACAGCAGTCCTTTTCATATGATAGAACATTTAGAGCCTTTCGTAGTTCATTACATTTTTTGTGTGTGTATGTATGCTGTAACCTACTTCACCAACTGCATTGCAACTGCATTGCAAACTTGTGAAGGCCAGAGATCAATAATCCAGAGATCATTACTGTAGAGATTATCTATCACTGTGTAACAAATTACACAAAAGATTAGCATCTTGAAACAACACTCATTTATTCTCTCATAAAATTTCTGAGAGTCAGGAATCTGGGGATGGTTGCACTAGGGTTTTCTGGTGCAAGGGATTTCATGAGGTTGCTGTCATGCTATCAGACAGGGCTGCAACCTTATGAGAAGTCATGGCTTGACCAGACCTAGAGGATCCACCTCCAAGGTGTGTTTTTCTTGTCAGGTAGGCCTCAGTTTATCACAAGATGGGCTTCCCAGGGCTTCCTGAGTATTCTCATGGTATGTCAGCTGTTTCCCCTAGAGCAAGTGATGAGAGAGACAGTACCATAGTGTCATTTTATGACTTAATCTTAAAAGTCATGCACAACTTTAACTTTATTCTATTGGTTAGAAGCAACTTACTAAATCCAACCCACATTCAAAGGAAGGAAAATTAGACACCATCCCAGGAATATCAAAGAATCAATGCAAATATTTTTAAAACCACCATTAATTTTTTAATGGTATCTTCAGAGCTTACCTTTGAGCTACTACTTAATTTTTATTTGTTTGATTGCTTGCGATGTATAATTCACAAGTAGGGTATAAGAGTATGATATTGTGATTTATATTTAGAAATATATATTTGGTCTTCAGTCCTTTTCTGGCACAGCTCTTAAAACCCTGGAAATTTCCCAAGTGATGAGAGTAACAAAGGTGTCTCTTGTATTAATGAGTGACTTTTTGACCCCCCCCCCTTAAGGATGGAAGCCAGTTGCCAGGAGAACCAACCACATGATTAGAGGTTTGGAACTTTCAGTCCCATCACTAGACTTCCAGGGAAGGGAGAGGGCCTGAGGGCTGAATCAGTTGCCAATAGCCAATGATTTAATCAATCGTGCTATGTAACGAAGCCGGTATAAAAACCTGAACGAACTGGGTTCAGAGAGCTTCTGGCTGGTCAACAAGAGGAGATTTGAGGGGAGTAGAGAAGGCATGGACACTATATTCCCTTTCCCTCCACCTTACCCTATGCATCTCTTCCATTTGGCTCTTCCTGAGTTACATCTTTGTATAATAAACCTGTGATCCAGTAAGTAAAATATGTTTTTGAATTCTATGAGCTGCTCTAGCAAATTAATTGAACTCAAGAAAGGAGGAGGTCATGGCATATGCTTTATAGCTGGTAGGTCAGAAGCACTGGTAACAACCTGAAATTGCAAATGGTGTCTGAAGAGGGATGGGAGAGGGGGCATTCTTGTGAGACTGAACCCTTAACCTGCCGAATCTGATGCTATCTCCAAGTGCAGTATCAGAATTAAGTTGAAAGGTAGGACATTCAATAGATATCCACAGAGAATGATGGTGGTATGGGAACCCCCTGCCCCACATTAAAAATTAGATGCTCAGAACACCAAAAAAAAAAAAAAAGGATCAAATCAAGATCATACCTCAAAATATTAGCTTTTTGATTCCAACTTTCAAGAAGTGTTTAATTTACACATGTATCACTTATTAATGCATTTCTTGATTGATTAATTAATCATACACTTATCCTTTCCTTTAACTACCAACAATCAAATTAGAATCTCCTATAGAGTAGAGCTTGGTATAGTATTTTGTATAATTTCTCAGATGATTCTAATATACAACTATCAACAAAAACCACTGAAGGAGATAATTTTAAATATTTTCTTCAGCTCCAACTTTCCATGATTTCTTCTCTTCCATAATAGTCTTCTGGCATTACAGTAGTTCTCTCATGAAAGACCTATACAATAATCAGTTTATCTAGTACCTAAGGAGGTCCAGGAGACAGTTCAGGAAAAGATAATAAGTATTTCTTCATCTCCTGGCCCATGAGGTCTTTTTGGATATTTGGGTGTATCAAAATTATATGCCTAGATGCTAACTCTTTTCTCTGCTTGGCAGAGAATGCCAAATGAATAACAGTTGTATTTGCTTCTTTTGCTAATTGACTAAGATTATAACTAAATGAGCCACAAATTTTCTCTCAGCTGGGGTAGGAATAAGAATTCAAGAGACGAGAGAGGACCCCTCAGAGATTCATCATAAGGGATGTCCTGGTATACCTTAGGTACATTCTAGGAGTTTGCTGACTGAGCTTATAACTGGATGTTGCCAACTTCATATAAACACTACCCAAGGGTAAAGTTAGAGGCATAAGCTTCCTTCTCTAGCTTCCTTCCTCTGTATTTTTATATGCAGAGCTTTAACAAAATCATTTCTCTTTGGCTGGTTACAGACTTCTCTTTCCTCTGGGTGGAGCTGAGCTCACTCAGAAAACAGGGTAATTTTGAAAACACCACACCTCTAACTGAAAAGGATTTCTTAAGGCCTTTTATAATCTATTTTTTTCTGTTGCCTATTATACCATCCAAAATCAGAACAGCTGAATTCAGAACCCAGGTGGCAGCTGTTCAGGCTTGGCACCGAACAACCCTTGGGACTCAGGGTGTGACTGTTCAGTGAGATCAGTCATAAACCACGAGGCATCTCTGGCCACCTTCTGACTATTTCCATTGCAAAAAGCCCTAAGTTATTTGAATCTTGTCATTTTTATTGGAAAGTAAACAAAGGGTGATAAAAGACCTAGGACTACACATACATGCACACAGGCATGCACACACACATCATAAATTCACAATTGAGATCCATAGGAAGCAAATCTGTGCATGTTCACTGCATACTTGGGTCATGGGCACCAAGGATGGGACTAAAAGGAAAGGATCAGATCGCCTCTACCACACATTTCAGCAAGGGTAGGAATTATTGTTTGTTTGTTTGTTTGTTTTTTTAAAAATGCTCTCTTTGGTCAAAGATAGATTGATGCAAATGTGACTTTTTAAAAGTATTCCTTATACTCCAAGTTTCTTATTATAATAGCATAATAATAATTCTTGATCACCAGTATTATTCTAGGCACTGCTTCATGTCCTTTATATACTTTTTCTTATAGAATACTCCTAAAAACTGTTTATGTGATTATCCTTGTGTTATAAAAATGGAAACTGAAACCCAGAGCAATTAAGATATTTACCCTATAGTAATTTCTACCTCAACCTTTTTCTTTCTATCCTCTTGCTTCTTTTCTAGCTTTCTTTTTGTGCTACTTTTATTATTTTTTCTTATTTTTCTCCCCTTTCATTTGCCCCTTTGGGCTTTAGGAACAAGAAATTCAGAGTCTAAGAGGCATAAATGTTGAACTCAAATAAGACAACTACAAGGTGAAATTACTGTGTAAAAAGAGAAAAAAGCCAGGTCAACAAGACAAAGTTTTACTCCTAACCCAACCACTCCCCCCTTACAGTCTTCAGAAGTTGGCTAGCTCAAATGACTGCCAAAACAAGTTTGAGAAGAAGGGAGAAGTGAACACATTATCATTGCAACACCTGCCCCACTTCCCATCCACTTACCGGAGAGCAGGATAGTAAACATCACCTTTACTTGTCTAGTTGCAATTCGGCTTTCAACACTCTACTACCCTGGGGTCAAGCACCCCAAGAATCTGGAGGATTAAGACATGTGAAATTTTAACCATAATAATACCTTCTATTTGTATCATCTCTTTACAAAGAATATTATCATGCGTTATCCATATAATCACTTATATCATCTTATTCATTAGAGTGCTTGTGAAGTTTGAGATAAAAGTGAGGATGGTATTCCCCTAAATTAGCTTGAGAACTTGGTAAAAAAAAAAATTATATCTTTTTTATTTTAATAGTTTTCTGATGCAATTTCACGAAACACAGAAAGGACTGGTGGCATAAACGAGAGCCTCTCTGGAGACATCTGTCTCAAGAGCCATGGGTAGTTTCCTCTATTATGTGCAAGTCGGCAGTATTCCTCTGAAGCATTGGGCTCTACTGGCTGCCTGTAAGACCTCTCTTTATAATCTCTCAGAAGTCTCTACTGCTTTTCTAGACAGCTTGTGAATGAGAAAGATCTTAAAAATACAAGGACTTGGAAAGACTTATTATTATAGGAAAATTGGCAAGTTGGATCAGAAGAATTAACCTAAGGGTTTATTTAATTAATCTTCACAGTTGGCTCATGACTTCCAATTATATTGATCTCTAGATTTTGTATAACATTAATACAGTCTCCCTCATTTCTACCCTGAGGGAACTTTTGTTTGAACCCACGCTCCTAGCAGCCCTGTGCTCCTGCTAGCCATCTCAGCCCTTGCCAGAGGTCTTTTAGAGGTGATTAATTAAATACAAAAAACAAAATGATGATTTCTACCAGACACTGGAATTCCAAAATCCACATAGAATTGTTATTATATACAAAACAAAGTTGGAACACCTTCACACCTAGAAGTAACACATATTTAGAAAGGTAAATTGGTTTTTTTCCAACTGAAGCAAACAGTGTCAGAGCTCTGCTTTTGCAAATCAGGCAAATGACATCTTAATATATAAGCAATTAATATACAAGATGTTGTTCATCTAATTTTACATATGCAGGATAGACATTAACTATTATTTAAGCCAAGACACTTTTAAGAGCGAAAGGGGGCACTACTAACAATCATACCGAGATAATAGATATAAACATGGACTTGCCAGGGCATAACAGGACATGTATCCAACCCATTCATGAGTGAGTATTTGAAACAGTTTTTCTCTGTTCCTCATATTTTATATCAAAGTGTTGCAAGGATATCGTTCACTTTCTCTGTTGTGAAGTAAATTTATTCTACTTGAAAAATAATCCTACATTCTAAGTCTCAGCTAATCTGTTTTGAACTTCATCATATATTTTAATTCTGTGAAACTAAGATTCAGGTTTTTCACATATTTAAATTTCTGTGAACCCTCCAGGAGATTATTTAAAAATACCTGTAGCCCTTCCCACTCTTTCAACAATTATTCAAATACATTTACTTTTATTTTAAACAATTTCAAACTTTTGGGATATAAAATGTTAGTTTTCCTGAAAAATCTCTAATTTTTAGCAGAGCTATGGATTCACCTTTTAGAAGAACTTGGAATATCTAAAATATCAGCAATTTACTGTTGGTTATCAGTTAGTATAAACTAAATTATAATCCAACCCAGATCCCAGGGTCTTTTGCCTGCCTAATTTTTATATAGATATGTAGATAGGTAGAAGATAAATAGATAACAGATAGATGCATAATTTTATTGGGAATAAAATTTTATTGGGGATACAGTCATGGGAAAAATTTAATTTGAAAACTCTAGATTTTAAGAGGGCTCATTTGGCTATACTTTTAATTTTAATTTTATTTAACAGAGTATTGTATATTTTTTCTCCTGCTGTACACATTTTTTAAGCTTTCTCAAATTCTTTGAACCTATGTGAAGTAGAAATAAATGACCAATACTAAGTTGTGGAAGGGGAAAATGCTGGAGTTTTAAAATTAGAAAATTTTGAGGTTAGAACAATGGTCAACTGGGGGAAAAATGACATAGCATCCGCAAGAAATGGAAGAATGTGTTGTTGCCATGGATCCTCCAGGTTGAATTATGAGTTCTTGATTTATCTACTTGTCTCCCCTGTATTAGTATCCAAATACTAGCTTCCCTTTCTGTGTCATTGACATGGCTACATAAGGTGAGGGTGCTGTAAGGAACTTCTAAAACTCCTACATGTGTCTTTGTATTTGTATGCTCGTTAGCTTATCTTTCAGCCTTTTTAAAGTACCAGTTATGGGAAAAGCAGTTTCTTTTTGCTCACTGAACCTTCACAGGTGAACTTGCCTTATTTGGAGGCATTTTAATTCTTTCCAGATAGACATGAATTTATTTTATTGACTGAAAAATGTAATTCAACTGTAAAATGAGAACAATGTGTTCTCTTCCTTCTGACAGATTCATGCTTTTTGGAGTACATCATCTTCAACGAGAGAGAACCAACCTACTAGGTAAGTGAGGCTTAGTGAGGCTTGGTCATGTTTATACTGTTTTTTAAGCTCTTACTGGAAAAGTGTTGTGGTGCCCCTAAAAAGTCAATTTTTATCTATGCACTGAATAAGAACTCACTTTCATAAATTCGACTGTTTTTCAAAGATAGTGTGGGTTAGTAACTAGCTGGTTTTTAAAACAGGTCAATATGTCTTTGAGATCAGTATAAATGAGAGCTGGTGTGAATTCACTTATTTCCTAGAACAGAAGTCCTCAAATTTGAGCAAGCTTCAGAATAACCTGGAGGGCTGGATCCCAGCCCCAGAGTTTGATTCAGTAGGTCTGGGGTGAGGCCCAAGAATGTACATTTCTACTAAGTTTCCAGGTGAAGCAGATTCACCAGTGGAAATGAGAACAATGACATCTAGTCACAGAAGATGTGAAAACTTCTCTCAGAAAATTAAGATGTAGTCTGCTTTTTTTAATGTTTGTTTTCTTGTTTATTTGTTTTAGAAGAGAGCTGCAAAGAAAAGAAGAGATGTCTTCTAATTTTCATGTCTAGAGCTAGTGTTGTTTGATTAAATTTCTATCAATGCCTGCTTCTAAAGCCAGTGCCTCTACTCACAATCTCTCCCCACACCAAAAACAAAACAAAAAGCAAAAATCTGAATGTTGTGGTCTCTTACCAGCACTTAAAAAGTTAACAACAGCGCCAAATAGAATTGCTCAGATCAGTGGAGGGTAAAACCAGCATTTGGAAATGCTGTGAGAACACAAACAGTTTAAACTGTGGAAGAGGCCTGAGGAAATTACAGAGGGAAAACTTTCCATCCAAGGTTCCAGTTGCCAAGGAGTTTGTGTAGGTTGCTGGAGACCTCGCCCCTCCGTGGCTCCTCTGTGACTCACTGTGTCCCTAGGAAGCCTCAGATTCAGCAACCCAGAGAAAACTCAAACTGCCTTTGATCTCACTAGGGTGAAATGCACCATAGAGCTTTGGTTTCTAGAACCCAGATGCTTCTGATCAAATAGTAGCAGAGCCTATACTTTGATTCCTAGAAGTCAATCTGGTTCTGGCCCAGTTGCAAAGATTGAGATTAGGGAAAGCTGTGTAGTGGGTCCCACTGCAGCAGCAGCAGCAGGAACGAGGGATTACAGGACTAGAATGCACTTGGACCCAACTTAAATGTCTGGTTGAGTTTGGCACAACAAATTCATTCCAGTTATGTTCTTGGAATCCAGCTCGGACTCCTCCTTTTTGGAGCTGGATGGCCTCCTACAGGTAGAAACTCCCACATAAAAAGCTTTCCACTCTGGATATATTTTATTTGCCATTTTACATTTTGCCTTTGCAATACTAACCATAGGCAAATATTTTCATTTTCCTTTCCCTGACAGAGGAGAGTGTAACCTAATGCTGCAGTGCTTAATCAAACCTTTTCTTGGTTTAGATGAGTGCTTCTCACACTTTAATGTGCATATAAATTGCTTGGAGATCTTGTTAATAAGAGAATCTGAATCAGTAGGTCTTGGTCAGTCCTGAGATTTCTGCATTTCTAACAAACTCCCAGTGTCAATGCTGCTGGTCAGAAGACCCAGCTTTGAGCAGCACAGGGATCTGTTCAGTAAGATCAACCTGAGAGGCTGTTTGTTTGCTATATTTTTAAGACCTATACCCAAGTGCCCAGTAATTTTGATTTGACTTGTTTAGAGTGGGGCCTAGTGTTTTTTTTTAAGAACTTCCTAGGTGATTTATTATGTAACCAGGACTGAAAAAAAACAAACCTAAATGAAATATTTTTCAAACTATGGTTAGCAATCAATAATGGGTCAGCATGACAAATATTGTTTAAATAAAGTAGAATTGAGCATAACAATGCAGAGCACATAATAATAGTGTAAATATTGTTTTGTGAAACTTTTCAGCTATGTATCTGTGGATATACAGTTTTCAATGTAAAATATATTACTAAGAATTATAGCCAAAAAACTTTGAAAGTCACAGTCTGCTGTTATAGTGTGAAAATAGACAATATGTAAATAAATGGACATGGTATAAAATATGTATTTCATACAATATTTACACATAGTGGAATATTTTTTTATTGATTGCTTTTTAATCCTTTAAGGATACAAAATCACTCTTAGCCCATGGACCCCTGAAGCATTTGAGCTAGATTGGGATGTCTTCTTGGTTTTAACCCTCAACTTGATCAGTTATAACTAATTGCCTCAGGCTTGGTCCCAGTCTTCTAGTATGATTGGCTAATTTGTCCTTTGTATTTTGATTAAAAACACTTGAATTTAGAGGTGCGGCTTTTTGTAGTTGTTAGTAATAATAATAACTGTTGTTAAAACAAAATAGTATTTTGGGCTTTAAAAATCTATGTCAATGAGACAACATGGATGAACCTCAAGGGTATTATGCTTAGTAAAATAAGTCAGACAGAGAAAAACAAATACCATATGATTTCACTTTATATGTAGAATTTTTAAAAAACAAAATAAAATAAAATAAAAACAAAGCAGAAGGAATCTCATAGATACAGAGAACAAATTTATGGTCCCAGATGGGAGGGGAGTTAGGGATTGGTAAAAAAAAAAAAAGGTGAAAAAGGTGAAACAAATTAAGAAGTACAAATTGCCAGCTATAAAAATAATTATGGTGATATAAGCTACAGCAGAAGGAATATTGTCAATAATATTGTAATAACTATATATGGTGTCAGGTGGATACTCAACTTATTAAGGTATTTAATTCATAAATTATAAATATCTAATCACTATATTATATACCTGAAACTAATATAATATTGTATGTCAACTGTAATTTAAAATTTTTTTACATCTATGTCAAAGCTATGTTAAATATAAGTAATTCTGGCTAAAAATAACTGAATCACTGAACAGAACATGTGTCTTTACACTTTTTTCTGTAGCAGCACTTCACTTTGATAATGAAATCTCAACACTTACATTAATAAATTGGCAGTTTATCATAAGAACTAGGTTTAAAAGGCACAATTGAAAAACAAGTAATTATTAAATAGAATTAAGTTTCTTACCAGAAAACATAATTCTTGTATACTATTTACAGAAAATTTTTGTTCTTGAACAGAAAGCTAAATAGTTTCAATGAAAGCCATGGTTAAAACATTCCCACCCTTTTCTCAGTTACTTGGCATATTGTACATTTCGCAGTAACCTGTTGGTGAGTTTCAATTTAGAATATTCAAGGGACCAGAATTAGGTACTTTGGGGGGCGTTCCACTGATTTTTGCTACAATAATAAGTGTTTATTGAATGGCCAATGTGTACTTGATACTCAGCTCAGCCCTTGAAAATATGGCAGTTAAAAAAACAAACCACGGTTTCTGAACTCATGGAGCTTACAATCTAATGGCAGAGGCAGCTTTTGGGCAGTTACAGATAAATCTATAATTACTAACTACGATAAAGCCAAATGTAATTGCTCTGAAGAGGATGTATTGGGGGACTCAGTTTTATTAGGTATTTTATGGGAGGCATCTTTGAGGAGTGAGATTTTAGTTAAGGCCTAAAAGAAGCAGGGATTACTTAGACAAGAATGGAGGAAATACCTTCCCAGACAAGAAAGCTCTTGTATGAAAACTCTGAAGAGATAAAGCAGGTAGAGGTTTCAAAGGACTGTGAGATCATTGCTACCCGGATCAGAGAAGTAGGAACAGAGCCACACAAGCTGAGAGCAGATCTGCAGTGTCAGATCACACAGGGCCTGGTGGCCAAGTGAGGATACTGGCTTCTATTCTAAGGGCAATGAGAAATAATTTTTAAAAATTTTATATTGGGTAGTTACATGAACAGATCTGAATTTTTAATCTCCAAGGGTGTCAAAACTCATGTTTTATTTGTTCTTCTTCAAGTGTCAACAGAGGAGCACATAGTAGAATTCAACACACATTTACTATTGCTATTAAAATACTCAGCATCACTCTGACTACTGCTTAGAAAATAGATGGGAGATATGTGCCCAGAATGAAAGTGGGAAAACCTGTTAGAAGATGCTGTGTTCCAGGCAAGAGATAGATGGTGATTTGGACAAGGATGACAGTGGTAAAAATGAAGCAAAGAGAACAGAGTCATGATATATTTTAGAGATAGAACAATAGGACTGGTTGTTGACTAGATGGAAGGAGGTAAAGAAAAAGGAAAAATTAAAAGGGACTCCCAGAGTTTGCTCATACCACTATATGAAGGAGACACAGGAAGCAATACAAGTTTCATGAGATGGATTAATCAATTTTGAAAACTTTAATTTGAGATGTCTATGAAATAGTCAACTGGGAACATCAAATAAGCAGTTGGTGATAGATACAGGCCTAAAAGTCAGAAGAGAGAACTAGGATGACAATATAAATGTAGGAGTCATTAATAAACACTAATTACTACCTACTGTATATCAGACACTCTTCTAGTTACTGAGAATATAAAGAGGAAAAAAATGAACTTTCACATATGAAGTCCTCTGAAGATACAATACTTATATTAATCATAATATACAGTTAGAGAGAATTGGAGAAAGAAGAGTGCCTCAAGAAGGTGACAATTAAGGTGAAAATGAAGACAGAAAACAAACCAAACAAAAATCTGGAAAAGTGTGCTCCAGACAAAGAGATAGCAATTGCAAAGTCCCTGAAGACCTGAACATGATGTCACTGAGAAGTAGCAGAGACTTGGTAATGGCAAGAGCTAGGTAAACAAAGAAGGGACTAGAAGAAGGAAGAGGGATCTGAGTAGCATGGGCATTGTAGTTCATAAAATATATTTTCTAAGTGTGTTGGGAAGTGATTGGAGGCTTTTGAACAGGGGAGTGATGTTATCTGATTTACATTTTTTAAAAATCTATCTCTGTTGGGAATAGATTGTAGAGTCTACTGAGTAACACGAGATATAACAAGAATCCACTAGAGTACTGTTATTCGTACATCGGTGCAATGGGCTGAATTGTGTCTTACCCAAAATTTATATATTGAAGCCCTAACCTCCATTATGATGGTATATGGAAATGACCTTTTGGGAGGAATTAGGTTTATATGAGGTCAGAAGGATAAGGCCCTGATAAAAATTGAGAATTAGAAATTAAAAACATAAGAATAGACACCAGAAAGAGCTCTCTCTCTGTCTCTCTCTGTCTCTCCCTGCCTCTCTCTGCCTCTCCTTGCCCCTCCTTGCCTCTCCTTGCCTCTCCTTGCCTCTCCCTGCCTCTCTCTGTCTCTTCCCATTCCTTCCCCTTCTCTTTCTGCCATGGACACAGCCATGGCAACCATCCGTAAGCCAGGAATAGAGAGTCCTCACCAGGAACCTAATCGTGCTGGGACCCTAATCTCAGACTACCAGCCTCCAAAAATGTGAAAAAATAAATTTCTCTTGTTTAAGCCAATGACTTTATGGTGTCTGTCATGGCAGGCTGATCAGACTGATATAGTCAGAAAGCAAAAAATGATCTGTGGAGGGAGATAGAGGCCAGAAATATCCCCTTACTGAGTTAGCTAATCTGGGCACTGCACAGAGTTCTACTTTTCAATGTGAGCAGAAGTAGTGAGTTTGCTTGGCATAGGAAAGTGAAATGACTACAGTTTTGAATAATATTCATCTCCTGAACAGGACAGATAAAAGAACAGCTTCTAAGCTCTGGCAGCTAGTTTTCCCTCTGTCAGTCTCCCTGTCATACACATTTTCTGCCTCTGAAAAAGGCCAAGTCATAAATGTAAAGAAAGCAGTTCCACAGGTTGTATGATTAGTCAGTTCTCCAAGGAGTCTCAAAACTCCATCTGCTGCTATTTATTAGATCACTCCAAGCCATAAAAGTCTATTGATGAATGGTAGACAATGATATGTCATTACAATAGAGATAATGCAATAGCCATGTCATATAATGGTTACCCATGATCATGGTTCTGTTTCAATTGTTTCTCAATGCACTGAGCACATTAAGAGGCTGTATTTTTACCACCTAACAGTATTCTGGTGCTGGAGCTCCTCAGAGACACTTGCTGTGAGTGAAAGGTAGTATTCTGACGATGATTACTGCCTGGAGAGCGATTGCATAGACATGTGCCAGCTGCCTATCCCTATGCTGGACTATGTAACAGAATGGGTCTAAATCAAACTGAAAATTAAATAAGTTAATATTAAATTATTTAAATTTCTTAACAAAGCAAAATTACATGTGTGTTGACTT
The DNA here is from genome assembly GCA_004027375.1 of Macroglossus sobrinus. Classification (NCBI taxonomy): domain Eukaryota; kingdom Metazoa; phylum Chordata; class Mammalia; order Chiroptera; family Pteropodidae; genus Macroglossus; species Macroglossus sobrinus. The sequence goes on along the minus strand of PVKZ01001940.1, from coordinate 230,688 downwards.
ACCCTGTCTAATTTTGTGATGATACTTTGGGAGACAGGCTGCAATGAAGCTACAGTGAGGCATAGATATATTACAATTCTAGACCATTCCTAGGATACCTATTTCACAGTAGTGCATTCAGTATCTATTTTTCCTTCCGAGGAGTGCAGAAGCCTGAAAAACATCTCATCTTTTATTGGATGTTTGAACCTGTCCAGTCTCATTTCTCAATCTGGATCACTGAAGAAAGGTCTTCCCCTGCCATATTAAGTGAAATCATAACCAATTTCTAATCTATTTCCCAGGGCTGAGGCAAAGTGGTCCCCTTGACCTCAAGAGTGAAATCAAACCTGCAGCCCAGATTCATTGGCCACCTGATCCTAGGTCTGAAGTAGTTGAGAAACCAACAAGTAGCCCCAAATCTATAATGCTATCCCAGCCTTTGCTCTCTTGGTACAATCTCTATAAACCTGAAGGATCCCTAAAATAGAGAGCCCCAGATATGACAGCCATGAAACCATGACTGTACCCCCACACCACTGTGTCTCTGTTGTTTCCCTAACCTTTTGCTCAGGGAATCCACTGAGATGGAGAAGGACCAATGAACTTTCCTAATGCTCTCAGTCTTAAAGGAGCTAAAATGGGAAAGTTGCTAAAGTTTTTCTCAAGGTTAGACATAGAAGACTAGAGACTATGGTGCCCCTTGGAGGTACAGATACAATTGTGACTATATGATAAGAGAAATCACCAGATCTATATCAGGTCAGAAAGTGAGAAAGAAATATATTTTTTCTTTGTTGTATTAAACCACTGAGATTTTAGGAGTCTGTCTGTGTACCTACTAGCATTGGTAATCCTGACGGATATAGACTGTCTTCTGGCTGCCTCTCAAAATTTTGTATTCAGGCACTGTACCTTGTAGTTTGGCCAGTCTAATCAAGTAATCATAATCTTAACATGCTCAAGTAGTAGTAATCTTAAGTCTTGGCAGGAAAACTCAGTTAAATGCTTATAGTTAAATGTATTATGTATTCATGAGTATATGTACAAGGCAGCAAGCTGGAAATTGTGGAGGACACCAAAAAGTATAAGCTACATTCAAGGAGATTATGTAACAGGCAAGGATAAAATAGTTAACAGGGAAAACCGTTAAATAACAGTGGTTCTTATAAAGAAATTCAAAATAGAGGAAGACCAGTGTGGGTGGGACTTACCTGAGGAGTCTTCAAGTGTGGTCAAAGGCATAGCCCCAAGTATAACAACAACAAAAAACATAAACAGTAAATAGCTAAGTGATTCTAAGAAAGTATTTCTGTTAGGATTCAGTCATGTTTGGATGCTAACACTTTTAAAGCTGATAAACAGAGCCCACTGTCTTCCACTTATGCCCTTTAGACCTAAAAAGGACTTATAGTTCTTTTGAAAAGCAAGAGCTTACACTCCAATCAAAAATCCTTACTTCAAAAAGAAAAATATCCTTACTTCATATCACAGCTTCTCAAAGGTAACATTCAAACAGCACACAACACATAACCAGGGTCACTCAAAAATAGCAAAATATTAATGGTGAATTAAACATGAACACGGTGTGAAAGACTCCTTTGGAAAAGATAGCACATAGACCAAGACAGGAAGATGAACATGACTATAATGTGCATGATAGATTGGAAAAGATGAAGTGCACTAATTATTGATCCAATAAAAAATCCAACAATTCTTTTTCTGGGAAAATAGCAAGCTTTAGAATATGTAAAAAGTCTATGGGGTTTTTTTGTTGTGTTTTGTTTTGTTTTATTTTTTAAAAAGTACATCATACAGTAAGTATAGGAAAGCCTAATATTGAGAGTATCAGTAAGAGCTCATTTTAGTTCAAGAATGAATTGTCCTTAAACATATAAACCTGGAGAGATGTCCTATGTACTGTCATAATTTATAATAATCATAATCATTATTTAACTGAGTCATGTGAACATTTCTAATAATAAATGTATTTGATCAAAAGATATTTAGGAAGGCTCTATAATACATATCAAACTGCTTATGACACAGATGTTGCCTTGCCCTCTGAGAAAATAAAAACAAAAAGTCCAGGCAGTGAAAGAAAACAATAGATAATAAGTAGAAAATAAATAGGTGAGATTAGGTATATACACATTGTTTGAAGATCAAAGTTTAAATCAACTCTAGGGCAGTAGGTATAATAGAGTAAACTGTTGAGTTTATATAGACAAAAATAAGGAATATAGACAATCTGAAAGTTACATATTTTTATGTAAAAAATATATAAGTATAAAAAGCCAAGTCACAAAGATAATTTCTTTGGATCATTGTTTCCAGTTTTTATCTTTATGCTTTAAAATATCACTAGTGTCAATATGTCACTCTGAAGGATGGAGGCTATTTGTCCAAATCATAATTTGCTCATCTGCGCTTAGATACTGGCAATTTTCCATGGAGAAGTTCAAAAAAACTTTTTCTGAAACTCAACTTTGCTGGTTGATTTTTGTCATTTGTCTAATAAAATGTATATTATCTGTAGAAATTAGGTAAAGTCATGTCTATTGAGGGAATTATCATATTACCTTTTTTTAGAACTGTAGAAGTTTAAATTAACTTATATTTATATACACCTTTTTTATAGATATTGTCTCACAGTAGTTCAGTAAGGAAGTTTATTATTCTTATGATACAAATAGAAATTCAGTTTACATTTAGTGTAAGATAGAGTTTGGACTCAAACTTGAATTCTCTGACTCTAGATCCCTTTGTCACCTCTTGTTCTATGAGGAATTCAAAACTAAAATTAAACCATCTTATTAAGTGCTTTAGCAAAACAGTTAAGTAGCAGATAACGTATTTTAAACAAAGAAAAGCAAAGACAAAATAGAAAATTTTTTTATTGACTAGACTGAACTGATACAGAAAGTCATTAGTATTGAAAAACAAATATTTTTTAAATTATGAATTATAATAACAAGATTCTTAGAGAATCATTTGAAAAGTAGGAATGAAGCAGCAGATAGTCAAAAAATTGTTCTTCCCCTAAGAAATTGCTTATATTCTTCACATAACAAAAAATAAAATAAAATAAAAATATACTTAGTTGATACCTCAAATACATATCCTTTGGGATTGGAATTAAAACAGAAAAAAAAACAATGATATTTGGCCTTCAAAACATTAATTTCTCCACATTAAGTTAATTTAACTTCAAGTTGTTGAAATTATCTTCATTTTTTGATGAGTGAGGTATGTCCAATAAATTGTGTTTAATGAATATTTTGAGCTTATACCTTTCTTTCTGGTGCATGTTTTCCTGCTTTCAATTTTAGTCTAGTGGTCCTATTGGCTCTAAAGATCACAGAATGGTTAGGGCAGAAAGAACTTTCTCTGTGGAGCTATTGGTTAGAAATTGTTGTATTTCAGAGCCAAAGTACTAGAAGCTGCCAAAGTGATTCTGAGCAATGGAAAAAGAGGCCTAATATGTACTTCATGGCTCATTTTGGAGTTTTTCTCTTATCCCCCAGGCTTTTTCATCTTCAGTGCTTTCTCCTTCATTACAACCATCACCAATCTTATAAACATTTTCCAATGTTCCTTCTTCCTAAGATAATCATTCCCATCTTCTACATTTCTTTCAACCTCCAGCCAGTCTGCAAAATTTCTAGAAAGAATAGTGACATTTGATGCTTCCACATCTATTTGATGTCTCCTTATTCACATAATCTGGTTTTCTGTTCTCTATTCTACTAATCTTTTCCCCAAAATGTTTCCAAGGATTTCTGTATTAGCAAAGATAAAGTCTTGTCTGGTCTTCAGTGTTGCAGTGTTTAAAGTTTGGTTTAAGGGAGAGGAGCGAGGGGAGGTAGATAGGGTAAGGGGGTCAAATATGTGATGACAGAAAGAAATCTAATTATAGGAGGTGAGCACACAGTGTAAATATATATGTCTTACCGTTAAAATGTACAGCTAAAACTTATTGAATTTTGTTAACCAATGTCACCATAAAAATTAATTAATTTAAAAAATAATAATAATAAAGTTTGGTTTAAATTGATTGCCTGTTATGACTGTTCTGTTCTGGACACTGAACCTTGTTTCAGAGTTACTTTCCTTTTACACGTTTAGTCTCTTTTCTTTCACTTAGTTGGGTGCTGAAATGAAAGTCACCCCTAAGCTTCTATACTTGACCCCCTTTTTTCTATTCACCCTGGACAATTTCTCTTGCTTTCATTCAGCCTTCTACTGTGACCTCTATACACTGATGTCCCTCCACAATTTATCCTCACCTTTTTCTGATCTTTGCAAGTCTAAACCTGTATTTTTTCAAATGAAAGCATTTTTCCTTGGTTCTTCCTCATTGACATAGTGAAAAATCACAGGTCAGTGAGATTTAGAAAAGATTTATTAAAAGTATATTTTAGAAAGTTAAAGCATGCCCTCAAGGAGACCCATGGTCTCAGTGAAGAGCTGTAACAGAATGCTCTTAACAACAACCACAATAACCAACACAAAAGGGGCTCCCAAAAGGCAACCAAAGGACCCAGAAATGGGAATGTCTACATTATATTTGGGCCATAATGGGTGGTTCCAAAGGCATTCCTAGGTGATTGGGAAGTCAGGTCATTTTGATTGACACCTGGCTACTATATAACTCTGCTCAATGAGCATGTGCGTACCCAGAATTCTACTACCATTTGGGTGTTGAGTGGTCTCTAGGCTGGGCCCCTATTCCTTCATTTCCCCTGTCACTCATGTCTGACTAGCTACCTAACAACCTCAGAATCAAAATTCCAAAAAACAAACTTTTTTTTACCCCCCACCCCACATCCATTTTCCTTCTTCCTTTATCTTGGGCCCTTGCTGGGTGAATAGCATTACCATCTTCCTATTTATTCAAGATGAAGAACGTAAGACATCTCTGGTATTTGCTTCTACCTAATACCCCTCTTTGAGTTGTTTAATTTGTTTCCCAAAATATTCCCCTCTTTCCTCTGACTCTATACTAGCTCAGCCTCTCAACATCAATATTCTGGGCAACAATGACAGCCTCCTAATTTGTTCCCCTGCTTCCAATCTTTCCTAATTCAGTATATCCAGATGACAATCTATAAGCATTGAAGTTATCTCTTGTCACATAATAAAGTGGAATTCAGTGGCAAAACTTATCTCAATAACATTTTGGTAGAGAAAAAAAACTATTTTGTTAAGAGACTACATAAACCCTGATAATTTGTTTTCCACATGACTTCTTCAGAGGAGTATTTCTAAAGTGCAAATATGTTTTCCATCCCATCTCTACTTAAAACTCAGTAGTGCTTTATTGTCTTCAGAATCAAGGTAGAGAGAATAAGGGTCTTACTTTCCACACCAGTCTCATCTTCCTTCTCATCTTATTTTTTACTCTTACTCATTCCATCTTAGCTAATTTGTGTTCGATTTTCAGAAATCACTATGCTCTTTAACTCTGGGCTCCTTGCCTTCTGGTTTTGTGTTGTTTTGTTGTTTTGTTATGCCCAGAATGCCCTCTTCCCACCCATTCTTTACCTATCAGATATCCATTCCTTGAGGCTTCATTATCTAGTTCCTCTTTAGCTCTCTTGACTCAAGTCTCAGCATTGGGTAAGTCAGCATTTACCCCTTCCCAAACTTTTTTTAATCCTTCAAAATTGCCCTTTCTTAACTGAGGGCCCCGTATGTACAATTCTACCTTGACCACTCTTTTACTGCTTAGCTTTCCTGACATTTGCCTACCCTTCAGAATTCAGTTCGGATGTCACTTCCTCTATTCCTGACTCCCCAGGCCATCCTCTGTATTTGGATCAGAGCGCATTTTATCACTATCAAAAGCACTGTACTGTATGGTGGTTGTAAAATCTATTTTCCTATTTTATATCAAGAGCAGTGCATTAACTCAGGCACTGCTAGCAATTGTAAGAGTTAAACTCCTACATCTAAGTAGCTTAGTGCAGTAGAGGTTTAATTTTTGCTCATAAGAAGTCTAAAACAGATGTTCCTAACTATCAGAGGGCTCTACTCCAAGCACAAGTTCCTTGTGGCTCAGCCAGTTTCAATACATGTTTACTTTGAAAAAGTGGAAGGAAGTGTTATGGGTCAGGCCTACCAGTGTCACACACGACTTGTACCCACAAGCCATTAAGCTCAGACACATGGCCATACCTAATTAGAGGGCTGGGCAAAGTAGTCAAGCTGTACTCCTTGTAGGAAAAGCAAATGGCTTGCTGAACAATCATTAAATATCTGCTAGAGCTAGGCATTTTTTTTTTATCTATCACCAATGCTATCATATGCCTGACCCATAGTTGTTGAATGAATGAGTGAATGAAAGGTAATAGATTTCACAATTCTCAGCGCTGAGCAGACTAGTACAATAATCTATAAAATAGAAGCCCACAAAAAACCTAGAGAAATCCAGATGAGGACCAGAAAAGATTATTAAGGAATTGGAAATTAGGTCTTTGGAACAATTAAAAGTTCTGGATTGCTCTTCAGGAAATAAAATAGCCTGAGAAAAATATCATCCTTTTAAAAGTTATCAAAGTCTAATAAAAATACTATACTTACACATTCTACTACCGAGCTTTGTTTGTTGGTTGTTGAAGGGTATTTGTTTGTTTTGACATAAAAAAAATTTCTAACAAAAAACAGTACCTCTAGTAATTTTTTAAAATGTGCAGGTAATATGAGATTTACTAAAGAGATCCTGATATGTAAATCTCTAATAAAACCTTATCTATGAATTTTTGGAAATGCCAGGCAGGGAAATATTTATCTTTTTTTTTTAATTGTAGAAAATAAAAGTTAATATTTCAGGTTAAAACATAAAATCTGATTCACTTGATGCTACATGATGATTCTTTTTTTTCTACTACTTCTACAATGTGCAATAAAGAGCAGAAAAGTTAGGCATAATGAACTACAGTACAATTTCTATGTGATTCTCTTCTCTCCAGCAGTTCTCCGTCTGATATGAGAGATATAAAACGAGAGAGAAAGAGTGTGTGCTTAAAGTAAGTGCTTAATTACTTGGTTGATCTAAAGTTCTGAGGTTGAGATCTTAGTCCCAGATGTCTTTTTCCAAGATTATGCTCAGGGTCACTTTTAAAAATCAGCCTCATGTTAACCATTTTAATAACAATAAAATATGTAAGAGAAAGATGTCAAACTTTAATTCAAAAAAAATTTTTTTAATTTCTGGTATATGTACTGTCTCTATAAACATAGAGCCCAGTAACATTGCTTTAGTTTATGTCACAAGTAAAATGTGTGTCAGTAAGCTCTATGATTGAAAGTATTATAGTAAAAGGGGAAAACATAAAGAAGAGAAGCAGGAAACCTAGGTTTTTTCTCCCACTTCTGGCACAGCAATGTAACCCTACCACGTATAAAATTAAATTAATCTAAAAGTATCATGATTATAAATTATCTGTATCTGAGTACTAGGCAATATAGGGATTTTATATATGAGCACTAGAACATACTGACTAAAAATGTAGCTTTGGAATCAGATAAATTTGAGTTTTCTTCCTGACCCTAACATATACTAAATGTGTGACTTTGGGAAAGTTACTTAATCTCTCTAAGCTTCAGAAAATGAGGTTAATGAAGGTATAATAAAATGACCCACTGCATTGCAAATGGTTGGTTTAAGAGTAAGATGAGATAATTGATATAAAGATTTTAGCACTCAGCCTGGTCCTCTGTTGTCTTATGCATTAAAATTACTAACACATGCATTTAAAATTCTGCACTCATCTGGTTGCCAATGCTAATTCGTGGGCAAATAATTTAGCATGAAACAAATAGTCCCTATGAATGCTGAACTTGTAAACAATCTCAAGAACATTACATAGTATTCTTTATATTACAGTGGTTACTAGATTCTCATTTTCACAAAGATAAAGAATTCCATTGAGAAAATGGGTTATGTATGTGTTAAAGAATACCTTTTACATTACTTAGAATTGTTGAACATGAGAAAAGCTTATTTTATTTCAAAGCTAACTCAACACATTCAGAAATTTCTTGTTTCTATACAGTTGTTTTTTTCTTTGTCTCTAATTTTAAAGGTCTCAATTCTTATGTCTGAATTGATAAAAGAAGAGGACTATAGCAAAGAAAAATTCTTAGTAAATTAGGATTAACTAAATTGAAGAGCTGATCACCCACACATATACACACATACAATTTGCTTTTAATGCAAAAGTTAAATTAGTTTAATTATAATCATACACATGTTTCAAGTATAAGGTAAAGTCAATTATATCATTCACAACCACTGGCCAGGGAAAAACTTAAATAATTAAATTTATGCATATATTTAAACTGATATTCATTTATAATAATTTTAAATAAGAACTAAAAATAATAGGTTCCTTACAACAATTAGAAATATATGAAGTATCTTGCTCCTGATACTTCTTTCAAATTGCAGAAGAGTGATAAAAGTTTGTCAAGAAATATGAAAAACATTTTTACATATATATTATAAGTTAGGCTAAAACTCATAACAGGCTAAAATTACTCTTAAGATATTTTACTCTGTTTAAAGAGATTGTTACCTTATAATAGAGTAATGGGTGAGATATCAAAGATGAGGTGGAAAGAAATTAGTATCAATTCTAGCCTCATGTACACATAGATCATTCATTAACGTATATTTAATTACCTGTAGAGGGTATCATGCTTGGTACAGGGAATGTTGTAGAGAACAAGATAGATACAGTCCCTCTCTTTGTGGAGTTTAAATATTAGCAGTAGAAACATAAGAAACAACTGAATCCATCTTTATTTATTTAATTTAAATTGTAACAAATGCTAGAAAGAAGTACAGAAAACTGATCTATGCATAATTAAGGTTTTGGTTTGGAGAGGATTAGGAAAAGACTCTAAATGAGTGTTATCGAGCAACTCTCTGAAGGATGAGTCGGAATTACTAAGAGAAAGCTGGGCATGAGGGAGCAGAGTGGGATATGTTTCAAGCAGAGGAATCTCTTTGCTTAGTGACCCAGAGAAAAACAGTATAGCTGGAATCTGGCTACACAAAGGAGGTAGGCAGGAGCCATGATAAGATTCTGGTCTAAACTTATCCTAATAGCAATGACAGGTCATAAAAGGGATATTAGCAGAAAAATTAATTGATTTTGTTTGTATTTTTAAAAATTAGCCCACTCCAGCTGCAACTAGCATGCTTTGGAAGAGGCAAGAGATATTGAGGGAGACGAGCCCTTTCTCATCGGTCCTGAGTAAAAAGATAATGGTGGCTTGACAGGAGCATCCAGGGCAGAAAGACAGCAGTGGATGGATTCGCAAGTTCTTTCTGAACCCTGGAAAATTCTCTTATTGTCCTATGAAATTAGTTATGCATCTTAAAGGATATTAATTATATTTTAACTTAGCACTTCTAATTTTTTAGAACACTGTGATTACAAGTTCTCTTATTTTTTTTCTTTTTATATATCCAATTAGCTAAAAAAATATATCTTTTTAAAGAAAAATATAAAATAATAATACAGGCAGCATGTGCTACCATAGCAAAAATCATGAAAATGTTACTCAAAAGACTGACATTTAACAACCACCTCTCTAGAAAATTAACAGTGATGGTAGCTATATGCATTTGCTGGCATTGCTGTAGCAGTACATCACAGAGTAGTTTAAACAAAAGAAAGATATCGTCTCACAGTTTTGGAATTTCGAAGTCTGAGATCAAGATGTTGGTTTCTTCAGAGAACTGTAAGGGAGAATCTAGGCCATGCTTCTTCTTTAGCTCTGGTGGTTTGCTAGCAACCTTTGACATTCCTTGTCTTCTGCTGCATCACCTTGATCTCTGCCTTTACCTTAACATGGCATTTTCCCCATATGTCTGTCTGTGTCCAGATGTCCCCTCTTTATAAGGACACCCGTCATACTGGAGGAGGGCCCACCCTACTCTAGTATGACCTCATCTTAAATCACTGCATCTACATCCAATGATGCTACTTCCAAATATGGCCACTTTCTGAGGTCCTGGGAGGTAGGACTTCAGCACATAAATTTATGAGGAGCACAGTTCGACCTATAGCAGTAGTATGGGTGAAGCTCAGATGTGTTAACCTCCCAATCTGTCCTTGGTTTGAGGTAATGCTTTAAAAGAATCTCCTCATTCAGATTAGACTCTCTCTGTTAAGAGCAGAATTCTGACTCTAAAAGACCTTATTGGCTGAAGAGAATGTTGTGATGAAAGGCAGCCCTGGCACCAAGTACACAGGCCCCACTTACCACAACAGTAATACAAAGAATTTGCCTTCCTAACAACTGCTACAGAGTTCTTAGATGAGGCATATTTGTAAATGAAGTTAGAATGCTTTGCTTTGACTGGAAAGTCAGTTTCAACTCTTTCTTATGAGTATCTTCTTTTTCCCTAGAGTTCCATGTGAATGCAAATGTATGAGAGATCTCCTTTCAACAAACACATATACAAAGTGATATCTAGCTATTAAAGTGGCAGCTTCAATACAAATCTGATTACTTACATCATCTAATCCTTTTAGTCATACAGTTATCAGAGAGCCTCAACTAACACTAAATGGAGCCAACTGACATATTTTCTTTGAAGTTTTCATTGGAGATCTCACAGAGTCATAGAATTAATGAGCTTGACTTAATTGTGGAGATTATGTAGTCTGGGGATTTCCAGGGGTGCTCAGCAAAACCCTGAGATTTCATGGAAGTCTGGAGGAGTGGAGGCAGGTGGGTGGGGAAGAGTAGAGTGGTGGGGCAAGGGAAGGCAAGAGATGTCAGCCCAAGTCCAGCCCAGCCCAACCTGGAGTCGTCTACTTTCATCTCATACACAAAAGTACATATTGTGGCTTTGTTTGAAGAAAGGGTTTCACATTTTATAAAAGTGAGAAAATTTAGACCCAGAGAAATTGTGACTTATTCAAACTCTTCCCGCTAACCAGTTAGCAGCAGAGCTGAGGTAGAATCAAAGTTATCTTTTCTGCTAGTTTATATGAAGCTACATTTTTCTAGTTGTCATACAAAAGCTAGAAGGAAACCAGCCAAAGTTCTTTTTAGGGCAAATATGTTGTCTGCCTTGATCAGGTGAGTTTACAATGAGTAAGCGCACAGCCTCATAAATATAGCCTAAGACTAAATTGAAACATTTTTAGAACAGTTTTTGCAGTGTAGTGAGGATTTTAGTAATATAAAGTCATAACTCTTAATGTATGACCTATTATATTTTACATTAATAACATATCTAGGCCTTTATTCCTCTTCTGTCTCGCTCAGTTTAATGATGATTGTCTAATTTTTCAAAGGCATTTAGTGCAACTGAAGCTGATTGAATCAGGAAACATTGCATCAGGTTAAACTTCAAAGGGAGTAATAAGTACTTTTATTTGTTACATATAAACTATCAAGTGGGCCTGAACTGCTGCTTAAAATTCAATGTACTTAACAAATGGGATATTTTAAATAAATATAACCAACACATTATATTGTAGTATAATAGTCATGTTGTGATCCATGCCCATGTGGTCTTGTGATTGTCCCTTTGCTCCTACCCTCTCCATCTTGGCCAGGGCAGAATTGCCAAGACTTGGCAAGCACAGAGGTGAAAAAGGAAAGGAGGTCCTTGCCCTCTTTGGAAGGGAAGAGAGAAGTATGTTAAAGATGGAAAAGTAAGAGCATCAAAGGTATCAAAGTGTTAGAGAAAAAGGAAAGAGAGAAGAGAGAATGAAGAAAGAAAGAAGGGAAGAAAGAGGTAGCAGAGAGAATAAAATATGTCTCATGTCTTGTCTCTGAAACTCTTGGTTTTCTTCTCACTCAAGAACACATTCAAATTAGCTTAAGTGAAAAAGAGAAGTTTATTGGAAGGACACAAAAAATATGTTATAGAAAACAGACCACAGGTGGGACTGGCATGAACAGCAGCAAATTAACAGGCTCCAAAGAAAATTTTCTCCCTCTGTTTTTCTGGGGTTTTTCTTCCCCCTCAGTATTTCTCCCTCTCTCTTCTGCTTTATCTCCTTACTCTCAACATGTTGTTTCTCATCTCTTCTCTCTGTGTTCCTCATACTTTTCCTATGTGTCCTGGCCCTCTGTCCAGTCCCTTGACAAGCCTAGCTCTTTGTAGCCCCTGGAAATCTCTTCATTTTAATAATAAGCAAGGGTTAATGTGTCCTGGTTAATATTAACTGGTTCATGTATCCTCAGTTGTAGACTCTCAAGTTAGAATATCTGGTTGACTTAGCTTAGGTCAGGTGTCCACCCATAATTCCTTCAGTTTCGGCCTAATTGCCAAATTGTTGGATATGTGAAGAGGTACCATGTAGCAGAAAGGGGAATTGTGAATTGGACAGTCAACTTATATTTCTAATCCCCTTGCAACTCTGTCCTGGACTCTCAGCCAGTGTTCTCAATCTTCTGTTCTTTTCACAAATCTACAACCTTTTATGACAGTGTTTTTCACAGTATCATTCAGACCACTTGCATCAAAGAGTGTTTATAAAAAAATGCAGATATTCAGGCCCATGTCCCTTACCTATTCCAGGTACCTTATATCCTAAACACATTTTTGGAACTAGCATAACAAATTCACTGCTAGTACAATTCTTTCATGCTCTGAATTTCAAATAACCTATAGATAAATTAACTTCTGGAATAAATGTAGATACAAATAGAAAACAGAATATAAACATTTCAAGATTAAAAGAATATTCACTTTAAATTTTCACAAAGGAAAGAGAAGATGTTGTTATACAAAAATTAATACGCAGAATTTTCCCCTTTATTTATCACATAATTTATTTCATGCATCCACAGTTACAATGAGTCTATAAGGAAACCAAGAAATTTACCTTGGTTTGATCACATTTCTGCCTTCTCCATATCCATCTTGACAACTCTGTATTTTGAGTTTATTTTCTGTCCAGCTCCAGAACTATCTAGATACTGCTAATATCCCTGTCTCATTACAACTCTGCATTAAATCTTATTATCAAATGCCACTTCCTGTGACAGACATCCAGGAAGAAACTCAGGCTAATCCTCCTCACCTACCAATTGACCATTAATATATTCTTCTTCTCTGAGTAGATCCTCTCTCACTATTTCTCTGAGCTTGTGCTTCTCAAATTTGAATGCATGTATTCCTGGAGATACACAATTTTAGATCAAAGCCCATAAGATAAAGGTGATGTTTCTTACTAGAATATTTATTTAACTGAAAATTTAATAACTGGAAAGCAACTTCAAATGTTACTTTTTTCTTCTCTCAAACATGGATATGTTAAAGAGAAGGATACAAAATTTAATTAAATTTTAAGAAAAAAAGATGAGCCTTCAAAAAATTTGAGCTATGTTCTGCAGTTCCCAATCTTGGACACATTATTAACTTGATGATATATTATTAATTAAGCTCATCTTCTTAAAACATGTGCATTCAACAGCTATGAAAACACTAACTTAAAAAATGAGAAAGCTTACAGATCAGGCCCATCCAGAAAGTTCTTGTATGACTGTCACAGGGTAACAATGGCATTTGATGATAAGATTTAATGCAGAGCTGTAATGAGATAGGGATATTAGCAGTATCTAGATAGCACTGTAGTTGGAGAGAAAATAAACTCAAAATACAGAGCTGCCAGGATGGATGTAGAAAGGCAGAAATGTGATTGAACCAGTGTAGATCTCCTGGGTTCCTTATAGACCCATAGTAATTGTGGATGCACAAAGTAAATGGTATGACAAAGAAGAAAATTCTACCTATTAATGTCATCTCCCCTCCCTAATTCTAACTGAGCCCCAAGAGCCTCTGAGTTTAAAGTATCAGGTAGGAGGCAAAAGAAAGCAATTTCATTTTCAAGTAAGTATATCTTTCAGTAGATCTTCAACAAACTAAATATCCTCTAGAGCCGGTTTTATAATAGGTTCCTCTTAGAAAGACTGGCTCTAACCAGTTCTTAGGAAATGAGCTTACAGACAGGGATTGCCTAACTGATTTCAGTCGACAAGAAAGTACATAGGGCAACAGAGGTCATGCCAATGCATGTATACCCTACATACATTTTTATGGACAAATGAATCTGCCAAACAATGCCACATACTTACTTGTTTTTAGGATTTTGAGAGTACCATCCAAAGAGCTCAAGGCATTCTTCATAAAAAACTTAAACAGTGTTGTTCATTCTTTTCCCGCTGGCAGAGTGAAAATTACCTCCATGGGAGTAGAGTAGATAGCCACCCACACAGCTTAATTTGGCGGGACCCAGAAGGTCCTGCCTTTGGGAAAATATTTTTTTCCTTTGATTTCTCAGAACATTGCCTTCTCCATATGCCTGGCCTCCATTCTCACCATTAGTCACCAAGAAATTAGACACTAAGTAGAACTGTTATCTCCATAAAATCACTGTAGAAATATATACTTAAGAGATCTAGGAGAGGCATTGTTTTTTCTTTTTTCTTTTCCGTTTCCACAATAAAATACATTAACTCATTTATATGGAGTAGTTTACCTGGATTGTCAGCTTGGAAAATGAATAATAGAATTCCAATGATATATGACATAAAATGGTAAATTTTTAATGAGAGGTGAAGCATGGATTTCATAGGCTATTGCCCAGAATCAGAAGACCTAGTTGGAGCCCAGCAGAGAGCACCCTAGGAAACTAGCACAAGGAGACTAGATACATAATAGTGAAGACAAATTTACTAAACCTAACCTTTTCCTCCTTTATAATTTTTGCTAAGCCAGCCCTGATCACCACAAAGCAAATTGTACAACTTCAAGTTTAACTGGTCATGAGTAGAGTGGCCAGGAGACAATTATTTCTGAATTCTGTAACATGCTAAAATAATAACAATCATCATCATCATCACCCCTATGAGCCATATATATCTTCTCAGTTGCCCCTGATAAAGGAGCTGGCTGCCACAGAAAGCACAAAGATAATTAGAAAGACACAGAGGGAAGTCAGGATGAATAAGCAGTGTCAAGGGAAGATAGTAAAAGGCAGCTTAGTTAACATCCTCACATTGTTCCATAATGCTGACTGTTGGAAAGGTCACAAAATTCTTTTTGAGACTTATTGTTCACACACCTGTAAGATCTTTATAGATATTGCTATATAGAGCCAAATTAGTTAGTTTTTAGAGAGCTAGAGGCTTACTTCATCCACACGACATGCAAAATTATTCCTAACGAAAAGCATGGAGTTGACTTTAGATTCACAAAGCTGATCCCAAAATAGGATTGAAGGCACGCTTGTACAATGCCAAGGAGTAAAAAATTAAATTTGAAAAATTATCAAAACAGAATTAGTAATCCAAACCTTTCTAATCATGTAGAGGAAAACTTAATATAGCTAGTAACCATTTACCTTGCCATACCTCCACTCCCTCACACCAAAAAAATTAAAATATATTTTAAACAGTGATTCTATTTTGTGACATAAATGAATCTAAAAACATTAAGCTCTGATGAGAAAGGAAGACATGGGGAAGATCAAGGCCTAGAACTGTTTCTGTCACTGTACTTATTGTACTTTTTATTGTTCATCTTCCCCTACTATTAGTTGTCTGAGTGCAGAGCCAGAGTGCTTGAATTTCAGTAAATGTTCTATGAATACTGATTTATGAGTAAACCCAATACATTCTCTAGGGTTGGGGCAGAATTTAGGATGATAGCACAATTAGAAATATTAAGAGGATTTCTAGTCATGGCGATGAAACTTGGTGCCCAGTATGTAAACTTAGATGCAACAGGTTTCAGTGATATCCACAAAGAAGTTCTGGAATGTGCCAATGGTCAGGTGGCAGGAACTATGAAACAAATCTAGGAGGGCAGCAAACAGATATATAGTGCATACGAAAGTAAGATCAGGATACTCTGTCAGTGGTAACAGACTGATGTCAAGGAGAGACAATCATTGTGAAGGCATCTATATGAACACGGCAGAGGCCAAGTCCTGGAATACAAGATTATTCAAGACAGAACTCTAGATGTGTCTAGGAATGGAAGTTTCCAAAAATAGAGTAATGGGGCAGGAGGTTTGGTTTCATTAACAAAGCAAGCAACAGTAGCAACTCAGCAACAGGTGTTATTGGTCCATTTTACAGATGAGGAAGCTGAAGCTCAGTGAGAAAAAGTAACGAAAGACTATACAGCTAATTTAAGTACCTGGTCTGGGTTTAAAAGTAAAACCTACTGAAGTCCAAAGCTAATTATCCTTCTTTTTTCTTACATCAGCCTGCAATGCTAACAGCTTAGTTACTGGAACTCCTCTAGACTCCTTGGAGCACTAGGCTAGAACTCCTCAAATCAGCCTTTAAATGATTCCAGAGGCGGAAATGGAGTTGACTATATAGTAGTGGGTCTTGAACTTGACTGCACTCTGAAATTATCTGTAATACTTTTAAAATACTGATACTTGGGTTCCAGCACCAGAGATAGTAATTTAATTGATCTGAGGTGTGGCCTGTGCATTAGGTTTTCTAAAAAACACTTCCAGGTAATTATAATGTGCAGCCAAGCTGGAAACTACGGGCTATAAGCAAAAGTCAAGAGTTATCAGTTTGCAGAGGAGGACACTTTGGTGGCCAAGCTTATATATTTTAGTGTAGTAGAAAAAATACTAGAAGACTCAAGGGCTTATTTTTTTTCTTGGACAACTGGACCATAACCTACTCTTCACTTTTCCAGTTTAACTGCTTA
This sequence comes from Macroglossus sobrinus, assembly GCA_004027375.1. Taxonomy (NCBI): domain Eukaryota; kingdom Metazoa; phylum Chordata; class Mammalia; order Chiroptera; family Pteropodidae; genus Macroglossus; species Macroglossus sobrinus. Next base: position 213,989 of record PVKZ01001940.1, on the reverse strand, counting down.
GAAAATATGCCAAAAGTAAATAGGTGTACAATTAACCTTGAAAATCAAATAGTTCCACATTCTTAAATTCCAAGTGCTAGTTGTGTGAGACCAAATGCAGGGTTTTAGAACTGAATCTCCCAAATTGCTCATTACTATTCTACTGCTTGGTTAAAACTCTTACATCATCACACAATGGAATGTGACCCAAGTCAAGACGAAAACAAAAACATTTGTATTGCGTTCATGATTAGCAATGGGATTAGAGAGAGGTTGAAGTGTCTCAAAACAACTTGTACTTTTCCTAGCCTATTTGAGACTTGATTAATGTTATAGTCTAACCGTGATGCTCCCAAATAATTAGCTGATGTATAATTTATGGACGTGTAGATTCTAGATGTATATTTTGTTTGAACTAAACCTGAATCCTGAAGTTCATTTATTATTTAAGGCATATACTTAACAGAGCAAATGCAACAAAGCTCCTACCCCCAACTTCCATTATCAGAATTCTTGTCCACAGCTTTCCAGTGGAAAACAATGAACCACAAAACAGGTACACATTTGTCTAGGGTAATAATGCCTGGGATGGTCCTAGTTTTCACCTGCTATTCCAGCATAATTATTAATAGCACCCTCTGTCACTCTCAAAAATGTTTCAGTTTGGGTAATAAGTTATTTGGTCACCCTACATATAGCTCACTCAATCTGCATTCTCTCCACAACTACTATAACAACTACTCAATATAGGAAAAGATGGCTAAGGGTCAGCTTTCTCAGGGATAAAGATATAGGTAAACCTTTGGCTAAATAAACATGAAATTTACAGTAGAGGAGGCAAGTCAACAACACAAATACAGCACCAAAGATGACTTGCAGAAAAAAGGACTGTAGCATCTACCCATATATTTTTTTCCATGTGTATGTTTATATATTTTATTCGGTTTTGCTATACTTTTCCTCCATTTCTCCTATAATTTATATAGTGTATTTTAGTGCTGGTTAACTTACATATTAGTACATAGTTTACAGAATACTGAGATAAGACCGTGGCACAACTCCAAGAGAATTGGACATCTTCCAGAAAGCCTGGAGTTCAATTTGAATGAGACTTCAGCTTGTTCCCTTTATATGAGGAAGAACAGTTACTTTAGGTTAAGTGGGAGCATTTTTTTCTGGAACTTTAAATGTGGGAAGAAATTTGTAAGTTGATTTTGGGCTGCCAAAGGTTTGGCTGATAGTGGACATTTGTGATTAATTTTGGCTATATAACAACTAAGCTCTTTTCTATATTTGGGGAATTCTCCACTTAGGAGTGTTGGTGTGGGGCAAAAGAGAGTCTACTGCTACAGAGACAGAGAATGCTAGATACTCAGGAGCTTCCCTTGAAGACAGCACTCTCGTGAGACTTCATTTCAGAGCTGAACTTCGACCAAGAATGGGAGCCTTTTGTGTGTGTGTGTGTGACTGTTACAATGACAACAATTATGTCCTCATGAAAAACAAGGCCGAGACTTAGGGTAGAGGTTTTCCTTTTGATTCTTAGCTTGATATTGGTCTAATTCTCTCAATGTATCTGTAAAGTACTCAATATCCTTTTAATCAACTTATTTTCTGCTTAGCTCTGGCCAGAGTTGTTAGAAATCAAGAATTCCAATTAATATAGCACCTGTTGAGTTCCTAACATCTGCCACTGTTTTGAATTTCTTTAAAAATACCTTTTAAACAATTGTTTTTTTAAAAATCTGTTTTTAAAAGTTAGTCATGGACTTCATATTTTAAAATATTTTAATATTAAGCAAAATGCGTTTATTAAGCCTGTGTGACTTTAGCTCAGATAAATCATTATATTCATCAATTTGAAAATATTGAAAATAACACATATGCTTTCATTGCTACTTTTAGGAGTTCCTGGTTGAGGATCAACAGGTTGAGATAAAGTACATATTATGCAATAAAACCTCATTAATTCAAATGAAACAGGAGAAAGACCTATCTATGTCATTATGAAATTTTTTAAGGAAACAAAGTTTTATAATTTATAACAAGTAACTACATCTAAATACCAACAAAGTATTACTAGAAATGCTGGAAATTTACTAGATGTTACTAGAAATATGCCACACTAGATTTGTAGACTAAATGATTATTTAATCAAGTTTTGTTTTATTGGAAAGGACCTGTATTATTCAGGATCTTTTCTGTTTCGAAAAACAGAAACCCAACTCGCCTGGCTTAAATTTAAAAGGGAAAAAGTGTTGCCATACAGAATTTAAAAATCCAGTGTTAGTCTGGCTTCATGGATTGCTGGGTATGGGGGATAAAAAAAAAGACACCAGGACTCAGTCTCCCTCTCTACATTGCTTGGCTGTGCTTTCTTCTGTGTTGATTCTATTCTCGGGCCAGCCTCCCCTATTACTAGCAAGATGGCTGTCAAAAGTTCTGGAACTACATCTTATTCTTTTGGTAATCCTGTCAAAAATTTATTTTTCTCCCAACATTTTCTAATGTCTTAGGACTGACTCAGATTTTCTCAGTATGACCCATTTGCCATTCTTGGCCAAAAAGATGGAAGACCCTGGATGTCTATATCTGCATCATATTCCCAGTGCTGGAACCCAAAGACGACTTCAGCTCTATCAAACTTCAAACAGCATGGAAGTGGAGGAGAGATATTTCAACAAAAAACACTGAGATGCTATTACTAAAAGAAGGAGGAATAGGATGTTGGGAAGACAGAAATAACAGCCATTTCACTAGAGAAGCTTAAATGCCCAGCACCACCCAGAGCATCAAGCTCCCCTACAACACCATTGATCATCAGTAAGCTTTGACTTGTACACTGCTTGTGTTGATATATTTTCTTTCTCACTTGACAATCTATTCTGTTGTTAATGTTAAAGTTAAGTTTCCAATATAATCAACAGGTCACCAGAAGGCTGCTGGTCTCCTGACAGTATAGAAACTGAAATATTGGTAATTCAAGAACAGCTAGCAGTAATATCATTCTGAAATATATTTAGCAGTTTTTTTCTCAGAGCCAGTTCTAATTTGGGGTGTTTGTGGGAGATTTTCTTAATTACTTAGCCTAAATTCTGGTTCTTCAGTCCTCCCAATAATTTCAAGTTAAAACTAAGTAATAAGTAACTCTCCTAAAATAAATGCTTTTATGCAAGTTAGTTGTGAATCAATATACCACAAATTGAATATTTATTTAACTGCTTATTCCAAATCACCAAATAACTATCAAATAGGCATCTTAATTTTTAGATGTCCAAAATATAACTTAAGTTATAAGGATGGGGCCCTGATCTTAGGTTACTGGTATCTTTATAAGAAGAGATACCGCTAACAACAAAATGTCTTAAAAAGGAATAAAAAAATTTTATAATGGCATCATAAACAACTAAATAATGAGGAATAAGTTTAACTAAGAAGGTAAAAGATCTATATACTGAAAATCATCAGATTTTGATGAAAGAAAGAAGACACAAACAAATGAAAAAGATATCCTGTGTTTATGAATTGGAAGACTTAGTATTGTTAAAATCATATTATCCAATGCCATCTATAGATTTAGTGCCATCCCTATCAAAATTCCAATGGTATATTTTATGTAAATGGGGGAAGAGAACCTAAAATTTGTATAGAACCACAAAAGGCCCTGAATAGCCAAAGCAATCCCAACAAGGAACTGAAAAAGCTGGAGGCATCACACTTACTGATTTCAAATAACATTACAAAGCTATAGTAATCAAAGAGTATAGTGCTGACATAAAAATAGACACACAGACCAATGCAATAGAATCAAGAGCCCAGAAATAAAACCTCACATATATAGTCAACTGATATTTGACAAGGGAGCCAATAATACTCAATGAGGAAGAGATAATCTCTTCAATAAATGCTATTGTCAAAACCAGGTAATCACATTCAAAATAATGAAATTGGACCCCACTGGTCCAATTTCACTTACGAACATTACGTTGAAAAGAAACTTAGCATCCAGTATTTTGAGCAATTTTCTGTTGTTTAAGCCACACAGTCTGTAATATTTTATTATGGCAACCAAGCTAATACAACTCCCCACTTTCATATGTAAAATAAAATATATAATTTTCACTATTACCTAAAGGGTCCAACATTATCTTTAAAAGTCAACCTTTTTCACATCCACTTAACACCAGGCTCACTGGACTTAATGCTCTTTAAATACACTGTGCCCAATTCATTCTCATCTCAAAGGCTGTGCACTTGCTTTTTCTCTGCTGGAGTTGGCTTTTCCAGTCCTCTCACGTCTCAGTCCCTCACTTCGTTTTGATCTCTCTGTAAAATCCTCTAAAATAGCAACTCCCACTGCCACTCATGCCTCATTACTCCACCCTCTTTTCTGCTTCATTCTTTGTGATATTTGTCCCCATAGAAAATTATATAGTTATAATTTTATTTGTTTTTTAAAAATATTTTTCCCCGCAGGAAGATAAACCCCATGAGGGTAAGAATCTAGTCTGTCTTATATACCATTGTATATACCATCTAGAAACATTTCTATGACAATTTTAGCCTATGGGACATTGTTTTTTGAAAGCTGTTCCTGGTTCAAAACAAATCTGTACATGAAACAAAGTTTTTTAAACTACATATTGAAAAAAATATTTAAAAATTTTTCTGGGAAAAATTAATAACATTTTAAATCAAATGGCTAAAAATATAACACTGCAGAGAAAACATAGTATGCTTTTGGCAGAATATATAGAAAGTGAAAACCTTAAGCTTACTTTTTATGATAGAAACACCTAAAAATTACTTTTAATGAACTATAAAAAAATAGGTGTTCAAATATAGTTGCCTTGAACAATTTTTCATTCTATGTTATAGCTTTTCACTCGTTGGCCTCATCCCAATAATTTTTTGTTTCTGATAATGAAGCTATCTAAAGTAAAGGAGGAGATAGGGGCGGGGTGAGCAGAAGAAAGAGAAAAGATGTGTACTTCAAATGCATTTAAGTTGACAGTGCAATTAAGATTAAGAGCTGGAGACAAAAAAACAAACAAACAAACAAAAAAAAACCCAGATAGAGATTTCTGTACTTTAGTAAATACTTCTTTCTATACTCCTAAGACTGAAAGCACAGCCACTGTGAGCAGTGCTGCAGGGCAGTTTGCTCACACACACTGCTTAGCTAAGAATGGGTGACTTGAAGCAACCGGGAAAACAAGTTTAAATTGGCAATGTCATTTTCCTGATTTGACCCTGTGACTGGAGCATCCTGCTTTGGGATTTGGGTCAGTCAATCAGCAGGTATTTATCCAGTGCTTGCTCTGTGTCCAGAATGCTGTTAACTCAGCAGGATAACACAGGCAAAGGCAAGAACTTAGAGGCAAGGTGAAGAAAAAGACAAAATAACAAAAACTAAGATTAAAGAAGTTTTAGTACTCTAAAAGTAGGAGATAATTATATGTTCACATATATGTTCATAGTTATAATCTGTTGATTTAAACTAAATGTACTTATCGAACATATGGTAAATATATTAGATAAATGTATTTGTTTAAATGTTATAATCATTATTTACTAGTGAAAACTTTAAGGGCAGCATTGCTGTTTATTTTTACAATAGTAAATTCTGTATACCATCCCTCCCCCAAAAGTTCTCATTCCTCTCAAAATTAAATAATTATTTGAAAATATTTAAAAGCTCAAATATAAGTTAAGCATTATCAGATGATGCCTAGAACAATGGTGATTCTTAAATGTGCTCATAATGACAAAAAGAAGACAGTGTCAAGACCTACATTAAAGAACAATCAATCACCCGACAGTCTGATGTGCAGACTTAGAGGGGATATCATTTTATGTCCCTACTACTTTTACATCCTTGACCTTCCTCCTCTGGCCTTGCATCACTATTTCTGGTCTAGGAGAGACTATACCAGGCCATATGCAAACATCTGTAAAAATATCACAACTCTGAATATTTTATTTTATATGTAGGTCAGTCCTCATAACCATGAATCCTTGACATATAAAACCGCTATGGTCTTGCACCATCAGATATGTCAGTAAAGTTAATGAGATCAAGTAGTTGCTTTTCACATCCTCTGGCCTCTTAGCCATGGCCACATCTTGTACCTCACAGAGGAGAATTGCAGTGAGTGAATATATAACCAACCCATGACTCATTTTTCTTTCCCTCCCATCTCAAGCGTTTGCTCCTTCTGAGAAGGTTAAAAGTTAATTCTTGATTCAAAAGGGGATCTCCTACCATCTCTTGCAATATTTTGCTTAATAAATTGTTTCATCAAAAAACATACTTCAGTATCACTCTCCTTCCCCTGTATCTAAATCATATTTAGTCTCACTACTATAAAAGAAATGTAAGCAAAACACTCTTTCTTAACTTCACACCCATTTCACAACTGGCCTCCCTATTACTCTACTCCTCTCCCTTTTTACACAGCCAAGCTCCACAAAAGTGTCATCTTCAATCTCTGGCTATAATTCTTTATATCCCAAATTCTCCTCAATCTCCAGCTACGTTCTTTATATCTCAGTTGTTCACATTGCCCTGCGAAACTCATCAAAGACTTTTCTAAATCCTCTGGTCCTTTCAGTTCTCACCTTAATTAAATTTTCCACTGTGTTTCTGCTGTGGACCATCTCTGTCTTGAAACTCTTGTCTTCCTTGTTTCCAGATACAATTTCTCTGACTACTCCTTCTTTGTCATCTTTACTGGTGCCTGCTCTTTAAATGTAGGTGTTTCTTTTTTATTACTCTACAATATTTTCCTAGAAAATTGTGTGTACTGATAACTCGTAGATCTATGTGTCCTTCCCTGCCTTTTATCTATCCACCCATATTCTTTCCTCCCCATGTACCCAGTTGCCTATTCCCTATCCTTCTCTATCTTGCTATCCCAGATAAATCAAACTCAATATGTCCAAGCAGAGAGCATCTTTCTCTCAAAACTTCATCCTTAGTCTTGTTATTTTAACAAATGGTACTGCTATTTCTATGCCAAATGGATTTTTGCCTTCTGTATTTTTATCTATTCTGTTCCCTCCACTGAGATTACACTTTTGCTTCTTCTGCTGAGATGACAGATTTGTCTGCCTAGGTAGGAATGCTGATTCATTTTCAAGTTTGAGAATTGCCTTTGTCATGAACAATTACCAGCCTGGCCAGATAAAAGTAACCATTGACTGCTGTCTCCTAACACCCTTAAAGAGATATCTAGAATAGTATGTGTAACACTGAATTGTGAAGAAGCATGTTCCAGAGAGAGGAAAGAGCACATAGGAAGGCCCTAAGATAAGAAAGAGTTTGGGACTTTTGAGGAATCACAAGAGCTCAGTGTGGATGGAATACAGAGGACCAAGGGACAATGGCATAAAAAAAAACATTTGAAGAAGGTGGGGTTCTAATCAAACAAGGTGTTTTAGGCTATAGTAAAAATTTTTGCATTCTATTCTAATTACAATGGGAATCCCAGAATTTTTCTAAGGCTGGAAGTAACAAGACCCAAATTAGGTTTTAAAATGATCTCTACAGCTATAGTCTGAATAAATTTCAGAGAAGCAAGATTGTTAAAGAGGAAACTACTTAGGAAGTCATTACAATAATCCATCTGAAAAACAATGGTCATTTAGCCTGGGTGGTAGTAGAAATGATAGAGAACAGAGTCAACATTTTTGACAAATTCTCTCTTACAAGCAAACAAATAAGACTATGTTACAAGATTAAACTAATCATCTGTTTCAGGATGTTCCATGGTCATTACTGGCTGCATCCTGTGACCATCTGGAGACCAGAATGACTGGCCAAGCCCTGTGTCTTTACACACACACACAAAAAAACAACTTTTACAAAATTCATTGGCATGTTCCTCAAAGCTTGTTGTGTTCTTTGAACTCTCCTGACCTTGGGAAAATGCTTTGCTCACAGAAAAATTTTTAATCAAATTATACTTGGACTCTTCTTTAAGATCTTATGTATTAAAAATACTATTTTGTACATCTCTATTTCCTTTGTTGGCTTTAGATTCTACATTTCTCTCTTAGAGCAAACAAAGAATAAAGGGAGATAAGTGAAGAAAATGAGTTTTAGGGACCAAACTAGTCTAGCTCTCAAATCAAAGCTATACACCTAGCTATAAAGACACTTTGTTATAAAACCAGTTATGCAATGTTCATTCCATAAAAATTTATTGAGGACTGATTATGGTCTCTGATTTATGTTAGATGTTATGGATGACAAAGCCATTGCCCTCCAAGGAACTCACTATCAGACTAACAGACAGAGGCTTTTTGGTTAGAATTAAGTGATTTCAACCTGACACATACACACATAATTTAAAAATATATAAGAAAGAGCATAGCTTTATTTACTACTAGCTTTATATAATCAAAGCCAAATGAAAAACAAAAACTATTCACTAGTGGATTTTATTTTATTTTATTTTTTATTTATTAAATTTTTTAGGTGAGGCAACCCTGGGTTGACCTCACAGACTGCAAGGACCTTGTCAGCTTACAATCCCTTATTTTTAAATTTCTTTACACCTATAGCACCTGGTCTTCCTAAGTGGTCTCCCATTCATGTACTAACCAGGCCTGACCTTTCTTATCTTCCAAGATTAGACAGATTGGGCTTGTTCATGGTGGCATGGCCATAGAGCTCTAATGGATTTTAATACCATATATTGTAAATCTAGATCACCTAAATTCATCTAAATTGACTCTTTCCACTATCTAATCCATATATGCTATATTCGTTACAATTTTCTCTTATTCTATTTCTACAGATCTAAAATGATTCCTTATATTTCCCTTATAAGAACTATAAGCATAACTAAATATGAAATGTTGTTGAAAATGAAATCCTATCCAAATGGAAACAAATTTTTTTGAGATGACCTTTAAATATTTTTAAAGAAACTCCTAGTGAGAACATGAATCTTTAAAATAAGGAAGAAAACCCATTCTATTGCATTTAATTGTTGAAAAGTGTCCTATGTCCTATTTAAAGAATGACTGAGTTTGTTCCTTAAAATCAGATTAGTTAAGGGTAACCTCCTCTGACTCTGGAAAGTTATCATTTCTTATTAGCTAAAATTCTAGCAAGATATTATCTTACTTCTTTGTACTGAGTTGAGACAAATCTGAACTATATCTGAAAAATGCTTACTTACTACACTGCTTAGTAAACTAGGTACAAATGAGTAACTTTTTTATGCCAAGTTGTCTTTGTATCTTCTCTGTTACTGATTTTAATAGGTACTGTGAAGTCTCAAGTAAAGTAGAATTATGAAAATTTCAATCATTGAAACTTCTCCACCAATCTTGGTATTAATTAATTCATTTATTCAGCAAATATTCATTATCTATCATGTACCAACCAGTGAAAGGACATAGCAATGGAGATAAAATAATGAACAAACAGAAAAGCCCCTTGCCTACAATAGTCTGCACATTCTAGTAGATGAAAATAGGTGCTATAAGAACAATCAGAAAAATATATAGTGTGACATATGGTGATAAGTGCATAGAGAAAAAATAATCCAAGGAAGGGAAGACAGAATACTGGTCGATAATAAATTGTAATTACAAGAATAGACCCACTTATCTTGATATCATGGTGGCTTCACATATTTGATATACATCTGTTTTTACTTGTAAATATTTATATATAAGGATGCCCTACAAGTTTATATTACATTGAAAATAACTGGTTCTATATTTTGTATATAATTGATCAAATCACATATTGAAGACGAGCTACAATAACAATAAAAATGAGTTTTTCTATGTAAAGTTCCACAGTGGAACTCAACTGGGGTCAAGTTTTAACATCTTAGAACTTTGTCTGTTTTCATTACTCAGAAGTGAAAACTAGCTTTTGTTGGCTCTACAACGTGGAGTATATAATACACTGGTCTCTGCCTATTTGCATGCATTTTACTTCCCAGAGTACAAAAAAGTACACCCTACATTTGAAGGTCTTTTTGCCCTTCATATCAGGCTTTGCTGAACATTTTTGGAAAGACTGTTCTTGTTTCAAGTTAGGATAACCCGGAGTAGACTGGAACACAGGTACTTAATTAGATACTCATTTGATCACATTGCCTATCCCTTTTATAAACATACTAGGTTCCTCAGGACTTCCTGTAACTTAAAATTTATAGCAGGCTGCTTCCAAATTTTCTAAAACTAATTGACCTCACAAAAGATGAAAATATTCTTCAAATATATAATATTTTGAATATTTTCCAATATTAAATCTGACTAGTCACTCTGAACTTCATTTCTAAATCCTATTGCCTTCCTACAACACAAACCACATCCATGTTTCTGTTTTTTCTTCTTCCCCTAAGTAGTGGTTTGCTGGAAAATGTCTAACAGCTGGTTCTCTAGCGTAAGAAGATCTAATTTATAGTGTTTACGCATTTCTGTGGTATAACTACTCCTGCCATGGCTGATTTCAAACTATCAATATAACGTCACTGAAAGTGGAACTGGAAAGACATGCTCCTTATTGGTTCTCATGAATCAGTTTGTGTGAACTCTAACACAACATTGACATGATATGCTTCTTCACATCCCACTGGAAGGCACACAGAATTTGACCTGTGGAAAAAAAAATTGTAACTGTTTCAGGCAACTTTTGGGGTTGTAATTGGTGTGGGACATAAGATATTTGCATCTGAAATCTAGACTATAAACAAGACAACTGTCAAGTTTCAATCATCTTTTAGTATCAATAATAAAGATTATTAATGATAAATTTACACTTCAAAACAAAGAACTAAAGACTCAAAAATTCCTGATATTCAGGTGCCCCCCCCGAATACGTTCTTAACTGATAACAACTATTATTTTTTGAGATAAAGGCCTTATGAAATTTTGTTCTTGGCATCCTTATACAGATATACTAGCCAGTTCATTATCAGCAAGCCAGCACACGATTAACATGACAAGTATTATAAACATAACAATGTTTAATTATAATGATGTTGGGTAATTTTTATTGTTGAAGAAGAAAAATGTTTTCCTTGAAGATAACTCAAAATGAGCTATTTTGAAAATTTTTCGCAAAATTCCCAGTAACATGTTTTGACAATCCCAGCAAACTAAGTTTAGAAATAGCAACATTTCAACTTCCAAAATATTGCGCAATACATTAAGTTCGATTTCATGATTGTAAATTACACATGAACTCACACAAACAATTTTTTTGTCATTGCACAGATATGCAAGACCTTCCAACTGTATGTGCATAGAAGAGAGTAGAAAGTGGCCTCTGAATAAGTACCACTGATAGTGGCATGCAGATACAAGCCATACACACAGGATATTGCATGTGCTGAGCTGGAGGTGAAAACTATTCAGAAAAGATTTTTTTTCACACTTACTAGAAATATATAAGATATTTTTATTTTAACTATTAATTACTTGAAATATGAATTGGAGATATACCAAAACATATTTTTTATAAATTTTCCATTGCATTTTTAGATAGGCATTAACTTATTTAATTATTTCCATCTACACAGCTCCCATAAAATGATCTGAGAATTGGGAAAAAAAATTAATTTGATTGGCCTGTCACCCCAAATTTTTAAAACATTATTTTCTTACCGACTAGCCAAATTTTTTCGTCAGTCACTAGTTTAAAATTTTTTCAGTCTTATCTCAAAGAAGACTGAGCTTAATAATAATAATACTTTTCATTTTGAAGATGTTTATTCTGATACTTCTAGAATTATTATCTTCATTTTATACATGTGGAAAGATTGTAATATGTGACTAGTTAGAACTGAAATGCAGATTTTTTTAAACTAAAAATTCAAAACATTTTGTAATCATTTAGAGGAAAATAACATATATTTTAGATTCTATTACCATACTCTTTTTCCCAGATTTTAAGGGTACAATATGAAATTTTTTTTGAATGCTTTTCTCATTTTATCTTCTCCTTAAGTGTTGATGTTTTGATGGTTCCCCCTTCTTACATTATATTTTCTCTTGTGTGATGCCTAGTAGAATTCTTACCTTGTCCTCCATGTGTCTTAGTTGTACTTGCCCTTTTGCATTTTCAAGGAAATCTTAGACTCAACTTATCAAAATACATACAGAAAAAGTGGAATGAGAGTGTGTGAGAAAAAGCCTATGTGGGAAAGAGAATAGAAAGGAAGATTGCGTGACTTTGTGGGGCAACTATCAAATATAGTGGTTGAGAAATCTGTAGCTACAAACTTGTGCTACTCTGCTAAATTGTATCAAGCAAAAAGAAGCAAAACAAAAAATAGATGCCCACTTTTTCTCTAAGTTCAGCTCCTCTGCAGATAAAGTTGTTTCCCTGTAGTAGCTAACTTCACCACTGTGTCTTCAAAGATGGTGATGCTGCTCTCTACCATTTGATGTTATTAAAAAGAGATTAACATTAGAGTTCAGATTAATCTTTCAGTGGAAAAATCCATGCTTAGCCCCATGAACTTTCAAGGCTGTATTGCAGAGGAATGCAGTTGAGTAACATTGGCTGCAAAAAGGACCAATATGCTTTTCTTTTTAAGTCTTTCTGATGAGACATTATATTCATATCTGACCAAATTTCCAGAAATTTCCATTTTAGGGACTGTCAATCAGGAGTAGTATTCAGGAGCTAAATGTGTACATGTCTGGACTCCAAGGCTGCTAAAAATGTTCCAGCTGCCAAGCAGAGAGAGTGATGTTTTGTCAGCATACAGCTGAGGGGTGAATGAGGACAACGAGGCTGGGTATACTGCCACAGTTGCCTGTGTATGTTCACCTCACACATAGGTTTCCCTTTCCCCCAGTTAGATCTAATTCCTCTCCTTTATGCTTAATAAATACTCATATAAATTTCTTTGTATATATGTGTATGTTTTTAGATATGTTTTATATCTTTTTTGAGATAAAGACTGTTAAGTTTAGAGATCATCTGCCTTTATAACACAAGTGATCTGATTCATAGTAATGGAAATGAGCTATGATGCAGAATAAGGAGCTGGTTCATTCCAGGAGTAAAACCTAGCAGACTATGATCTATTAACTAGCTTCAGATTTAATGGCTTAATAAAAGTAATAAAAGTCAAACTTGAGGACCCATTCAGTATATAGAAATTCTTAATTTGAGACTCTCTCCCAACAACAACAACAACAACAACAAATTTGTTCTCCTCTGTTGGACAGCTAAGAGAAAAGGAAATAGTAATGATACTTCTCTTGGCCTTAACTCTGGACTAGGATAGGAAGTCTTCCTTGATAATATTGAACTTCAATATCAGCCCTCGACCTAAGTTTAGGGTCAAAATTTATCCTCCCTTTATGGCTCAAAATGTCAACCTAAAAATTTACTTTAAAGTGGTCATAGGTGGCAATATTCCTAGATAGCATTGATACAGGGTAAAAATGTAGATGTTTTAAATCTAGCTCTCAAAAGAGTTTTCACAGATAAATTTTCCAGGAATAGTAGTACAAAATGAAAACTCTCTAAGCATGCAACAGAACTATTTTTACTCAAAAAATTCTGTTTCTAGTCACTATGAGCAGGAGAAACAACAAAATCGAACCTACAAAGGCAGTAGATACTGAAATTATAGGCTATAGAATATATGAAATAAGCATGAATAATATGTTTAAAAATTTTTGTTCACAAGAATGAAAAGAACAAGAAATCTGAATAGAATTTAGCAGAAGTCAATAAACTTTCTACTCCAAAATGACAGTAGAGAGTTACAAAAGCAACCCAATGCGTACCTCAAAACCCATAAACAGTAGTAATATCAGATTTTAGAAGTGAAAGTAAAGTTGGACCTAAAAAAGGAAGATGGACTCAATGTTTAAGAAATAGTTAGATATCCAGAACCTTGCAACTCCATGTAGCCTGGAGATTCCCATTTTTCTACTCCAGTAGAGCACTGCAGGTATATCTCCTGGAGAAGATGAAACACAGTGCTGCAGCTGCTTTTTTTTCTTTTTTTAAGTTAAATTTCCTAAAATCAAAATTGTTTCAAAATTGAAAAATTACAGTTGACATATATTATTTTAATTTCAGCTGTACAACATGATGATTAGACATGTACATACTTTATAAAATGATCCGATAAACCTAGAACACACCTGGCACCATACATAGTTATTACAATATTATTGACTATGCTGTACTTTACATCTCCATGACTATTTTTATAATTGGCAATTTGTACCTCTTAATTCCTTCACCTTTTCACCCATTCCCCCAACCCCACTCCCACCTAGTTACCTACAGTTTATTCTCTGTATCTACAAGTTTATTTCTGTTTTGTTTATTCATTTGTTTTGGTTTTTTTTTAGATCTCACATTTAAGCAAAATTATGTTTTTTGTCTTTTTCTGCCTGCCTTATTTCACCTGGCATAATACTCTCTAGGCTCAAACATGTTCTCGCAAATGGTAAGATTATCTTCTTTTTTACAGCTGAATAACATTTCATAGAATATATGTACTACTTCTTTATCCATTTGTCTATTGATGGACATTTAGGATGCTACTGTATCTTGGCTAGTGTAAATACTGCTACAATAAACATAGGAGTGCATATATCTATTCAATTAGTCTATTGATTTTTTTTTAGATAAATAGCCAGAAATGAAATTGTTGGATCATATGGTAGTTCTATTTTTAAGTTTTTGAGAGACCTCCATGCCATCTTCTACAGTGGCCACATCAATTTACAAACCCACCAATAGTACACAAGGTTTCCCTTTTCTCCACATCCTTGCCAACACTTGTTTGTTGATTTTTTGATGATAGCCATTCTGTTTGGTGTGAGGTGATAACTCATTTTGGTTTTAATTTGCATTTGCCTGATGATTAGTGATACTGAGCAACTTTTCATGTGTCTATTGGCCACCTGTATGTCCTCTTTGGAGCAATATCTATTCAAGTCCTCTGCCTATTCTTAAATTGGATTTTTTTGGGTGTTGTATGAGTTTCTTATGTATTTTAAATATTAAACCTTATCAGATATATCGTTGGTGAATATATTTGCTCATTTAGTAGGTTGTGGATTTAGTTGTTTCATCATTACCCATACTACATGGCTCATGATCATGAATAGCTTTTACACAGGCATAAACCCATACTAAGATATATCATTGTAAAGTCTCAAAACACCTAGGGGCAAAGAGCTTTCATAAAAGGTGAAAAGCAGGTTACACACAAAGGATAAAGAATCTGAATGGCATTGGGTTTCTGAACAGCAACACTGAAAGCTGGAAAACAATGGACCGGTGCCTTCAAAATTTTGAGGTAAAATTATTTCCAACCCAGGATTCTATACTCAGTCAAAGTACCAACATGGAAGAGGAAAACACAGAAGACTCCTAAGATAGAAGTAATGCTTTATTATAGGTTTGCCAAAGAGTACATGAGTATTCATTTTGTTGTTCTTTAAGCCATACAGGTATGTTCTATATCCTATTTAAACTGTCTAATCTATCACATAATTTAAACAAATCATTTAAAAAAATTAACCAGTATAGCCATGTGTTAGAACTTGATGAATTTAAATGATGGGTACAAGTATGTTATGTTATTCTCCATACTATTTGTATACTTAATATATTTTATAATAAAACATTTTTTAAAATTTTAAAAGAATATGGATTGGAAGGGGAGGTCATATGGCAAAAGAGAGGAAATGAATGACAGCACACTAAAAGAATATTCTCTTCATAATTGTGAAAAAGACTTTTTTCATGGTGGGCTGTGATACTTACCAAGTTATCATTTTTATAAATATAGTCCTAAGCAGTTGGACTGCGTAGTCTATTCCACGCACATTCAACCATATCTACAACATTTTGTCAAATTATAGACCTCATGGCTTATTACATATGCCATTCAAAATGCATGTTGGTGTATTTCTTCTTCAGGTATTCTACACTAGAAATAGGCTGTCACAAACCATCCAATGCTGTTACAATTTATTACCTTGTATAGGCTTTGGGTTCAGACTAGCTTAGTAATTCCCTGGGTAAGTTTCCATCTTTTTTTCATCTTCCTCATCACTATACTGAGAATAATAATACGTCTAACTTATAGGGGTTTTGTGAGGATTAATGTTAGCTATAATTATCGCTATTTGCAAATGCAGAGTTGTAGAGTCATAATCTATAGTCCTCTAATACTGATAAATTAATGCAAAATGAGCAGTTTTGCTTGTAAGTTACATATAAATGTAGTCACACTGCAGAGAGATAACAAAAGAATTCTGAAACAAATATAAACATGATAATACTAAAAATCCGCATATGGCAGTACTAAGAGGGTCTCTGCAGAACTGCCCATTCTTGAAACTATTCTTGAAATTATGTTAGTATTTTTTTTAAGTCAACATGTTTGATCCTTCTTATGGTACAAGGTATTTTAAGTGTACCTAAAGACTTTTGGTTTGCTGGGAAAAAAAATAAATTACTAAAAAAAGGAAAAATATTAAGATGGACTTGGTCCTTTGGAAACCCAAATTGTAGTTATTTCTACCAAACAGAAATTGTTTGACTAAACACTCACAAGTGGTGAAAGAGCTAAATATTAAATTTTATACAGCCAATGGTTACCTCGCTTAACAGGTTGCATAGGTCACAAAACACATCAAAAATAATATTAAGTCCAACAGTTGAAAGGCCAACTGAACTGCATAAAAACATGTTTGTGATAGTAAAAGATGCCGTAAATTCATATGATCTTAATTTTGATTTGATTAATTTAAATTAATTAATTTCTGCCTTTTGAATATCAGTACAAAATCATTGAATTAGCTTTAAAATAATAATGCTGTTATTCCCTGATGATTTTAAACTTGAAAACCAGAATTATATCATGCTTCTTTAACCAACTGCAGGCATCATTTATATAGCTCAAAGTAAGTGAATTTTCATGTTCAATCTAGAGTAATGTGATTATGATCAAGATTAAATCAGAGGAATGGACTAAATTATTTCTTGTCCTTTCTAGACTATACAGTTTTAGAATTTTTTTGAGTTTGAAGTTTTCTGTAGTTATAGATGCGAATGTAAAATACATTAAAATTTCCTAAGCCTTTTTTGTTTGCCCAGACTTCTTCCTTCATTCTCAATCCATGAGACTAATATAAAACTGACACTACTTCCTGCTAAAGTAGTGACTCAGGAGAACAAAAAAGAGTAGCACATCCTTTATGCACGAGATTAGTTCTCTTTCTGAAGCTGTTGAGAAAAAGGCTCCCTTTATCTGCTAAGGTTTCTAAACTACTAGTGTAAGTTTGGAGCTGCCTAGAGCCTGCTTGCTGTGAAGAGCACATCAAAGAGGAGAGATCCTTCTTGATGACAATGTTTGAATCTACCTGAAATAGGTCAGATCATGAACTTTTCAATTTCACAAATGAAGAAACAAGGCAAGGGTTTGCTCTAAGAAAACAAAAGTTTATGCAGGAAAGAACGAAATTATAAAATGCTACATGGCTCATGATCATGAATAGCTTTTACACAGGCATAATAATGTAAATATTGAATATTACAATATACTTATATGAGGTGGATGTGTAGATGAGAAGAGAGATAGAAATGAAGATGGTAATGGTGAAACAACTAAATCCACAACCACTACAGTAGGAAGTTAATAGGTAATGCCTAAAGCTGCAAAATCAAGCAGCAACAATATAAGCATATTATCCAGAAGAAATTAGCACCCCCACCCAAAAAAAAAACCCACACAAACAAAAAAACAAAAAACAAAAAAATAATAACATGGAAAGATTTAGAAATCTTTATACTTGGCAGTCCCTTTTAACAGGGAGATTTTTATCTTTCAGTTCTACAGGCAGTTGGTTTACTTATTTGATTATTTTCTTCTATTTTATCTTATTTCAGTTTTTAAAATTCCTGTTATTCAGATATTGGACTTCTTGGACTAGTCCTTTAGTCCCCTGATTTCTAAATTTTTTCTCTCTTACTATTTTATTCTCTCATTGTCTTTTTGCTCTACTTTCAGAGAGATTTCCTCAACTTATTTATCTTTTCATACTTTAATTTTTTAAAAAATTTTTACTCTCATAATTTGAATTTTTAGGAGCATGTTTTTTTCTTTAGAGATGGATGGATAGATGATAATAGATAAATGATAGATGATTGATAGATGATAGATAGATAGATAGATAGATAGATAGATAGATAGATAATCACCCTGTTCTAATTTTATGGCTACAGTATTCTCTCATGTCATTCTGGGATATGAAAGATAGTATTTCCGTTTTCTTCCCTCACCTACATCTATCTCTTTAATGTTGCTTTTTATCTGCTTATTTCCATCTCTGTTTTTCACATCAGAGGCTCTCTGCAGGTGTTGAATGGCCTTTGGTTTTCTAAGAGGTGTGGGGGACTAGAAAGCTGATGGGTAGCTCTAAGCAATTCTGGGTGCCATATGTTGAGAACGGCTTGCTCTTGGTGGGTAATTTGGGTGACCATTTGATTGAAGGAACTCTGATGTCAGGATCTTTAGGTCTGTTTGACCGATGAGATTCCCCAGAGGTGACTTTTCCATTGCTGGGCCTAGGAAGTAGAAGCCAGCAGTGAACATTCTAGGACCTAAGTATGAGAAGACAAGATGGCTATTCTCAGAATTCTGTTTGTTAAAATTCACTTAATTCCATTGTTTTTAACATAGTAGCTCTAGCTTTGGTTTTGACTAGTGTTATTTTCAAAGATCTTCTCTAGAATAAGCATCCAATCCTCTGCCCTAGTTAGAGATGTACAGTTGATCCGTTATACAGAGTAGAGGAAGAGTTCTGTGGTGGAGAGGTTTCCAACACCTTATAAACACTTTCAAATTATTCTCCTGTTTATAGCCTCACATCTACCATAGTTCAAAAGCACCTAATACAAAAGCCAATAATTTGAGCCTTTAAAAAATCCGAAATGTAAATTAATTTGATTCTTGACTTTCTGCAAAATTGCTTTCTAAAATTTTTTTCTAATAAAAAAATTTGTATTTACATAGAAGCATTCAACTGCACTTTTTTTTGCAATTACAGAGTGGTATTCTGTTAACAGAACAACAATTATTTCATATAAGCTGCATCAGAGACAATCAAAGATGAAAAACTACCATCCCTATATGTAACTAATTTGTGATGTGCACCAACAAGAACCTGTATTAAGTTTCTATACCAATTTACAGCCCCCATACTGTACCAGGCAAGGTTAGTGGCCATTGAAATACTACCAGGACACGACTATTTAAAGACACATTTGGTAGTGTGTTAACTATACAAAAAAAAACACACTCTGCAGCAGAGATCCTCATCCTTTTTGGCACCACAGACTCGTGCTCCTATAAGAATCTAATGCCTGATGATCTGGGGTGGAGCTGAGGCAGTGATGCTCGCGCTGGGGAGCAGCTGCAAATACAAATGAAGCTTCACTTGCCTGCCACTGACCTTTTGCTGTGTGGCCTCGTTCCTAACAGGCCACCAACCGGTACTTGTCTGGGGACCATTATTGTACAGTTTAAAAATAAATCATACACAGCCTTGATTTCTTCCTTTAAAATGAGTGAGTTGTGTATAGTGGAGTAACTGCGCTAGACCTGACTTATCCATCGTTATCTTGCTCGTCTTCCTCTTCTTCCTTTGTGTTTTTCCATTTCTTGACATCAACAATGCCTTTTTTTTTTTGACACATCAGGCTTTCCTTTAGCTCATTATACAGCAATATCCTTTTCATATTTTTTTTCAGCTTAGCAACAGCCTTCTTTTTCACAAAGCTGCCTGTCACCTGCAGCAGTGTTACTCCATATCTCTCCCAGCTTCTTTGCAATGTCACCAATGAATAGGCCAGGATGCTCTCCTTTGATTTTTGGGTGATGCTGAGAACAACACAAGAAAAAGAATGAAGAAGACCCCTTGGGTGCATTGGGATTCTCTTTGCTTCTCCTTTAGAAGGAATATAAGTTTTCATTTCTCTTTCATAGTGGGCCTCGTCCACCTTTGCCATGTCTTCAAATTTTCCTTTCTCTTTAGCAAACCTGGTCTTCTACTTCTCTGAGCACTTCTTAGAAAACTCTAAGGAGTTGACTGAAGCATCTGGTTGCTGCTTCTTTTGCTCCTCCCAGTGAGTTTTCACAAAGAATGCATATGATGACATTTAGCCTTGTAGCTTTTTAGAATCTCCTTTGCCCATCTTTCATTATTTTTCCTCAGAGTTGCCCAGCGCCTCTTCAACTTGCACTATCCCAGCGCTGTCTCTATGGAGCTCAAAGTACTACAATGGCTGAATACCTTCTAAAGTTTTAATAGGTAGTTACCACATCTATGTTTGCTAAAATTTTCTTGTGTTGGCTTCTCTTCTGTCTTATTTGTCTTTAAGGGTTTGCTCTTCTTTTTAAATAACCTTATCATTTTAATAAAATTATCAGAAGAAAGCAAACATATGTACGTATGTTTGACCTTTTGTCTTTACCTACAAGTCTAATCTTCTTTTTCCATTAATTATTATAGCAAGCATCTATAAAGATATAGGTGTTTATGTGAGATATCTATACATAGATATCTTTTTAAATGATTTAAATAGAACAGACTCAGGCAAAATATGGAAACTTCTATTTGGATCTCAAAATTTTACTCAGCTAAATTTATACAATTTATACATTCCTTAAATTGTCACAGAAAAAGCTCTCTTCCCATTTTCTAGTTCTCAAAACTAAATTATTCTATACAGAATTTCCTTCATATTTTAAATTCAATAGATTGTTTTACTAATGTATGCTAATTTTATTTTAAATCTATATATAGCTTACATATGTTTTTATGGTATATAAACAATGAACATGCTCTAAAAGCTGTTTTTCTTTTAGTCCCCATTCTATTTCAAATGATAAAAATTAAAATAATATTAGCGTATTTGCTTTGACAATTACTTATTCAAAAGTTCAACTTTCAGGTACATCTTAACACAATAAATTTAACTTTATATAATTTATGGCATTATCTCTGCTAGATGGTAAACATCTAGATATCAAATATAAGTTAGTATTTATGTTTATGTGTTCCTATATCTGGCACAGTGAATTTTGCCTTGAACTTGCACAATAAATGATTTCTGAATTGAAGTGTGATTGATATTCAGCATAATGATAAGTCAGGATTACATATAAAAATATAATAGATTTATAATAGTCTTTAGGTAATTTTTATCAAAATTTATATTGGAAAAATGATTAACTCTTTTTCTGCTAGAAAAACCAACACAGTTTAGACTGTGTAGGAAATAGGAGAAATGACTGGGCAGATCGTCGAAGAAGGTTGAATAATTAGTCAAATTTTATTTTTATGCTGTTTCCTAAAATTTAACTATTTGGTTTCAATGCTTGGTTTTTTGATGCTTTGGAAATCTGTTTACAAATGACACCTAAGTCCTCAGAGTGTATTTGCGTGTTATCTCTTGTGTTCCTTGCCATCACCAGAAGACAAAAACAATATTTTTCCTTTCTAAGGGTAAAGGAGTTCACAGAGATCACTTGGCTAGTCAGGGCTTCTTCCACAATGAGTTGTTTCAAATAGGTATATCAAATCTTTGTTCACTCGATAAAATAAGGACCCTGTTGGCAGTAAACATTTTCAAGATTATTTATTCACTCCATTTTATCATCCAAAAAAGTTGTGAGTCTGGCAAAATTTGGGTCTCTCAAAAAGTATATCAAGAAACAAATTCAAAACAAAATTGTCACTAAGAACTAAATTACAAATCCTTTGAGGGCAAAGACCACTTTATTTCACTCTCATATATCTTCATCACCCTAGACCTCTGATGAACATAAAATAGATGTTCAGTGCCATTGTTGGCTGAAAATTGACAGAAGTTTATAAATGGGCTTAATCTTTTCCAATTTTATGTGGATTTGTATTGAAATTTATAACCTGGGTAATGTTAATTGCATTACTACATGACGATCTATAATTCACATTTCCGCTGGTTAGTAAGTTTTCCAAAGTTTTTTTTTTTTTTAGCAAAATGAACATGATGTGCAATTGCCAAAAAAGTCACAAAAGTCACTAAGAAACTTTACCTTTTTTTTACTTATAACTTTATTGATTCTGCCTATTCGGGTGTTCCAGAATTATATAAATCCCAAATATGCTTGTTTTTGAAGCCTGGATTTTATTTGGAAAAGGTGATCCTTCCCACTTTTTAATAAATCACCAATTTACCCCATTCTCAACTTCTACTAGTATAAAATGTGCTTCTGGAGTCTCTTCCTCAGCAAACATAGCAAGCATCTTGATGAAAGAACAGCCCAGAAACAGAGATATTTATGATTTACTAATCTGTAAATACAAAATGAATGGATTATGTTCTGGTACTCATTCTACTACTCATGTGATTTTTAGCCTGTTATACCACATTTAAATATTTATACTGTTGTCTATAAAACAGAAACACCACCTCCTGAATAGTTTCAAAGAATAACCACTGAGATCAATTTTAATACTAAAATGTGTGTGCTCATGAATGTAATGAGTCATAACTAATTTTTTTAAAAAAGATTAAGCATTGAATTGTATGTACACATTGTTAGGTACTGTAAAGAAGGTTAAAATTATAATCTTAGAAAAGATTCTTTAATTCTCTTCAAAATTAGATTGATAGCTTTCTTTATAAAATTTTGAACATCTTAAATGTTTAATATTTATTAAAATATGCTTACCTCATATCAAATAAACAATAAGAGTCTTGCTAGCCATTTTAGCTTTGTAAACAAGGCACCCAAAATTACTGAACAATCTATAGTCATTAATCTTTCCATATATACAACTATTATGGCTTAATTTTTGGCACTCACTCTGAGTATAATGCAAAATATTTACAATGGAATAAAAAATTCATACAACCCAATTGCCTTGGTACAGATAAATTCTACTTTTTAATTTTTTATTTTAAGAGAAATATAATTGTCATACTATATACTCAGCATTGAAGAAGTAAAAACTACAATTCCTGAACCTTCTTTGTTTAAATGTACTTGCAAATGTTCTTAGTGAATTTCTAAACCATTCCCATAATTCCCTACTTGCAACACACACATATATTGAGCAGAAACCTAAATATATGAGCTAAATCATAAAATTTCTAGAAAAAGCATAAACATTTATTGCAACCTAGGGATAGGCAATGACTTTTTAGGGAATAAAACACACAAATTATAAAAGAATGAAATTGGTCAATTGAACATTCTCAAAATTAAAAAATATATATATTTTTTGACCAACACCTTTAAAAAAAAATGAAATGGCAAGCCAAAAGGTGCAAAAAATATTTGAGATACATGTATCTGACAAAGGAGTGGTATTCCAAATATGTAAATAATTTTACAACTTAGTAAGAAGATAACAATCCAAAACAATATTGGGAAGAGATTTGAACAATCATTTTACAAAAGAAACTATCCAAAGAGCAAATAAGCTCATAAAGAATTAAAATCATAGTGCTATACTTCTACAGCCCTATTAAAATGGCTAAAATTATTTTTAAAAGTTGACAATGTCAAATGTTGTTGAGGATGGCACTACTTGAATCCTCATATATTACTACTGAAAATTTTAAATGATACAATTACTCTGGAAAACAGCTTGTAGTTTTCTAAAACCTGAAACATCTATTTAATCATACAACCCAATCATTTCTTAGATATTTGCCCAGGAGAAATGAATACTACACAAAGACTTATACACAATTATCCATTAGAGTTTCATTCAAAATAGTTCAAAATGGATACATGCCAAATCTTCATCGACAGGCAAATGGATAAACAAATTTTGGTATATCCATAAAATGGAACACTACTCAGGGGAAAAAGTTATATAAACTTCTTGAGGTTCATCAATGTTGTTCATCACAGCATTGATGAACCTCAAGAAGTTTATGCTAGATTTAAAAAAAACAGACCCAAGAGAATACATACTATTTACAGGAAATTCTAGAAAAAGCAAAACTAATCTATCACGATAAAAGTAGATCAATTGACTGAGGTTGGGGGTGGAGGGAGGATTGACTGAAAAGGCTGTTAGGGAGGTTTGTGGCAGGTGGAAGGGGTGCTCTGTATTTTGTAGTGGTGGTTTACTTGGGTATATATATTTTTCAAGACTGTGTATTTTATTGTATGTGGGTTGTTACTCAATATAGGGTTTATTTTTTTAAAAGATGGCTTCCTAAGAAAAAGAATGTAATTCATGACTAAAAACAGTATTTTTAATTATAGATCTTAGAAAATAGGATGTCTCAGGGTATACCATTGAAAAATCCTATGTGTTTTTTTTTAAACCCAGCTCCATTGCATGTTGCAACTTAAAATGACCGGCAAAGCATCCTGGTTGGCATGATAAGAAAGGTAAAGAAGTCATCATAAAATCAAAATTCTGATTTCTGTTAAGCTTATGAGCTGTTACAGAAGCTCTGGCTTTGTGAACATAAAAAATAGCATCGTGGAGATGCAATCACCACAAAAATAAAACCAAAAGGACTGGGGAGGTAATGAAAGGGGGTGGTGCTAATACTAAGCTGGCTCCTTTGCTGGGACTCTTGTTATCTTGTTCTGCATTTATCCAGTGCTGTATTTAGAAAGATTAAATCAAAACTGTGAAATTAAAACATGATGAGTGACAGTTGTAAGAGACAACAGCTGTGGCATTAGATTTTCAACATGTCAGGCCTGAGACCTGTGTTTCAGGTCACTTTTTTCCATTGGCACCAATCCTGAAGGACAAGAATTGTCTTTCTATTGGCTGTTTTCTAACCCACCTGTTGCCTCTACGGAGTAAAAGATTAACAGAACTTCATTGGGAAGTCAGCCATTTCAGAGGTCTAGGTTGAACAGGTCTTTATACAGACAGAACTTGCCTTCAGAAGTCTAAGCACTATATTATCTGGTGTGATCAGCAATAACAATCTTATTCTAGGTACAGAAAACGTTTCTAATCACAACACACACTGTAAATATACATCCATAATTAAAGCTCTACTTTTTATCAGTTACATAAACAAATTATTTTAAATAGTTATAACTAATATATAGTCAAATAAATCTAAAGTAACTAAAGATTCAAAGCATACAGAGAGTTTACCTTATATTTTTCTTTCTTTTAATTTTTTTTTAAATTTATGACTGGTCATTTTTTATGTTTTCTATCTCTTTGTTGATCTCACTGAGATCATCAAGCATCCTTATAACCAGTGTTTTAAACTCTGCATCTGGTAGATTACTTGTCTCCATTTTGTTTAATTATTTTTCTGGAGTTTTGTTCTGTTCTTTCATTTGGGACATGTTTCTTTGTCTCCCCATTATGGCTGCCTTCCTACGTTTGTTTCTACGTAGAGCTGCTCTGTCTCCCTATCTTAGTAAAGTGCCCTTATGTAGCAGGTGTCCTGTGAGGTCCAGTAGAGCAGTCCCCCTCATGTGTCCCTTGAATGAGTTGTATGTGGTGTGCCTTCCTATTGTATTGAGCTTTGGTTTCTATTTGCACTCACTGGGAAGGATTAATTCTCAGGCTGATTGGTTTTGAGGACTGGCTATCACTACAGTAGAAGAACTATTGTGCAGGGCCAGAACATACAAAACAGCATTCACTTTAGTGGGACTTTGGTGCCTGCCCAGTTTGACCTTTGGATGTGTTGGTCATGAAGGCAGCCAGGTGGTTCACACATAGGCCCTTTAGGAGTAATTTCAGCTGCATTCTGTCTCCCTCAGCTACAATCTTCAGTGCTTTTCATAACCAGAAGTTGTGGGGCCTTCTCTTCCCAGCACTTGGACCCTGGGCTGGGAACTTGGTGTGCAGCTGGGAGCCCTTGTTCCTCAGAGTGAAACTCCATAGCTGAGTTATCCCTCCTGATGTTTAACTGTCACACGCAAGTGTGGGATCAGCGATTGCATGTCTCTACCTTTCTACCAGTCTTGAAGTGGCTTCTTCTGTATGTCCTTAGTTGTAGGACTTATGTTCAGCTAGACTTCAGAAGAGTCTCAATGACAGTTGTTCTATAATTTAGTTGTAATTTTGATGTGGTCATGATAGAATGAAAATATAGTGTTTAACTACTCCATCTTAACTGGAAATTCTTTATTTCTGATAAGTACATAATTTCATAGTCCTGAAACTATCCTCTTCTACAAGATAATGTTATTGATAAATGGTTGATTATCAATATTTAGATAAACAATGTATGATATATCCATAGAATGAAATATCATCAACAATGTAAAGGAACAAACTAATGATATATGCAAGAAAATGGATGAATCCTAAGTGCATTAAGCTAAATGAAAAACACCAAATTCAAAAGCTACATAGTCCCTGGTAGCATTTATATGGCATTCAGGAAGAGGTAAAACTATATAGAGAGAAGACAGATCAGTCATTGTCAGGGGCAGAAGGTAGGGGAGGATTTGACTTTAAATGAGTATAAGAGGACTTTGAATGATGAACTTGTGCTGTATTTTGATTGTGGTGCTGGTTATATGACTGTATGGATTTGTCAAAACTCACAGAACTGTGCAATAAGAAGGCTAAAAATCACTGTATATAAATTATACCTGAATTTTTAAAAATCGACATTTTCATGCAACCACCCCTGAGAAAACACATGGTTTAATGTAAAAAGCTATTAATGATTGTCACAGGCATTGCAGATCTAAAATTCCTCATTACATTCTAAAATTATAAAATGAATCATCTGTCTGTTCTATTAATAGAAATTGAGCTGTGTAAACAGCAATATTTTAGAAAGGATATAAACCGTATGAAGCATTATAGATACTATTGTGGGATTTTTTTAAATTTGTGTTTAGTTGTAGTTAAGTATAAGAGGTATTATATATTTGAAATTTTCTCTTTTACATTTGAGAAATTAAGACACTCAAATGAAAGGAAAGTAGGAATTTTTCACCAGTGGATTACTTACATTGAGTTTGGAATGCTCCGTGAATGTTTTTAAGTTATCTTCATAAATTGTTAAAAATGGATATAATGTTTAACTTGTATATATAAATACTAGTTATCCACCCTGAAAATGTCAAACCTATAGACAAACTTCAAAATAGTTAGATATGTAAATGTTATCAATCCCAAGAAGATAAAATGAAACATACAAATAATGAAATCTAACAGACACAAAGAGAAAAGAGAGGTGAAGAGAAAGATGAGCAGCATATGCTCACTTCTCACAAAGTAAATACAAAAGTTCTCCCTTATCCACTGTAGATAGATTTTAAGACCCCCTGTGGGTGGATGCCTGAAACTGCAGATAATACTGAACCCTATATATACTTTCTTATTTCCTATACATACATACCTATGGTAAATTTTAATTTATGAACTAGGCACAGTAAGAGAGTAACAATAATTAGTAATGAAATAAAACAATTATAACAATATACTGTAATAAAAGTTAAATGAATGTGGTTTTGCTCTCTCTCAAAATATCTTATTATACTGTACTCAACCTTCTTGTGATGATGTGAGATGCTACAATGCCTATGCGATGAGATGAAGTGAGGTGAATGACATAGGCATTGTGAGATAGTGTTCGGCTGCTATAAGGGTTACTTGAACATAAGCACTGTGATACCTCACAGTCCATCCGATAACTGAGATGGCTACTAAGTGACTAAGGGGCATGTAGCATATACAGCATGGATACGCTCTACAAAGGAATGATTACATTCCAGGCAAGATTTCATCACGCTACTCAGAACAGTGTGCAATTTAAAACCTATGAATTGTTTATTTCTGGAATATTTCATTTAATACTTTTGGACCATGATGGACAGTGGGTAACTGACTCTGCAGAAAGCAAAACTGCAAATAAGGGAGGGCTACTGTAGTCATACTGCCTGTTATTGATTAAAATGTAATATTTTACTTAATGCATTGGTGGCATAAGTGAGCTAATTCTCATCTGTCATAAATAGGAGACAATGGGTTATAGATTTCCAGCACATAACATGCATTCTATAAATTTCGTTTCTTAATTTTGATTTTAAAAAATTATATTTAAGTATGAGATGTTCACCATGATATCTATGGTTCACTATAATTGCAAAACAACTTTTTTTTTTTTTTGAGGGAGATGGGGGTGGTGAGGTGGGGGCTTTCTCTCTCTGTATGCTCCCTACTCCAGCCAAATGAAACCATATCCACCACGCAACCATTGGCACAAGCATACAAAGGGAAGGATATGGTGAATGTAAAGAGTAAGAATTGTGAGAAGCTGGTATACCTTAATCAAATTAAATTTTATCAGTAGACCTCAAAAGACACAACATTTAGTGTTGGCTAATATGACAGCTTTGTGCTATTCTTCTTTGCTTACAGAGAAAAGATTACATTTAGCCTGGCATAACAGGGTCTCTAATTTTCCTTTGCCAGTTAGCCCCCTGGTATATAGCTCAAGTTAGAAACTTTAGAGTACTTTTCTTTAATCTCCTTAATATTGCAAACATAATTGAAACAAACTGAAAAGATCTGTGTTATATTTCAAGAGTATGTATTTTATGTATCATGAATGCAGACTGCTATTTCAGGTTGTCTTAGTGAGGTGGCTGTAGGCAATGTGTGTTTTCCACATCAATATTTTAGTTGTAATTGATTGATTTCCTCTGGTTGTAAATAGTAGAAACCAACTGTGGCTAACTCTTGGCCCCATAAAAAATAATTAGTAATAAATTATAATAAAATAAAAAATAACAATCAAAAACAAGTTAAAAGTAAACCTCGACTTTTAAATAATAATATTGCGAAAAATACTAGGTAGCTCTTAGAACAAAAAGAAGAGTTAAACAAGTGGGACATGGAAAGATAGCAACTAGATTTACTCTGTTATTCATGGTGGTAAGACAAACAAACAAACAAAAACACCTGGGTGGTATCTTTGAGCACTACCACTGAAATGACTCAGCTTCAATTACTTCCTGCAATTTTGAAATTCACAGACATTTAAACGCACGGGACAGAGAGTCATGTGTTTTACCCTTGGGAGTCAGAAGGAAGGAAAACACTTCCTATACAGAAAATGGTAGACATTCTATACAGAAACTGTGGAGAGTTTGAGTTTTCTCAAAGGAGAGAGGGAGAATAAAAGCTGAGCAAACAAGAACAGATGCCTGCTGCAAACTGTCAACAGCTTTTAAAAAGACTTTAATATCTTAGAGTTACCTTTCTGATCCTACTTCTTCTTATTCTTCTCGTTGGTTATAAGGGTTCCCTTCCTTGTCTTGCCCTGGTCCTGATATATTTTCAGTTTGGCTGTCAGTGTCAGTTTATAGTTTTAGTTGTAACTTTTTTTCTTTATTTTAGGGATTAATTTTTGTAGTCAAACTGATCTTTGTGGTAGAATTTTGTCTTACCCTGTCCCATGGATTGATTAAAACATAAGAGATTTTCTATATTTGACTAGTAGTATTTCCCTGCTTGGTTTTCATAATTAATAACTACTGGGCTGTTACTGTCAACTGAGCATTGTATCATAAGTGTTGCAGAGGAAGTTGCCCTTGAAGAGTTCATTATCTAGCTGTAAGAATACAAGATAAAAGTATGAAATAACAGCTAATGGGAGAGAATGATATATAATTATTTAATAAAATGTCATCAGGTTATTTTAAAATAATGCTTATTTTTAATGTCATTTTTCACATAATGCATGCCCACTTATTGAAAATAGAATTCCGATATCTCCCTATTAAGGATTGAATTGTGTCTACCAAAATATATATGTTGAAGTCCTAACCCCTGGTACCTGTGAGTGTGACCTTGTTTAGAAATATACCCTTTGTCAATATAATTGATTTAACATGGGTTCATTATCCAATATGACTGGCCTTCTGATGAGAGATGTAAAGACAGAGATATACAGGGAAAATGCCATGTGATAACAAAGGCAAAAGATTGAAATAATTCAGCTGTAAGCCAAGGAATGCCAAGGTCCATGACCACCATTAGAAGCTAGAAAGAGACAAAGGATTTTACTCAGAGTCTCAGGAAGCATGGCCCTACTGACATCTTAATTTTGGACTGTTAGCCTCTAGAACTATGGAAGAATACATTCTTACTGTTTTGAGCCACCCAGTTTGTACTTTGCTATGGTAGTCATAGGAAATCAATGAACCCCCACCTCTTGTTTTTCCTCTTTTCCTCCACCAGTACCGTATTGTAACTCTTACCATTATTATCAAACAGTACTTTCCAAATTTTAATATACACACAAATCTCTTCATGATCTTGCTGAAGTGTTGATTCTGATTTGATAGATCTGGATCAGGCCTAAGAGTCTGCACTGTTTTAGAAGTTCCCAGGTGATCCTAAAGACCACACTTGGAGAAGCAAGGCTAGTAAGGGAGCCAGCAAGGAAATCTCTCTGTCAGGTGTATGTCAGATCTAGACTTTTTAACAAAACATGAAGTAGCAAAAAATTATTCATTGACAAGAAAATAAAATGAATAAACAAATACAATATCTGAAGGAAAAAGAATAAGGAAAATTTCAAAATACAGTCCCATATTATTCTCCAATCACTCCCACCTTCCTCTTCCAAAAAAAGATTTAGAATACAATGATTTCAAACTTGCTTTCAAAAGATGTGAATGCATGTATCAAAATAATAGTGAGTTGATATTTTATGTGGTCATTGTTAATTTTATTTTATAAATGATTTCAAAAGGAAACAGTGAAGACTGACAGACATGTGAGCACCATAAGAGAACAATACAGGCCAACTACTCTGAGTTTAATGAGGTTTATATTGTACTTGGGAATAGTGGCTGTTTGCAAAGGTCCAGATTACTTTCAGAGCTTTTCATTACCTATTTTAGAGCTTCACCATTAGAGATATTGTTTCTTTAGGTCTGGGTCTGGCCCAGAAATGTTTTAAGGGTCTGTGATTAATTCTGATACAAAATCAGATTTGAGAAATACTAGCCTGAAGTAAAAAAGTTTACAGGTACTTCATTTTATTTTATAACCAAATTTCAAATTAAAAAGAAAAAATTTGTGTCAATATCCAGTTTAAGCACATGCAATATTATATATAAACCAATTTTAGAAATATGATCGCCTAGTATCAGAACTTCAAAATCAATTTGTGAAGAAAAAGTTTTAACCCCTGTCCCCCTCCCCCAAGCTGTGCTGAGCCTGCAGGTCTATGGTGAGCCTCTGATGTGGGTCTCTGTTCTGTAGGATGGAGTTTGTTAAAGTTGTCAAGAATAAGGCCTACTTCAAGATACCAAGGGAAATTTAGGAGATGACAAAAGGATAAATATGATTAGTATGTCAAGAAACTCTTGGTAATCCAGGTTAAAATTAAGTACAACATACCCAAATATAGATGACAGCTTGTGTAGCCAATAGAAATACCATTTTTTAGATTGCTCATGCCCCTATAGAAAGAAATATGATAGTTCATACAGCTTATACTAATGAACTCCCAAAGTATGGTGTGAAAATTGGCCTGACAAATTTCACTGTAGCATATTATACTGGCCTGCTCCTGGCCTGCAGTCTTCTCAATAGGTTTGGCATGGACAAGATCTGTGAAGAACAAGTGGGGGTGACCAGAGATGAATACAATGTGGAAAGCATTGATGGTCAAACTGCTGCCTTCACTTGCTATTTGGATGCAACGATTGTCAGAACTACTGGAAGTAAAGTTTTGGGAGCCCTGAAGGTAGCTATGGACAGAGCTTGTCTATCTCTCAT
Source organism: Macroglossus sobrinus (assembly GCA_004027375.1). Taxonomy (NCBI): domain Eukaryota; kingdom Metazoa; phylum Chordata; class Mammalia; order Chiroptera; family Pteropodidae; genus Macroglossus; species Macroglossus sobrinus. The sequence goes on along the minus strand of PVKZ01001940.1, from coordinate 182,237 downwards.
AGTACCAAATGATTCCCTATGATTCAGAAAGCAACGGACTCAATGCAGAAGTACATCGGAAGCACATCATGGGACAGAACATTGCAGATTATATGCATTATCTAATGGAAGAAGATGAAGACACTTCAGTAAAATAATTCTCTCAATACATTAAGAACAACGTAACTCCAGACATGGAGGAGATGTATAAGAAAGCTCGTGTGGCTATACAAGAGAATCCAGTCTATGAGAAGAAGCCTAAGAAAGAAGTCAAAAAGAAATTTCCCCAAATGTCTCTTCTCCAGAAGAAAGATATGGTAGCTCAGAAGAAGGCAAGCTTGTTCCACGCTCAGGAACAGGCTGCTAAGAGTTAATAAACCAAGCCACAATTTTCTATAAGATTTTTCACACAAAGACAATAAAAAACTTATTCACCAAGCAAAAAAAAAGGCGGGGTGGGGGAGAGGGGAAGACATGTATTCTCAACTGTAAGAGTTCTCCTAGAGTCTTCACAGAATGTCTCACACTCTCATCCTCTGGCTACTAGTTTTCAAAGTAAGTGTGCACAGGAATCCTAGATGGGCAGTTTAATAAGATCAATTTCCAGTCTGCAGACCAGTATGTTCTGAGTCTGTAGTTTGGAATACATATTTGTCAACTATCCCTGCCACTCTCCAAGCAGGTGGTCCATGGCTACAGTTATAGAAAACTGCCTTACTGTTGCTCTCTTGTTGAACCTTGGAGATAATGAGCATGACAGCTCAAGAATCCAAATTTATGCAGTCAGCAGTAATGTAAAGCCTATGTGTAGAGCCAGAGGGAAGAGAGTAATCAGGGGGATTGTTTCATAATTATACAAATGTCTAACCAATGTACTGTATACTCAAAAGTAATAATAAAATAAAAAATTTTTAAATGTTAAAAAAAAAATCATCATCATCATCCAAATTTTAACAATCTAAATCTACTCCAGGACCTTTTGTAGTTTAGTGACAGAATGAAAATGAGCATGAGATCTATCAGCAACTGGCATGGCAGATAGGGCATTATGAAGTGTTCCCTGGTTTTCACAGTAAGTCACTCAAGGCCCACTCATAATGCCAAGTTCCAACCTGATTTGCGTCACCGCGATAGTGAGTTTGTGCCAAACGTATTGAAAAGATAACCTTACAAAATGTGGCACAAAAATAAGATGCGAGCTTGGTGTGACAGAAGCAAAATCTAAATGGGGGTCATCTATAAGTCATTGTGGAAGCAGATGTTAGGGATTTGTTCCAGCAAGCTTTTGATGAAAGAATTTATTAGTGGACTGTTTAGCTCTTAAAGTCCAAGAAAACAAAGCCAGTAAGTTCCCTGCTTGGTAGGAATTCAAAAGCTGTAAAATCTGCCCTGCTGTTTAAAAGGCGGGACCGGTCTGCCGTGCAGAAAAGGACTCCGGAGCAGGCGTCTGCGAGGACAGGCGGCGCGGAGCTGCTGACCGGGAAATCCACCAGCGGCGGCGCGGTGAGTCAGCGCTGAGTCAAGCTGGGCGCTACGTGCTGACCAAAGCGGCCGCGGCCGCGACCCGCAGCCACTAAGTCGGCGGAGCTCCTGGTTTCCTGGAAGACCCTCCTGCGCGCCGGGAGGGCGGCATCTCTTCCACTCCCAGCAGGGCCCCTGCAGTCACACACTGGCCTGCACGCACAGCCTCCTGACCCCAATCTGGTGACATCCAGGATTCAGCACGGAGGGGAAGAGTCACATGTGACAGTTGGTTGCAGAGTTTAGGCGGATGCTTCAGTTCCATGTGTTTCCTCAAAACTGAGATTCCAGTGGCTGTGGGTTTTTTCATGTTTGTTAGCTTTTTCATTTCTTTTTTTCCTCCCTTTTTCCTGGCAGGGGAGTAACACGTTGATCTTTTTATAGTTTCCAATATTTTAAATGAAGCACAGGAAGAATTAATTAATAAAACGTGTTTAAAATTGTATATCAAATCATCACACTGCTTTCTTTGAGGTCTAAAATTATTATAATGTTCCCAGCTTTGAATGCTGGATAACTGAGGGAAAAGATGTGTTAACTGTTCTAACTTGCCTTTTGTTATTTTTTTTTCAAAATCTTTGCTATTTTGTTCAATTACCTTTTCTAATAACTAAATTAAAGACTGAAGACACATTTAATAATAATTTGATGTGGGGTTATGGAAGAACAAGGAAACCATGTCTTTCTGTGTCTTATACCTTAATTAATATCTGGTTGTCCTGAGGTACAAATGATATTCTGTTGGTTTTATAAAATATTAACAATGATTACACCAATGCTGAAAGTAGATAGCAGGTATTATGTCATTAACTGTAGCTAGTGAGATAGTACTGGTACAGGTAGGGTAATTATTATTTAGGGGCAGTTTGAGGCTGATTTTCAAGACAGAGTCAGACTCGTCTTTAAAAGTTGTACTACTGCTGCCAGTTGTCCTGCTTTGGGAGAATTATATCCCTCCCTATCCCTGTTTGCGTGTGAGATGATGCAAAACATTAGAGTGGTTCTTGTGTCTTGACAGCTTTTCTTGTAGAGGAGACTGAAGTAATTAGAGGTTGAACTGACTCACAAAGGTTACAGAGCAGCATGACTACCCAATTTTTCGAAAGAGGGAAAACCACCAAACTGAAACAAAACAAGGAAACATGAAAATGTGAGAGGTGATGAAAGCCCAGAAAGCAGCATGAGTAGTATAGACCAGAAATGGAATCAAATATACCAGAACCGTTTGTAACCAGAGATATACTTATGTGGTAGCCTTAAAAACAAGACATGTCAAGTTATTTTCATACATAATATTTTAAAACTTAACTAAGTATATACATCATTTGATGTTTTAAAGATGGCATGATTCTGACTGTTATTAACTAGCTAATCTTATCGATACTGCTTTGGCACTTATTAAGTTAGACAAACTTCAATTTGAAATACAAGTTCACTTTATAACAATGTGAACTGGGGCTACTTAGCTTCACTAAACTTCAGTTTCTTCCTGTGTGAAATGGAGATTATAATCACTATTTCATGGGTTTGTACACAGGATTAAAAGTGATGATGCCTAAATTTAACACAATACCAAGCACATTAAAAATATCCCCCAGTCAATGAAAGTTTGTATCCTCTTGTCATTATTATTGAACTCGATTAAACTATTGATTAGATTACAAAGAAGTAGTATTTTGTCCAGACCATAGAACTAATAAAAGTTTTGGGAATATACATCTCAAACGTGTTGGTTCAGTGACCTTGGGCAAGTTTCTTGGTTAAGATGTAAAATACGTGGGTGAGTGTTTAATGTTCTTTATGAGCAGAGAACTGAAAGAGACAAGGGAAATCTAAATCAAAAGAACGCCTACACTCATCAATTGGCCAGAAAACTGGTATAGTGATACAAAATTGCCAGGCAGGAGTCCTTTTCTTCTGTTTTCAGAGATAGCCACTTGAAAGAGTAGTATAGTATAGCAGGCAGAGAATATAACATTTGCTCTTTAAATTATAAATCAACTCTCCTAACATACAGTAATTCACATTTTGTGGAGATAGAAATTTGGTTCTTTCCAGATATAAAACTAATGAGATACTTATATACGCCAACTTCTCCAGGCAGCTCTGAGTCCCCTCATAAGAGGTCATTCTGTTGACATAATAAAATAAATATTTCTTTGAGAATTACCCTCAAAAGAGGCAAATGTTTTGTAAATGATTATAGTCTCAGATTTACAGAATCAAGAGGTGAACATGGTCACTAAAACTATTGCATTTTATGAGAATTATTTGCTATAATGGTTTTCTATTTATTTTCTTTCCATAAATCCATTCAATAATCTCTGTAGTCTTCAGTGTTAGATCCTGGAGACTGAACAACAAACAAGACAAGGCCCTGATCATAGAAGTTATGTCCTGGTAGGGAAAATAAGTATTCAAAGACAACCTCTGCTTTTCTGGGTGTTGAGCATTTGGGAAGTCACAAGGTCTTGGTGTTGTTTCCCTGACCTATATTTAAAGTCAAGAGTTCCGATACAAATATGTATACACATACACACACACATGAGAAAACACCTACCGTCACTTGAAAAATAGAACTTTATGCTGAAAGGACTAAGATCAATATAGAAATGATTAAGCCAGTGCTTAAGAAAATGCCCCACACTTAATGGTGTTATTCTCCCACTGTACTTTCACACAGCTGTTGCAAGGCCCTCTCCTCTCTCTGTGTATTCAAATCCAGTTTGATCTTAATGTACAGGCAAAGTCTTATTTTCTTAATGAAGTAATCACTGACACCTACACTAAATGGATCTCATTCTCTACAGGACCTTGTAATATACATTCATTGCCTGTGTCTAATCCATTTGACATTTGAAGTTTGGCTATCTTGTGTGGCTATACCAATGGTTGCATGTCTCATAAATGTCTATATAAGTGTTTCTCCACCTAAACTGTAAATCCTCTTGAGACCAGAGACAGATTCTCATATGCCTACTGTAACACCTAATATCTAGCACCGTGCTCTGAACATAGAAGGACTCAGCAAATAGCAATGTAATCACTGGCATTTTTACATGGACAGAAACTTAATAATTACCTACTTTAATAGTCCATATATTTGGTAAATAGGAGATTAGGGATTAGGTCACAAACAGAGAGTACTCACTCCAGATCAAAGAACTCATAACGGCTTTGGGAATAGATATCAATACATATTGAATGTACAAACGTGTGTGTTCAGTGACCTTAAAAAAGATCCTTAACTTCTGGGTCTCCATTTCTCATTTTAAAAATGAAGGGGTTTATACTTTGTCATCAATCACAAAAGATCTTTCAAGATTTTATTTTTTTTAAAAAAACATTTATTTAATATTGTTGTTTATTGTTGTTATATATTGTTTATTTAATATTGTTCTGAGTGAGATACTGAACTAGGACATCTTTTTATTTAATTCTTGTAAAAATAACTTTATGAAGTGAGGTGATATTATTCCTATCTTCACAGATAAGGAAAATAAGAAATAGAAAGTAACTTGCCCAAGGGTACTCAACTAATGAGCAGCAGAAAACAATTGGATTAGAATATAGGCTTATCCAATTGCAAAGCCTGAGATCTTAATCATAATGCTATTCTGTCTCTTTTCTATACTCTTAATTTTCACAGAGAAGAGAAAAGTTAGATATTTTACCCAGAACTTCCAATCTTGGAATTGGTAGAAAAAGGCCTCAACTCTAATACCAGCTCTTTCCCTTATAATGTGCTTCAGGTATCTTATTTTATCAAAGTATTCAGAATGGGGTTGTTTTAGCCTGTTTCTATGAGTATATTGGTATTGAACGCAATTTAACAATGACTATGGTTTATTGTATTTGTGAATAAATAAATGAATTTATCTTCTAGTTTAGAAGTTTTCCAGAGTAGCTCTATGCTCTAATTCTAAGCAGAAGTCACTGAAAATGCAAGTGCCTCATTGATTCCAGTAACTATGGGAACTATAATTATGGAAACATATCAGGGTGTGAGGGGTGGCAGTCACTATAATATATAAACCTGCTTTTGAAGGCATTTATTGAGAAAAGGAGGAAAATATAAAATATATTCCCTCTTAATCAGATCAATAAGGAGTAACAGCAATTCATGTCATCTCTATGTCCAATGAAGAATAAACATGGCTCCTTTCCTTGAATTCAAGTTTTGATCTGAATCATTCCCAAACCCACTTTTCCTCAGGGAAGGAGAATTTCTGAGGGTATAGTCCATGAAATACAGAAGAGAATAGCTATGGACCCCACCTGCAGTATAATACACTTTAGAAAACAAAGTCAAGAGAGGAATTTTAGGGTATAACTTGGCTATCCTTGACTGAGGTCTGTTCCTTGAATAAGCCCCATAAAATAACCTTTCTGAGTGCCCCGTAAAGCCAGGGAGAGCCACATTAAGGTGACGAAGGTCTTTGTGATAAAGAAACTATATTGTGAGACAGGATCTACACTGGAAGGATGATGGTGATGATCTAATTTCTTGTCCCAAAGCAAGATGTTCCTAGATCTACTCTGGGATTTTCCACAGCCAGACTGAAATACAAAATTGGCAGTCATCCCAGTAAACCAGGGCTTGTTTCAAATCTTAGCAGTTCCACAGACCCTGGGGAAACTTGAGTAATAGTAAAAAAGGACTCTTTCCCATAGCTTCAAATGTCAGAGAATTGCCTTTAGAATTAAAAATGATCATTTGCAACTTTGTATGTGTTTATTCCACAAGTGTACACAACATAAGTTTTTATAAGTGTGACTGGAGAATGACTCACCATTTCTAGATGAATTCAGAAGAATACAAGAACTTGGGTTCTCTAATAATATGTATATGCCAAGGAATATTTACTTTATCAATAATTGTAAGAAAACACAGTTCTGCTTACTAAAGTACTTCCCAAATGTTGATCTACATGCAACTTTTCAACAGTATAATCAGATAAAGTAATAGATCTTTGTGTGAGGGCAGACCTAATTCAGCTGACATCCAGCCACTTGCATTTGTCTTTCATCTAGCACACTCTTTGCCTCTAAATTGTACACTTTGAAGATGAGAACTTCATAACTAATGGAAAAGATTTTTTTTTTTTTCAAGATCTAGGGAAGACTCAGAGACCCAAATGAATTATATGTCTATCTTGAATAATCTAGAGGCCCACAGGAAAAATGCTGTCATCCACACTTTACTGTAGGGAATGGCTATAAAAAACAATAAACAAACTGATTTATCATATGAATAAAACCAGTACTGGTTAATCAAAGTATTTGCATAGTTCTTTGTCCTTCAACTACACACTCTTTAGCATTACATAATACTCTTTGAGGCAAACTCATTATCATTATTCCCCCTTTTAAAGATAAATTAACCGAGTCCAGAGATTAGATGCTTTTATCTGAGGCCACCAAGAGATCAAGCAGACTTTATTATACCTTTTCTGCCAAGTACAACAGGGACTATTAGCCCTTGTAGTTGTGTTGTTTTATTACCAGAGAAGGGAATTTCAGCAGGCTTCTCACTTTGATAGCTTTAGGGGTTGGAACTAGGATTGCCCCTAGAATAAGAGGTAGAGAAAGCTTAGGGTGGAGCTGTGGTGAGGTATGCTTTGTCTCATGAAATCTCTCAGATCAGAAGGAAGCCCTGGAGATATTGCTACTATAGCAAAAATGTTGAAATATAATAAATCCCCAGTTACCATATAAGGGCAATGCCTTGATAAAAGCACTACATGATCAAATAAATCTCCTAAAGGAGCCTTCAGGATGCCATCATGCACAAAGGGCTCAGCAGCATGTCCTATGATGAGGATCAGGGCCTCTGTGTCTGTGATGAATTTGGCCGCTTGGCCAAGAGGAACCTTTGGGATACCCACCACCCATCACCATTCCATCTACGTGAGGGGGTGCACCTGAGGAATAGACTTTGCTCATTTGAAATTCAGATTTCTATCTTGGCTCAAAAGGAATTCTACCTCAGATTTCCCTAAGTGTAGAGGTACATCTCCTTCCCTGAGACTGAACTCTCAAAATTAAACTAATAAATAAACATGTTAAAGGGTGTGCACCTTAAATACTGTCATTAAAGACCTATGCACAAATGCCCTTTTAGCGTCTAAACATTTACAATATTGGTAGCTGGATGTGCCATGCTATGTATACACCAGGTAATTAAATCTTGCCAATCAAAAGTTCAGACTCACAAAATAAGCAAATACAGAATGATAATTATTGTTATGATCATGATAAATAACATTTATTCAGGGTTTACCATATGCCAGGTTGCAAGGTAACCTCTGTATCTCATTTAATCCTCACAAGTTTATAAATTGCTATTATTTCCAGTCTGCAGAAACAGGATCTTGGATCAAAATTTTTGCCCAAAGTCATTCGGCTATTAAATGGATGAGACAAGATTCAAATCCAGGTCTGTTTGCCTACAAGGTCTATGATAATTATGAAAAAAGGCACAGATATAAATATTTGTTTAGTCATGCATGTAAGTATGTGTGCATTTGTAGTGGGTATGAAAATTTCAGACACAGACTTAGGTATGCTAGTGAAGGAGTTCATCACAGGCCCCCTCAAGATGTGCTGCTCTGATGTGTGAATTATTTTGAGCTGAAGGCATTGAGACTCAGTGGGCCCAAGGAAACTTTTACTTCTTTCTTATGGAACTGAAATTTGGGGCCTTGCCTATAATAAGAGTTATTATCAAAAAATAACTTTTTATGACCTGTGTATATGATAGGGCAAACTTCTAACTGAGCATCTGCTTTTCTTATAATTTGCAAATGATCTTCCTTTCCTTTGAAGCCATAAGGCATCTTACCTCAGCCCTTGCTCAGAATGCCATATACACCTCATTTTAACTTTTTGTCTCTGAACTCTCATATATGTGGGGTCTCTGACTCTCTCATGTATTTGAGGTTCTCATATATATGTATATACTTAAATTTGATTATTTTCTCTTGTTTATCTATTTCATGTCAATCTGATTATTGGACCAGCCAGGAGAATAGAGAAAAGTTTGTTCCTCCTCACACTAGCATGTAGCTTTGTTTCTCTATCACTGATCTTAGCCTAGCTCAAGAGCCTTATCTCCACTGCCCAAGGAAAACTGCATTTTGCTAACTTAAAACTTATTTTATTTTGTGTAATTTTCACTTAACACAGGATTACCTTTTTCTCTGTTTTTCCCCATTCTCTCTTTTGGGAATGAGATAGTGAAGAGAGAAGAAAAATGAGGCATATACATTATCCTGAAATCAGGTGGGCATGGAGACCTCACTCTTCCATCATCCTTTATCCCTGCTGTCCTTAGTTGAAATAGAACTCAATGTGCTCAGCCCCGCTGGCTTCTGTGGCTGATGCTCACAGTCCATACACTGTAGATGTCATGGCCAGGTATTCTGTGTCCTCCTTATCCTACTCCAGCTCTTCTGGGTCCCCCAGCTACTCTCAGCCATCCTGGTGCTCCTCTTGAAAACTGTGGGATCAGCAGGTACTCTTCTGCCCTGGGTGGGATAAGGCTCCTTTCAGTTCTGCCCACACCCGGAACCCATCTCATTCATAGTGCTCTGTTGCCTTACTGGATGTAACATGGCTCTGAAAGGTACTAACAAGGTCTCTCTTTGAATCTGTCCCTTCTTCAAGCTGAGGAAATTTTTATCTCCTATCTTAGTGGTGGAAGTTTACTCACTATATGGTCTATGATAGAAACTTTCTAGTGCTCTGGCTCCTTCAGGCTCTTGTAAGTGTTGGCTTTCAAGATGATTCTATCTGCCTTAGCCTTCATAAAAGCTACTGAGTACTTCAGTTTACTTCCTTAGCCTGTATTCTCCATCTTCAAGGCAATATTTTCCCCTGCTCTTCTGGTTGATGTAGGTAAACAAGAGAAAAAACCTCAGACATAATCTAAAAATAGTAACACAATATTTCTGTACAAAGATATGTATATTCTGTGTACAGTAATTCTTTATAATTGTGCTCTACAATAGCAGCATCTTAATTTCAACTTTCCCTATAAATATTTGTCTTTTAGTCACTTTTCAACAATATTCAGGATTTATTACCTGTTACTGAAATGGAATTAACATATAAGGAGGTACTATACTTTTATGACTTGCAGTTACACTTTCCTTAGCAGAAAAGCAATTAAGGTTTGTGAAAAGCGCTATTTTTGTGTGTGTGAACAACAAATCAGGATACAATTTTGCACACACATCCTAATTGCCTTTTGTGCTAAAAGCAGTGCGAAGGTGAACCATAAAATTTTAGCCACTGGAAAGTTTCATTCCGATTTCATTACATTCAAATCATTGACATTTCAACTGAATTATGTATCACAAATTCATTCACATGTTCCCCACGAGCTAGTTAAAATCGATCTGATGCTAGACTGTTCTAAACCCTGAAACACAAGTGCCTGAGTCTTGGCTGTATGACTTGTATTTGAAAACCAGATGTTCTTGTGTCAGTAGCCGCACCTCTGCTACATGGCCCAGGTCCTGGAGGCCACACCAGAAATTTCTCTTCTGTTATGAGATTACAGAGAGTCAGTGTATAGGACAAGCCTGAGAGGGATAGGAGAAAAGCAAATTGTTTCTTCACTTACTCCATTGCCATCTGCATACACATTTAGGCACATAAAGAGATCGTCACAAGTACATTTTTGTAATAACAAAACTAAAAGAGCACAAACTCATAGAAATACCTACATACATATTTGCATGTGTTTAGAAAAAGGTCCATAAAAGCACACTAGAATGTTACCAGTACTTACCTCTAGAGAGTGGGGATGCAGACGGATGGGGAGGTAAACTTCTGCCTTCAATTTATACAGCTCTGTGCTATTCTGATTTTTCCCCCTATAGGTATGGTCTACATTGTAATTTTTAAAAATTATCTTTATGAAAAACATCAAATGCCAGCATTTATAAGAAACAGGTCATGTAAGAAGGGTAAGGTAGGAGGTGTTTACTTCCTTCTGATGCAGAGCCAGCTCTGGGATTACTATTGTAGAAATATTTGGTTATGCAAAAGTAGCAAAAGGAGAAAGAAGAAACAAAGGAGTATGTGAGGAGGTTTCAGGTACAATGTGCAGAAGGAGCTCTGAAATCTACAAACCACAGCCTGACTCTTCACAAACAAGTGCCTCCCAAAAGCTGAGCACACACATGAACACCTTGATTCTGTCTCAATAGCACTTCTGCCCAGTTGCCCAGAAATCCAGTATATTAATGAAGTGAAGGATGTGTGGCAAGCCCAGCTCTGCTGTTGGGACGCAGCCCTGGCACACCACTTACTGACATGTGCCACTCCTGGAGTGCTGGGCCACTCCACCCTCAAACTAACTTCTGGCTGAACTGGGGGTACCCTGGCTCTAGCTGAGAAGAGGCTTCAGTCCTTGTTTTCACACTTGAACTTTTAGTTCAGGAGCAAAAGCCAAAAAATGCAACCTACCTTGAGCAACAGCCAGGATGTCGATGCTGCCAGGCAATTTCTGGCTCACTGGACCACCACCTCCTACTTTCTGGACCAAGAGGATATACTAGAAACCAACCTTCTGTGATCCAGTACTCGCTGACAAATCACTGGTGCAGTCAGATTTCTTCCTCTGCTTGAGTTACTACCTGGTAATGAGTTGTACACTTTGCAAAGTATATTCATACTTTTATACTATCAAGATGTGGAAAAGTTACCTGCAAATTTATTTTAAAACCATGGCCTAAGAGACTAGAAGAATTTTAGAGGAGGCAAGATTTTATTTTTAGTAACATATCTGCTCTGACAAGCTTATAATTTAATATAATAAGTTGCTATCGGAGTGGTTCCTCATATCATCGCAATTCTAGTGTGGTGATGTTATTTTTCTACATATAAATGTTAAATATATACAAGATTTAAAATGCTGTGATAGGGCCACAGCGACATGGGAGAATAATTTTTTATCTACATGGAAAAGTTGACCATGACTTGAAGTAAATAAACATGTTTGTGGTACCCATTAATACAGTATGACATAGTAAAGATGAGAAAAAGCTAAGACTATTAAAGGAATACACAGCGAAGCACTCTACAATTATAATGAAGATCATCTCAAAGCCTTGCTTCCGGATCTGGCAACAAAACAATTTGTGTTTTATTTCCATATAACCTATTCATGCCAGTTATATTTAACTGGAAAATTTACTTTTAAAAATAAATTTATGTCTTTGTTGTTTTTCTTTTTAGCCTTATTTAAAAATTAAGAAATGTTAACTGGCTAAAGTTCACCTAATAAATGCTCAGTAGAGACAAATTCTAACCATCTCCTGACTCAAAACCAAGTGTGCATTTTATTTGATCAACCTGCCTCTAAGGCTGTCATTTCCAGACAATTATGTTTTATGGCTGCTGTTCTTAATGCCATTTCAGAACTTCATTTTTTTTTTCCTCCTCACTTACCTATTTTCACTGAGCCATCTATACTGTACCAGAAATGCTCAAGAGAGGGTGGAAAAACACACAGATGCTCAGAAAGCATGAGTAGGTTAACAGGTAACTCAGCAGAAATTCTGATAGGTGCTCAGATTAGTGGAACAGGAAAGAAAGAATCTGTTTTCTTGTTTACGAGAACATTGACTTTTTCTTAACAACGAGAACATAGAGTTTGAAATGTAAATCTGGGACAATAAGAGATTAAGAGTGATATTTTTACATATTTCCAGTTTCATCAGTTTATATTCTAGCTCCGAAAATGTGCTGCATCTTTGTAATAACTGATAAGTTTGCATCCTTTGCGAGCACATTGACTAAAAGACTGAAGAACACTGTCTAGTAAGGAAAACTGAATACCCTCTTCTCGTTCCCACTTTGACCTTGGAGAAGACAGCAAATTTTCTTGTTAGGCATTGTTTGTGGTTCCTGTGTTCAGATGAAGCAAGTAAATCTGTCAGAGAAAAATGCACATTTCTCAGGAGATGGAACATTAATGCCAGCCAGCATCCCACGGAGAATATGAATATGTGGCATATATTTGAAACTCTCTGGGTTTGTTTCTAGTATTTTAAGCTTCAGTTCATGAGCTTGTTGCCGTATGAGAGTTTTCCTTTTTAGAAGTCCAAACAGATTGAAAAACAAATTGTGAAATCACATGACACTCAGAAATATTGCATCACTCTAGTCCCCCACCCCCACTTCACCACACGCACTGTTCTCCCATTTTATGTCTCAAAACATTTCCTAAGATCTGAGAGCATCACCAGTGTGAGTAAACTGACATTTAAAAAAATGAAGAGTTTTTTTTTTTAAGCCTCCAGAGGATTTACTCTTAAAAATCATATATGGAATAAATTTACCATTGAAATTTAATCTCAAATATGCTTGCATTTTATTCTATCTTAAGCAGAGTTGAAAGAACACTGTTGTTTTGTGTTAAAAAGATATTAAGATGGCATTTGTTTTATTTTACATATTTCTTCCAGTATTTGAGTTGAGTAGGAAACAATAGTAAAGATAGACAAGCTAGTTCTAGTAATTTAAAAATCACAGTAAAAAAGTCACAGTGCTCTCAGTTTCGGTTGCTTTTCTGAACAGTGTTGGGAGCCATTCTTACTGAACGCCCTACAGACAGGGTTAAAGTTGCCTGCAAGCTAGAAGTTTGCAGGGCAGGTAGATTGCCCAGGTTCGCTTATGATCTTGAGCAAATTACTTAATTCCCCCTGCCCATGCCTCAATTGTTTCATTTGTAAATTGGTAATTAGCAGTTTTTCCCTGTAATGCACATTGTAGTTGGCTCCCCACATTTTAATCTATTCCTCTTTCATTGTACAATAAGCAATATGGCTCAAGGAATTGTCCAGCTCCAAGGGTAAATTCTAATTCATCTAAATCAATCAAAATAGTCCTAATCCTTTGAACTCAGGAAGGTGAATTCATTATACAATAGTATTTCTTCTCACTTCTACCCCCAATAGCTACTGTTTCAGAAATAAGCAGACAACTAAATAAAGTAAGGCCGAGCATAAGGAAAATGCAATTTTTGTCACTTTCATTGGTTATTTGTGGGAGTACTCTCTTACCTATGCTAGGTATAAATAAGAAAGTAGATTAGTAGATTTCCTGCTGACGGCCATCCCACAGAGAGAAACTGGTGTTAGAAAGAATCCAATACTGGATGTCAGGGCAGAGATAAGAACTTGGGGACCTGGTTATGATGTGAAGCCACTAATTCATCAACCAACCCTGAAGCTGCCCTTTCTCTAGACTATCAGTTATGTGAACCAACAAATGCTCTTATTGTTTTAGTTAGTTTTCTCTATAATTTATAGGTAAACACCTTGATACCCTATTACAAAGGATTACTATAAGAGTTAAATGAGGTAATGCATAAAAAGAGCTTGGCATGTAATAAAGACTTAAATATAAGCTAAATTTCATTATCAGGGAAATTACCAGGTCCAAATAAAAATATATTATTGGTGGTTTGATTTCTGTCTTCTTTCAAATCATTCTTCTCCTCTACCAAGAGCACAAGTGACCTTAAATGTTATTGTCAGCTCCTAATCAAAAGCTCCCTTGGAGGTGTTCTCCCCAACAGGATTAGAGAAGCCGAACCAGGTGCATGTTCCTGTCAATGCTAGAGAATTTGGCTATAACAAGAAAAGATTATTCTGAGATTTATAGACTCATGGAACAATAGTATAGTTACTTTTTAAAGAGATTCGGAAAATAAGCAGATAGGTATTGATATTGCTAGTGATAACTAAAGAAACTAAGGCTGAGATTAAGTGAATTGTCCTTAGTCTCATACAAAGATGGGTCTCATCCAAACCTGGGGCTCAGATTACTTCTAGTGGACATCTGTTCTTTTGGCTATTCAGCATGTCACCCTTTCCCTTAGAGTACTGCCCTTTCACTACATTAAACATGTGATTCTCTGGGGGCTGCCAACAAATATTTAGTTTCTTTTTTGCTAGGCTAAAATGAAATTATTGTTTCTTTAACAATTGCATTTATAGTCATTGATCTACTCTCAAGCATTTAAAAAAATCAAGTTTTAAAAGGAAGCAAAAAAAAGATAAGGGATAGATAGACAAACTTATTACCTTTAGTCAATAGATGATTCTGTTATATCTCTTAGGGTTTGGAAAATACTGACCAGTGTATTAGACAAAAAATTCATGAGAATTGGCTAAAGCAAGAGGAAGTAGATCCATTTGAAACTAAAAAGTATGATTTTTAAGAGTTCATTTTAGGGGGATAGAGGCTTGCAAGATACCAGAATATGCTCTAGATCTGGTGTGTGTGTGGTGTGTGTGTGTGTGTGTGTGTGTGTGTGTGTGTGTGTGTCTATCTGTCTTGGTAGTGATGTTGTATCATTGCCTCATTTTTGGCACTCAGTCAGTACTCAAGAAAACCAGATTGAGAATTTGGAATCTGCTTCATTGGATTGAAACTGACCTCTAGTCACTAAGGAAAAATCAAAACAAAACACAAGAATTTAGAAAAAATGTTTTTCTGCCAAAAAAATAATTTTTTCTTGATGTTTTTTATTAGTTGGGCCAATATCCCAATGGAAAAAATAGATAGATTGGTCAAGAGTTCAATATAATTTTCTGTGACTTTTGACCTAAACTGACAAAATAAAAAATTATGAGAGAAAATTGTATTTTTTCTTATAGATAGATGTATGTGTGACTCTTTATCTCACATAGACTACTTAAGGAAAAAGAGTAGAAAATATAACTATATAATATATTGTTTTACTTGAAATGTTAATTCTCAAACTAATTCTAATTTATTTATTCTATAAATATTTATGCCAAGTACTCCTATAGGCACTGGGGACACATGAGTTAACAAAACAAAAATGGTAACAAACTACATGGAGATGAGGGTTTAAAATATTGTTGGATTTCTGAGACTCTTTTGTGAACTAATTTGTTTGCTGTAATTACTATCATAATTGTTGGCTAAACAGCTGTTTTAAAACCTATATTTTGAAAACTTCAGTTAGGGTTTAACTTCCTATTCTTTCTTACACCCAGTGATATGATAGGTGAGGAGAACCGGGGAAGCTAAGAGGTATTAAATTGATCTTTGTGAAAACAGAGGAGCTGACTCAGATAATGTAAAGGAAGCAAGGAGACAAATGTCATCCAAGGAAGAATCTGTGTGAAAGGAGATTTGAGGATTTCTATAGAAATGGCAATTGTGATGGAAACTGGTCAAGTTTTAAACAAGCTATAGTTTCTTTGCGGTGTGAGGTGCATTATCAATGCTGCAGCAATACTTAAGAAAAATTCAATAAAACCTCCATCTATTCAATATTTTGGGTGGGGATATTTTTTACCCTTGGTTTCTCTTCCTACTTCTCTTCCCTCTTTATCTTCTTTTTTTCCTTCTTTTATGTCAAATGTATAGAGAATAGCTATAGGACAGGGGCAAAACGATCTAGTGTTAAAGTTATTAAACCTGGAGGCCAGTAGACTGAAGTGGTTTTAATATTTTAGCAGCCTAGTAAGCAAACCAAAACCTAAGCCTGCAAATGCCTCAAAGAAGTCAAAATCTAAGGACAACCAACCACAAACAGCTAATTAGGCTTTTCAAAAAAAATGCAACCTTTTAAGCTATAGCCACTCAAGTAATTTCCTTGCTTTGTTTCTACCTTTTCTCTGTAAGTCTTGTCCCTAGCTCCTGTAGGTGGTGCACTCCAACTACTGTAGATTAGGGGTGGCCTGATTAGAATAGATTTTTGCTCAAATAAACACTTAAAAAATTTAATGTCTCAGTTTATCGTTTGTCATTAGTTATATTTGGGTGACATATAATTATATACAAAAAGCATTTAACATTATAATTTTGTGTTTGGGAAAAATATTGCCCTCAGAACTTAAACACTGTAAATAACCTAAATAATATCTTCTTGGCAGGGATTTTCAACTGAAGGTCAATTTAAAATTTTTATGATTGTCAAAAGAAGAGCATGGGTTTAGAAAGGTCGAGACACATTGACCCATAGAATTCTATCATTAAACATAAAGTTATTGGTCATACCTTGGAAAAACTGCTAGCCTTATCAGGTGTGAACTAAATAACAATAGTAGAAGTAGTATGGGTAATGATAATAAGAGAAGTTGTAGTAGTGATGGCTTCTATTTACAAGGAGCCAACTATGTGCCAAGCACCACTATAGACATTTCACTGAATTCTCATAGCTCTTCTGTGAGGTGGGTAAATTAGTTGCTCAATGTTACACAAATTTGCAGCCATTCTTTGACATATCTGTTCAGCATTGATCATCTGAGGAATAATAGATTCTCTATCATTAGGGATTCTGACCCATTATGAGAATGAGAACAAAGAACATTTCATACTCAGAAGGGGTTCTCAGGAAGTAACAGTGTTGACCTGATCTCATAATGGGTCTACGTGGTTCCAGAACTTTCCTGGTTAAGAACCCACATATATCCTGAGGCACTGTAAAATCTCTGGATCCACTTAAGAGAAGAAACTTTTAGTCTATTTGAAATTCTCATTACACAGTAAAACAAATAACTGATGCTTTCATCTTCACTTGCAAGTACAGTAAAAAACAATTATAAGGTTATTTCCCTCCCTCCCTTCTTTCTTCCTTTCTGTCTTCCTTTCTCTTTCTTTCCCACTTTTTCCCTCTCACTCTCTCCCCCATTCTCTCCCTCTCTCCCTTCCTTCCTTTCTTTCTGTCTGTCTTCCTTCCTTCCTTCCTTCCTTCCTTCCTTCCTTCCTTCCTTCCTTCCTTCCTGTCTTTCTTTCTTTCTTTCTTTCTTTCTTTCTTTCTTTCTTTCTTTCTTTCTTTCTTTCTTTCTTTCTTTCTTTCTTTCTTTCTTTCTTTCTTTCTTTCTTTCTTTCTTTCTTTTTCTTTCTTCATGTATGTATTCAACAAAGTATTGAGGCCCTCCTTTGTGCGAGGCCAAATGCTAGATGCTAGGACCGTATGATTGCGATATAATAAAAATATATATATTTTGGTCTTCCCACCTGGTTCCTGGCAGAACTACTAAAACCCTTGGAATTTCTCAAGTGATAGGAGTGACAGTAGTTTCTTTTGTTACTCATAATAAATCCCTTTCAACCACACCTGAATTTATGCTAATGAGGTGACCCTTGGAGAATGGAGGCTGGTTGCCAGAGGGTCCAACGATGTGATTAGAGGTTTGGAACTTTCAGCTTTACCCTTGACTCATGGGGAGGTAAGGATCTGGGAATAAACTTAATAATAATGGAGTCTCCATAAAACCCCTAAACTGTGGAGTTGAGAGAGCTTCTGGGTCAATGAACACACTGCTGTGCTGGGAGAGTGCACCAGAAAGGACATGGAAGCTCCTTCCTCCTAACTCCAAATGTTGCCCTGAGCTTCTCTTCCATCCAGCTTTTCTTGAGTCGTATCCTTTATAATGAACTGTAAATATAGGTAAAGTGTTTTTTTGAGTTCTGTGAGCTATTCTGGCAAATTATCAAACCCCTAGAGGGGATTATGGGAAAGCTCAATTTATAGCCAATTAGTCAGAAATATAGGTGACAACATGGGTCTTATGATTGGCATCTGATGTGAGAGGCAATCTTGTGGGATTGCTGCTTAACCTGAGGGGTCTGTGCTAAGCCCTGGCAGTTAGTGTCAGGATTGACTTAAATTGTAGAATACTCAGTCAGTGTTTGCTGAGAAAAACCCACATATTTGGTGTCAGAAATGTTTTTTGCATAGAAAGGAAACAACAGTGTTGTTTTAGCTGATGGTCCTTTTAGTGGTGTACAAAACACAGCCCCTGTCTCTAGGGGGAAGAGCATAAATTCCATAGAGTGTAGAATACAAGTACCACAAGGTCAGGAGCCACACGGTCCTGTTTGCAACTGTATCCTCTACACCTACCCAGTAAGTGCATGGTAAATAAGCATGTGCTCCTACATATATTGAATTAATGAATACGAGGCTAGTGTCACTTCACTGATGAAAGGGTTCTCTTGAAGCCTCATCTGGTTAATGTTACCCTACAGACTGCCCAAGTTGGCCTCCGGAAAAACCAAAGCAGTATATATTCAGTTCTTGAGAGTGATCATCTAGAATATATACCTTATGAAAAAGGAAGGGTATTCAGGTTGAGTAATTATACACTGGGTTTGCAAATAACACATGTTCGTTTTCATGTTGCTAAAGACTCCTTGCTAGGAAACGAAACACTTGTAATTTAATATGTAATGTTCTCAGAGTCTGCAGCCAAACCACCTCAAGCTGTGAATGCCTTGGCTCTGAAGAGCCAGTCAGGGTCAGAGCAGGGCAGTACTTGGCCTAATGCCCCTTTAGAATAAACCAAACAGCTACAGGAAGTGGTTTCCGTGATTCAGTAGGTGGCATACTTCCTTTTGAGTCACAACTGAATCATGGCTGTGAGAGGCAAAAAAGACCTATTTCTTTATCCCTTCTTTTTCTCTATTCCCAATAGCAAATTTATCACAGTCTGTCATATAATATGTCCTATTTAGTTAAACATGTTTAACCAAACAGAAAAGAAACATGGCAAGTGTTTCTTTTCCTATAATGAGGAAAGAAAGGGGGATGGGAAACACAGCAAATATATGAATACAAGCATCATTGTTTCATCAGAAGGCAATATTCTCTGAAAGAAAAGCAATAGTCTGATTTCACTGGGGTTATTAAGGCCCCTGGTTCTCTTGACTCAAATCTGACCCATTTCCAGTGGAAGCAATTAGATCACACTTACATAAATTGTGTTGCTTTAAATGGCCCTGCTCACCTCTTCACTCACTGACTGGGCATGTCTGCTGGAAGGCTGTACTAAGTGCTGGCCCAAGCATGGCCTTAGTTCAGCTGTGGGTGAAATGATTCTGTTCTGAATGTACTGAATGCTGCTGGCAATGCTGTGAATTGTTCTGAGGCTTAAGGAAAAACCTCATAGATATCAACAAGTCATAAAAACAGACATATTTCCCCCTTAGCCTTTTCCTAGTGTGTCTTTTATTCTTCAATATTAAAAGTCCTAGAAATAGAAATATATTTATCCACATTTTCATCTAATTAATTGGATTCTGCTTGCTGCTTCTTTTTACTCCAATTTGTACTGATTGGTTTCATGTTTCAGAACAAAGATTCAGAAATTCATGCTATATGTCCTGTGTGTATATCACTCTTAAAGACTAGTAATCAGACTGGAATCAGAAATCTTATTGCAAACAACAGGAGCCTCATCTGCAATGTAGGGGATGATGAACCCACCCCAGAAGCTGGTGCTTCACCAGGAGGTCCTACCTCCTCTACCACTGTTGCCCAGCTAAAGAGAAGAAAGTGAAAGCAAAGAAAGAAGAATCTTAGAAGTCTGATGATGACAAGAGCTTTGGTCTTTTTGACTAAACCTCTTTTGTAACATATTTACTAAAAAAGTGAACTCTGAAAAAAGAATTTTATTGCCAAGTTAATATTCCACAGGTCTTTCTGTGATTTATTCCTATAGCTTAAAAGATTCAAAGTCATATAGACCTGTATTTAGAGTCTAGCTCAACAAAAATATTGCAGAGCTGTGTGTCTTGGTGAAGTGTCCTAACCTCTCTGAGCCATAATTTCCTCAGTCTATAAAATGAGATTCTAGCAAAAAAGCAATATTACTATGAGAACTAAATATAGCTTTTACATAGTACTTAGAACAGCTCCAAGCTCATATTTGGTGTTCAAAATTAGCTAGTACTCTTTCTCTTTATTTGTAATGTCTTTCCATTGGGAGAAAAAAACAGCAATTGGACACAACAACTCCATGAGCACACTAAGTCATGTCCTTCCCAAATACGTCAGTCACATCCAGCTCCTTTAGCACTTTCATCAACAGCACCTTCAGTACACGTGATACCAAATAGTATCCTTAATGGAGTGGTAGAGAAGCCCAGCCAAGAGAGCAGGCTTTAAAGCCAAAGCCAGCTCTTCTGGACAGGACAGTTGTGGCTGATAGATGACAGCCAAATGTGAAGGAAGTCCTCATCTGACATGCTGAAGGGAGTGCCTAAAGGATGGGCAGGAAAAAGAGCCATTGATAGCACTCATAGCCAGACAGAGCAGCCATGAGGGCCTAGGTCAAACAGGGTGACAGCTGGCAGACAGGTGAAAATCCTAATACACCATTAGATTTGAAAAGCCTTTCTAAAATATCCACCTTCTATATCCCTTTGATGCCTCCCATGTCCCTTCAATTTTTCTAAGATGGCCATTTAGAGAAAGTGATGGCTTTTAGAGAATGATGGTCATAATCCCTCCCCCCAAAATTAATGTCCAGAACATCATCTTGTACTGTCCTGTCTGAAAGCCATCACTTCATATACTGTCATTGCCTGGTTATCTGTCTCTTCCCCTAGACTGAGTTGCTAAAGGCAAAGATTTAATCTTATTAATCTTGTAACCAACCCTTACATGTAGCTCAGTGCCTAACGCATAGCAGGTATTCAACCAATGTTTGCTGATGTGAAAGAAATACAAAAAGTCAAGTCAGACCATGAGAAAACCTGAAACAGTGTCTCTGGCTGGTCTCTGCAGCCAGTGTTTCATAGGAGGACTGGCTGGATAGGCTCATTTTGAGGAAAGTAGGCAGAAGTCAAAATTCTAGTGTGATAATACGGGGGAAAAGAAGTCAGAAACTGTTGTGAGAATTTGTACTTGTGTGAGCCATCCAGGCTGGACACATGATTTCTGGAGGTCTGGGTGTTGTCAGAGTGCAGTGCTGATGGTGTGTCTGCTGGAGGCTTCTGTTTAAAAAGCTGCAAAGAGTAGGATGACTCAGCAGCTGGAGGATGGGATTCTCTTGGGCTTTCTCCTTTAAGTGACAGACTTAAGTGTCTGTGGGTGTCTGTGGCAGTCTCTGATATGACATATTGATAACTCCTTCCTTGACAACCCAACAGTCTGGGTGCCAAGTCACCCATTACAAATTTGAGGACTGCCAGAAATTGTTTGACAGGCATGATCTCATGCCCAAAGCATGGAGTTCTACTTTAAAATGACTCCTATCATTGGGTTTCATTTCTGAAGTTTAGAGGCTACTTTCAAATTTCTGTTCTAGCTTCTTGTCAAGGACTCCTGATCATCTTTAGGATAAAATCAAAATTCCATATTCGTGCAATTAAGGTTCTGCGGAAACTGATCTATATCTATTTTCTTAGCATGATAGACTCTAACTTTTGTTTGTTGTTTTCCCCTAAGGTTGTCTTGCTACTGTTTGTTCCTTTGTTTTTGTCCCTGGGAGATAAACAGCAGCAGGACAAAGCTTTACGAAAGAGGCCTGGGAGGAAATCCTATCTAGCCGTTATTTCCTGAGAATTGCAGAAGTTACCATTATTAAAATTTAGCAGCACAATAAAGAGCAGTGTTCTCTGGATTTTTTGTTTGACAAATGCTGGTCAGCTTTCAAGAAGGGATCCAAGAATCACTTAGAGACAAGGATCAGGAAGTATACCTGCAGGAACCCATAAATTAAATTTGTGAATTGGACTAGCTACAAGGTGCTATGCCTAAAAATAACTAAATGTAATTTCAAACTTTTATTTTAAAGCACTCTAAGTGTTTAAATGCCTGCAAGTCTGATTTAACTTTGCGGTCACAGTTTTTCAGATTAAGGGAGTAACCCATACCACCCACAAACCCACCCACCACCTCTAATGCCAACCTTCCCACTCACTCCATACAGCTTTCCTGATGAGAATTTTCTAAGCTGCATCAGCACAGTAGTCTTCCCTTATTCATGGTTTTGCTTTCTGTGATTTTCAGTTACCTGCAGTCAACCTTAGTGTAAAAATATTAAATGGAAAATTCCAGAAATTGACAATTCCTAAGTTTTAAATTGCATGGCATCTGAGTAGCATGATGAAATCTCATGCTCTCCAGCTCTGTCCAGCCTGGAACAGGAATCATCCCATTGTCTAGCGTCTTTACACTGTATAAAATAGCCTCTGGTTAGTCACTTAGGTTATCGGATCTCTGTTGTGTATCACACTGCTTGGGTTTAAGTAACCCTCATTCACCAGAAGGTCAATAATAGTCTATAGCTATGTCATGATGCCTAAGTTATTCAGTTCACTTCATCTCCTTATGCAGACATCATATCATCTCACACATCACAAGAAGAAGGGCAAGTATAGTACAGAAAGATATTATGAGGGAGAGAGACCACATTCATATAACTTTTAATACAGTTGTTATAGCTGTTCTGCTTTATTACTGTTAATATCTTACTGTGACTAATTTATAAGTTAAATTTTATCATAGGTATGTATGTATAGGAAAATTCAGTGTCCAGTGCTCTCCACAGTTTTCATTGGGGGTCTTGGAAATATATTCCCCTTGGATAAGAGAGGACCACTGTATAGTCGCTGGTGAGCAAGGACATTGTTCACACATTTTACGTTTACTTAGAGTTTAGGTCAGTGGATCCTGTACTTCAGTAATGATGCTTACTACCATTTACTTAATTTAAATTTGAAAAAGGATTTCTCCATGTACCTCCAACCTCTGCAGAGTCCACTCAAGAATTATCATAAATTGTAGCTTTTGTATTTACCTTCTAGAGTTTTCATTGTTAATATAATTACTATTTTCAATAATAATTTATGTTGACAGATGGTGGTAATTCTACAAACTCCTTTTGGAGCCAAGAGAGAAATGTTCCACTTGAGATAAAGGTTGGATAACAAATTAAAGAGGGAAGATATTCAGACTTTTGTGTGATTCTAATCCACTTGCAAATTTTACGTTTTCTGTTCTGAGACTTACTATAATTGAGAGTCCTTAGCAAATCCATTTTGGATTGCTTATAATTTTTAACACTATTTAGAAATGAAATGAAATTAAAAGACACCTTGTTTCATAAGTTTATTGTAGACATTCTATACTGTTTAGATAAGCACACAGCAGAAAGTGAAACAGTTATAATCTCACAATCCAGAAATAACCACGATTAATATTCTGAAGTTCGCCAATTTTTTCTACATAAAAAGAATTATGCTTGTCAACATAAGAAATGTCCAACTCTGTAGAGAATTTTTATAAAAGTTTATTTGAGTTAAACTGATGATATATGCCAGGAAGCAAGATCTCAAATGCTCCAGAGTGTAACAGTTTTGCTGTTTCTTTTATTCATTTGAAATTAAGGAGGAAATGTAAGGAAGATTAGGTGAGAAGGGTGGAGCAAGAAGGGGATTAGATTACAGAATAGTTAATATTGTGTGCTTTTTTGAAGATGGTCACGTATTAGGAGGAGGGGTCTGAAGAAGGCATTTCAAAGATGTGTTAACCTAGATGCTCAGAAACAATGGACAGGGCTAACTTAAGACAAAGATAAGCCTTTTGCTAAAGAAGTTACATGCCTCTGGTGTGACTCCCCATCATGATCTGCCCAGGTGAGAATTTATGATCAGATCACCCTTCAAGGTTACTTTTTAGAGAAACACGTTTTTCATTTGTCCACATGCTGAACAAAGCTACTTTGTTTCCTACTTTTAAAATGTAATAAAAGATAGCATGATTACAGCAATTTAATTTCTATAATAATTTATTATTTTATCGTTTTTAAATATATTTAACCAAGCCTCCTTATTTTTTGCTATTATATAAATATTACATAGACATTTTTATAAATAAATATGTCCGAATCTCCTATTTTGCTCCTATAAGTAGATTTTCTAAAATACAGGTTATAATTCTTTCTTTTTTTAAAAGATATGGTAAAATTTTTTCATAGAAAATTTGCATCAATTTATACTCCTGTGGTATAGATTTTCTAGAATGACCACAATTGCTGCTGTCAAATATATATGTACACACACACACACACACACACACACACACACACATATATATATATATATATATATATATATATATATAGAGAGAGAGAGAGAGAGAGAGAGAGAGAGAGAGAATTAAATTGTATTGAATAAAAAAAAAAAATTTTTGAGCCTCCTGCTAAGTGCCAGGCACTACTCTAGGTACTAGAAGAGTGAGCAAGCTAGGCGAGAACCCTATCTCAGCTTAAATCTTATTGATGAAATTGAACAATTAACGAATAATATAATTTCAGGCTGTGATATATGTAGCAAAGAAGAGTAAAGCACTATATGTATGCATTTGTGTAAAAGTGGGTTAGGGTGAAGTTATTACTATTTTAGGTACATGGTTAGGTAAGCCCAGTATAAGGATATAATATCAAAATAGAAATTGTTTCTAAAACTAATACTGATTATTTCAGAAAATGTTGAATGTGGACAAGTATAAAGAGAAAAGAGAAAGTTAACTTATGCTCCTAGCAATTCTTAACAGTGTTTTTTTTTTAAATCATACATACATATATAAATGTGTACACACTTATATGTCATTAGGATATTATTGAATATACTCTGCTTACTCACTCAGCATACACAGATAGTAGTAGTCAGATGTTTGTATGGCTAGTGGGTCTAGTAGAGGATTCAGTGCTCAGAAACAGGGTTTTATTCTGTAGGCTACTACTTACTAAATGTTTTGTAATTGCAACAGCACTTGGTAATTTGTTTCAAAATATTCTTTTTTTTTCTCTTTCCCCTGAAATGGCATATATTCAAATTTGTTTTTTAATTAAAGTGGAGTAAAATTCAATCCCTTAGGTGGAAATATTTGAAACAGTCTAGAGGTGACTGGAGAAACCATGGAAGGCCACAGGACAAGTTCTAGGAATTACAGTTTTGAGATGAACATTACCAATAGGAAAAACCTTGCTAAAACAACCTTACAGATTCCTGAACGCTTTCCTCCTACCTCTAAAAAAAACATAATTAATTACCTCTCTGTAAGACCTCTAAATAACACCTTTCTGTTCCACAAATCTGTAAAATGAGAAGTCTTCTATGATGCTTTTTTCTCTTAGTACTCATACCCAACACATCAGCAAGCCTTGTTGGTTCTACCTTCAAATTAAATCCTGACTTCAATCATTTCCCACTACTCTGTTGTTACCACCATAATGCACAGCACATCATTTCTCACCTGGAACACTGCAACTGACTCCTTAGGTTTTATGTATTTTACACTTACCTCCTTCTTTTGCACTGCCCCCCTCCCTCCAATAATCTTTTCCACACAAAATAGCCAGAGTAACTTTATCTTTATATCAGGATCTGGGCAGATGACAGATGGTATATACAAATGGGGTTATTTAGAGAGAGTTTAATAAAGGAGTAATTTACACAGGTAAGTACAGCTTTGAGAGACAAGGAATGGTATAGCATCTCAGATCATAAGAAGTGGTTTCTAAAATCCAGAAAGGGGAATACCCAGATCTCACCCAACCCATGCCTTTCTTATAGTTCAGTACCATTCCTTTGGGCCTACCAAGCCTGGAGGGGCAAATAGAAGGAATCCTCTAAAAATTTAAATCAGATAGTTTCCTTTCCTATTCTAGATCCTCAAATGTGTGTCTAGCTCGGTTGTTAGTATATACTTTTTCTCCTCTTCTTGTTTCCATTAGGAGGGATATTCCTAAGTATATCCTTGCTTCTCTGACTCTAGACACTCTATTCCTGGGAATATGGATTGATTTATCTGATTGATAAGTGTAGGATGGAAAACTAGGCATGGCCCTTCACCTTCTAGGAGTGAGCCAGCCTGCAGAAAGCAGGTGCTCTTCTCTGCTCTGCTATGCTCCATAAGACTTTCTCAAGACTTCTATAAATCTTCCTCAGGCTGCCTCAGACCCTGTCAATTGATGTTAACATCACTTAACAGTCAGTGGTTCTTTCTGCCTAATATTGGTATTCATTATTAGCAAGTCCACTTGGCTAACTAATCCAAAGCAGTATCTAACAGCTGCACCTCTGTCAGTAACAAAAAATTTTTATGTTAGCTTCCATCT
Organism: Macroglossus sobrinus; assembly: GCA_004027375.1. Lineage (NCBI taxonomy): Eukaryota > Metazoa > Chordata > Mammalia > Chiroptera > Pteropodidae > Macroglossus > Macroglossus sobrinus. Next base: position 155,826 of record PVKZ01001940.1, on the reverse strand, counting down.
TTACTTTAAAACAGAATTTCCTCCTTCATTCACTCATCAACTATTTTTTGAGAGTCTATTATTTGCCAAATACATTTCTGCTGCTTAGGATACTTTTGAGAGGAGGATAAAAAAAATTAGATAAAAATTTCTAATTTTATTTCATTAGTCATTTAAAACCTGGGTGGGGGAAAGGGGCATAATTTATTGGTGATCTCTTGTGAGGCCTTCAGCTTTATTCAGAATGCAGTTCTGATGAAATAGCTACAAGGCTCTTCCTGATATAAGTCCTGATCCTTTTGTCTTCATCTCTGACCATACTCTCTTTCCAGGGAATGTTGGCTTCCTGGCTGTTCTTTGAACACATCACACATAATCCTCTTTCCTTGGGACTTGTTCCTTTTACCTGAACCTCTCCTCTCTTAGTTGGCCACATGATTTGTTCTCTCAATTCTATCAGGTATCGCTTCAAATGTATCCATGTAAGAAACATCCAAACCTGTAGATAACTTTTATAAGAGTTTATTTGAGCCAAAATGTTAATTTTCAAGGAGAAAGATTTCAAATGCTCCAGAGAATCACAGTTTTGCAGTTTCTTTTATGCATTTGAAATTAAGGAGTAAATTTGAAGAAGGTTACATGGAAGTGAGAGAAAGCAAGGAGGGGATAGAATTATAGGAGAGTGAAGATTGTGTGCTCTCAAGCTTTAGAAGGAGGGCTCTGAAAAGTGGTATTTCAAAGGTGTGTTAACCTAGATGCACAGAAACAATGTACAGGGCTTGCTCAAGGCAAAGATAAGCCTTTCACTAAGGAAGTTATATTCCTGGGGCATTACTACCTACCATGACCTGCTAAGTTAGAAATTTATGATTTGTTACAACACCCCTTTTTGTCCACAAATGTCATCATACATGAGGCTTTTCCCATTTAGCTATATAAAATGAACACCCCACATCTGTTTCTAGTCTTTCTCTCTTTCCCTTACCCAGTTTATTTTCTTCACATCATATATTATCACATGTATGCATCGCATATTGAGGAAACTGGCTGACACGGAAAAAGCACTCTGTGTTGATCAGAGATCATGACAATGAACATTCACTTACATAATGTTTACTGTTTGTCAGGCACCTTTTCTAAGAGCTTTGCAACTATTAACTTATTAACATCATATTGTATAATCACTTTATATTAACTGTCTAAGGTAGAAACTGTTATCACCTGCTCTTACAGATTAAGAAGCTAAGACACAGAGAGATTATGTAATTTGTCCAAGGTCACAGAGCTTGTTATGGGTGGAACAGAGATTTAATTGTACCTCAGGTGAAATGATATATGGTAGCAGAACAGGGACTTTGTTTTGCTCATGCTCTACCCCCAGGACTTAGAATAATGCCTGACACTTTATATATATATATATATATATATATATATATATATATATATAAATGAATGAATGGCTTCTTAGAGTTTTAAAGTTTACAAATTTTAATACATGTCAAGGGCTTAACTCGGTGCCTGGCACATATCTAGAGCTCAAAAAAAAAAAAAAAAGAAGAAGAAGAAAAAGAAGCTGTTTATAGCTGCCCTCCAGTTAAACTTGGTCTATAATAATACCCTTTATCTTCTGAGCAGCAATTAGGTATTATAGTGGGTTCTCAACTTAGAAAAACCGTTTTTAAGCTATGCTCAAATCTATTATTGCTGTACTCTGAGCGAGACTAATGTCTTTAGTACTAAAATCAAGTAACAGAATTTTCCCAACTCATAAAAATCTCAAATAAGTAGATGGAATTTTTAAAACCGTAGAGTTTCACTCATGAATTTTTGTTAAAACATCAGATCGCATCTTATCTGCTAGGTACAAAAGCAAGTGAATAAGCAGTAAACAAATACTAACAGGAAAAGCCCTATATGGAACGTAGGAAGCAGTCTTGTTTTATTTATACATATAAGATCACAATGGCAATATTGAATACTCTTGAAAAGTAAATTGTGTAAATATTCATATATCTATATAGAAATTTATATCTAGATAATAGATACATAGATAAGTCTTGTATTAAATTAGATTTTTTTGAGTTATAATAAATATATCTATATTTTATTGTGTGACACAAAGAGCTCCTTGACTTCCAGAATATTCTGCTTTCTGAACAAATTAGAGAACCATTGAACTTGGAAAGCAAGAATGAAAAAAAAGTAAAAACCTGGCAAACCAGTGTCAGAGATTTCCCACTGGCTCACTAATCACTTGATGAGGAAACCTACAAAGACTTTAGCAGAACTGTCTTTTCAGTATAACTTTGGTCTACAGATCCTTTTCCACCCATGTGAAATTCATTCAAGTGCTTAGAGTGCCAAGAAGTGCAATTCTACAATGTTGCTCAGACACTATAAAGATAACTCATAGATCATTGTTTTTGCTTTTGTTTTTAAGAATATAACTATCAAAAAAAGATATGATTAGTAAAGCTTATAAAAGAAAAGCCAAAATATTTTTTATAAGTTATCCAGCAGCCTAGAATGATCTTGCTTAATTATTTTTGCAAAATAATTGTCTCAATGCCCACACTGGATGTCAAGAGAAAGTTTGCAGCTGAAGAGTAAAAATGTGAAAATAACATGTCATTTGAAGGGCCTAATTATGCTTTTGAAAAGGGTACTGAACTGTAGCTATTTTCATTAGTGGGCATTGACTGTGCAAATTCCCACTTCAATCAGGCCTTGCCATTGCCCCCAAACCATGCCTTTCGTGTAAATATTAGTGTAATTTCTACCACAAGCATAAATCAAGGAGATATTAACCAGATCTCCTTGAACAGTTCCACTGAGTTTCTCCTGGCGGTAATGAATCTCACCCAGCAGTCAGCTGAAACATGTTTATCTTAAAATATTTAAACATTTACTTGGTGCAAAATAAGAGAGCAACATTGGCATGTTTCATGGTAATTTCTTAGCATAAAGAAGAGAAATAGATGTATGCATTTACAGTAAATCTTTCTTACCTTATAGCCACACATTCCAAATCTCAAAAAGAGTAAGATACAAATCTCCCCCTGACAAAAATTATAGTCGTTTCTCAAAAGAACCAAACCAAATCAAACCAAAATAAAACAAAATAAAAAATCCCTCAAAACTTGGAATGTCCCCTTTCCCTAATTTTCCTTTCCTCTTCAGTGTTGGCATGCTATTTCTCTCTCAGCTGTGTCTTTCATCTTGGAAAATCCCCTTAGATCCTCACTATATTAAATTTAAAAAAAAAAAAGTTTGTCCTGTAGGCAGTGTTATTGAAACCAGTCTAGTTTCACCAGTACAAACTAGGCAATCAGGACAGTAATTTGTCCCACAAACAGAACAATTTCCACTTACTCCAAGAACCCACCAGGCTGCCACATGCAAATGAAAAGACAGGTTAGCAGGTCTCTAGATCAGTTTGGGACCCTCTCTATCTTCCTGGACTGGTTTCCACATCTGATAAGAATGTCATGCATAATATGCTTCACAAAAGTGTTTGTAGATAGATCTGAAGCTGGAGAAATCCTTGCTTAAAATATGGAAAAATAGATAAAATCTTTCAAGCCACCTTTTATAGTGAGCTTTGTTTTGTGATGACATCCCATGAGCTGCTTCACACTGGTGCTCAGTCTCATGGAAGATGTGACTCATCTTGTGTTGCATTTTAAACAGTTGGTCATGTTAAACAACAAAATAAACATATTTTCATAGATCTACTTCAGTCTAGTCTCGTATAATGGTAGTTGATACAACAAATAGCCCATTCTGTTGTGACTCAACATTTCCTAGAATTTAACACAAATGCAAACCTCAATATATCTAAAGAGCCATGCTTAAATTTCATTTTTGCCTACATTTTCATTCATTAAAAGCTGTGAACACTAAAAAAAAGTGTTATATAAATTAACCCCTATGTTTCTATACAGAATATAAAAGGACAGAAGACTATAGTTACCATTTCTAAAAATAGGGTTAGGAACATTGTTCTTGCAAGGTAATTACAAAGTCACCAATGATTGCAGTGAGTTATGAAATTGTATTTGTAGCATGTAATTGGCATTGACAATGAATATAGAAGTTTACAAAATTCAATCGTTAATCTAGTATTTGGACACATCAGGTGGTCATAAAATAACTTCTAGAAAACTTTGAATACAAATTCACATTCTGCAGATGTACACCGGAATTATAAAGTATATTGCATAAACTCAAAAATAGTCTCTGTTTCTTAAATATAACAATTGTCTTTGCCAGTATTAGTAAATCTATTTCATTTTCAAACTTAAAATTGGTTATTACTATCTTCATTATGTCTCATCTACTTTATTTCACACAGGTAATAAAACTGTTGCAGTAAAGAACATAGTATAGCATATATTCTGGCATCCTCAAATTTATGAAAATAAGGACAAGAAGAAAAACAAGTGGCCAGCATTACTTATGGGGGATGGATTTTTCTATTTTCCATGTCCTTACTTCCAAACTACCACTAAGTCATGCCTATTCTACATTAAAGATCTCTCTTTTATTCTCTTTGTTAATCTCCACCACTCCTAGTGACCATCCTCTCTCACCTGACTAGTGCAGAACTCCTTGACTATCTTCCCACCTTTATTCTTGCTTCCCTGTAATCTATTCTGCACAAAGCAGCCAAAGAGATATTATAAAAATTTAAATTAGATAATCTGACTCCCTCTCTCAAAATCTCATAAAGGCATCTAATTCTACTTGGAGTAAAATCTATACCCCTTGGTTTGGCTCACATTGTGTTTATATCCTCTAGCTACTCATGTCCTACCACTCTTTTTCATTCATTATGTCCCAGCCACCCTACTGGCCTTTGCCCTGTTCCTTCAATGTCCCAACAACTTGCTGCTGCCTCTGCCAGGAACAATTGTCTCTCTGATTTTTTAAGCCATACTAAATACTAAATACTAACTAATTGTATTTTCAAACAGCAAAGTTTAGTCATTTTCATTTGTTTTGCCACTGGGTAGATATTGCTAGTTCACCATAATCTGTCTTCCGTTCCATCTTGGGCTTAAAGGAGACTCTACATTTTAGCCCACCTGTAGTCAGCTGAGGCCATGTGACCAGTGCTAGCCAATGAAATATGAGCATAAGATTTGTCACTTCTGGGCTGAGGCAGTAGACCCACTGGTTTTTGTATAATCAGTTCCACATCATCATTCAGGTCTTGTTCAAATGTCACCAACTCAGGGAGCCCCTTCACCTCCAGCTCAGTCACTGTCCACATGATCCTGTTTTGGTTTTCTCCATTACACTATTTACTATTTGAAGTCATTTATGTGTTTATTTATTTAGTGTCTTCTCTTTATTTATTTAGTGTCCTCTCTTAAAACTTAATATTTTAATATTTTAATCAAAATTAAGTTTCATAAGACAGCAATCTTTTTTATCTTTTGCACTGTGTTATCTTCTATGCCTAGTACAGCAGCAGGCACATAGCAGTGCTCAAGAGATATGTGTTAAATACATGAACAAAGTGGAAACAAGAAACAGTCAACCCAGTCTCACTCTTCAAGACCTCCAATATGGCAAACCTCATTTAGTCAATCATTAATCCATTCATCCCTCTATTTGCAAATTTACTAAATAGCTTTCACTGAGCACTTACTATGAGTTAGGCACTGTAAATGGAAGTGAGTAAAATGGGATCTAAGCTATTAAGGTGCTCATTTCATGGTGAGACAGTAAGATATGTGAGCATATAATTATGATACCATGTACCGCATTATAAAATAAAGATTGGTACAAAGTACTATGGGAGTGACATGGAGAGAGAAATTAGTTCTGAAATATTGAACTGTTCACATTGTGCTATATCCTCTGACTCCTCATGTCCTACCACTCTGTTTTTCATTCACTATGTCCCAGCCAACCACTGGCCTTTGCCCTGTCCCTTCAATGTCCCAACAACTTGCTGGGTCATAATATTCTATTATATTATCTAGTATTTTGATATAGAAGTGCTAAATTGTGAATCTTATATTCTGCTATGATTACAACAATCCTTCAAATATCCTCAGAAAAGCATTTCCAGTCTAATTTAATAAGATGTTAGGAGAAGTTTGGCAAATTCAAATTAAATGACATGCCACTTAATTTAGTAAAAGTGCTATTCTGTTTGTATCCACAGAGTAGGATTGTCATTATAGCTGGGCTGTGCCACTGGATGTTGAAACTCCTGTTTTTACAAATTGCATTTGTGAGCCTTGTTAGTAATTTAATATCCTTGTGTTTTGGTTTTCCCACTGACATGACATAATGTCAGAAAAATTTCTTCTATTAACTTCAAACTAATAATGTATGAATTAAGATTTTAAAAGTAAAAAACAAACAAACAAACAAACCCTTTGCATATCTTGAAAGAATGTTTAAGTTGTCTTAAAATAAATCTTGAATTCTTGAATTCTGCTTTAATATTTAGAGTGCTGTAATCTTGAGAAAATTTATCTCACTAAATTTCAATTTCTTCAGCTATAAAATTGAGGGTTATAAAAATTAGTGAGTTAATGAATGTGCTTTATACAACATAAGCTGTCAATATACAGTAGCTATATTTTTTTCTCCATTGTATATTTTTGGCTCCTTTGTCAAAAATTATTTGTCCATGTACATGTGAGTTTATTTCTGTTCAATTGGTCTGTGTTTCTTTTTTCTGTCAATACCCTGCTGATTTGATTATCATTGCTTTGTAGTATAATTTGAAGTCAGAGTGATACCTCCAACCTTGTTCTTTTTTTCAGAATTGATCTGGCTGTTTGGGGTCTTTCGTGATTCCATACAAATCTGATAATTTTTTTTTTTTTGTTCTAGTTCTTTTAAAAAATGCCATTGGGATTTTGATAGAGATTACACTAAATTTGTATATTACTTTGGTAATAAGGTCATTTTAATTATGTTGATTCTTCTAATCCATGAAAACAGAATATCTTTCCATTTCTTTGTATCTTCTTCAATTTCTTTTAGTAATGTCTTATAGTTTCCCAATGTTTGTAGCAGCATTTTTCATGATGGCCAAGACATGGAAACAACATCTTCGATAGATGATCAGATGAAGAAGTATATATACAATGGAATATTAGCCATAAGAAAAGATGAAATACTGTCACTTGCGACAACATGGATAGATCTTGACATTATCATGCTAAGCAAGATAAGTCAGACAGAAAAAGTTGAGAACCATATGATTTTACTTACATGTGGGATATAAAACTAAAAGCAACAAACAAACATGACAAACAAATGGAGAGTCATGGTAACAGAACAGTTTAGAGGGAGGCAAGGGCTAGATAAGGGTAAAGAGAGTCAAATATAAGGTGGTGGAAGGAAATTTAATTTGGGTGGTGAACATGATACAATATACATATGATGTGTTAGTGAATCATGCCTGTGAAACCTATATAATTTTATTAACCAACGTCACCCCAATACATTTAATTAAAAAAGAGAGAGAATAACTTGTTAAAAGGCAAGGCTGAAGGCAGAGAAAATGTTTGAGAGATTCCTGCAGTAATCCAGCAGGGAGGTGACAGTGACTTAGAGCAGGATGGTTGTAGTGAAGCTGGTGAGAGGTGGTTCAAGTCTTGGTATATATTTCTAAGACAGACCTGTGGAAGTTTACTGACAAACTTGATGTGGGATGTAAAAGAGAGAGAGAATTCAAGGATGTATCTCTGGATTGAGAAAATGAAGGACAGAGCTGGCATTAAATGAGAGATCATCCTGTGTTTTACCTAGTGCTGCATTGTATTCAAAAGCTTACTGATCAATGTGAACTTACTCAAATTGAAGTATGAATGCATATTAGTTAAATGTATAGTCTATAGAGGCTGATCATTTAGGTTCTAATCTTGACTCTCCACTTACAACCTGTACAACCTTGAGCAAGCTATTTAACCTCTCAGTGCCTCAAATTCTTCTGTGAAATGCACATAATGATGGTACCTACTTCATGGAGTTGATAAGATTTAGTGAATTGACATGTGAAAGCAGTAAAAACAGAACATAGCACATATATGTTAACTAAGAGAATCCTTTAAACACTAAATGTGAAAAAGTTGTTATTTTTTTCCCCATAACCTGTCAGAGTTGGTTTTTCCCTTTTCTTTCCACAATGAGTCACTTGGTAACTTTTTGTTAGAAAGTTGCAAACCTTTCTGGGAACTTCAGAATAAAGAGTGTGATTTCCATTTGCCAATTTGTCAGATGAATGTTAAAGGAAAAAAAGAAATAATGCTTGTGCATACCAGAGAAAATGTCCACACATTCAAATATTACAATAAAAAGCAATCATTAGATTTATGCCTCAGTCTTTAATTATGTTAGAAAGAAAAAAGAGGAGAAATATTTGAAAAAGAGACCTTAGATATCATCTAGCTTAACCTTTTCTTTAGCTATTCACATTGTTATGTTACCCAGATGTCAGTGCCCATGTGTCACCTGCTTGGGAACAACTAGATCCCTAATATTGACATAAGATTGACTCAAGCCCTTTGTGGGAAATAGAATTTATCTCAATATCTTTAGTAATCTTTGAGGGGCTTACATTTCTCTTCATCCTAATCCAGTTTGGTTTTATCTGTTGAGATCTCAGTCTCCACCCTTCTCTGATATCTTTTTTCCATCCTATTCCTAACACTGGGCACAGCCTGGATTAATCCCATTAAAAAAAAAAAAAAAAAAAAACCACCGCTAACACAAGGTCAAGTTTGCAAAGGTTATACTGGAATTCATATTAACACTAAAGATTTACCGAGCTGCACTATTTAGGAAACAACCTCAAAATCATTACCATCACTCTCTTCAAATCTAGCAGTTAGCCTCTGTCATAGAGATTTTCTATGTCTCCTGAATGTATTGCTGTCAGTTACGTTCTTAAGACCCTAGGTTTCTCCCTGTCCTAAGTCATCTCCCATCTTCAAATCTTCTAATTTTTTTTATTATGTAAAGCAGTTTAATACTTGAGCTAAATTTTTCCCATCTAAACTATGCCTTTCAGCATTTCCCCTTCCATAACAAGCAGATATATTAAGGTGTTTTGATAAACATCAGAGACATTTATTTCAGTCCTCATCAATTGTGTTAACAATCCTAGAAGGCAAAACCTGGGATTGATCCATTTAATAATATTAATTGAGCTATTTTTATCAGGCACTGTGCTGGGCCTTGGAGAGACAACAATGAGCAAATTAGGGTAGTGACTCTGTGCTCACAGACTTGTGGTCAATTGCATAGATAGGTATTATTTTTTAAAATTTAAACAAATGTATAATATATACTATAAAGAGTTTTAAGAGAAAAGTACAGGGGCTATGAGTTTAGAGCAGATTGACTTCATGTAGTGAAAATGGATTAAAGAAGGCTTTCTGGAAGTGCAATTAGATCTGAAAGACAAGAAGTGATAAAGGGTAGGAGGCAAAAGTGAAGGACCTGAGGTGCAAGAAATCATGGTGATGTGAGTAACTGAAAGGCAAGGGTGTCTTGAGGAGGAAGAGAGAGAAGAGGTAAATCCTGCAGAGTCTCATAGGATGCACTCTGCAGCAAGGGAAATCACCCATCATTGAAGCCACCCTGGCTGCTTCAGGGGAGATGGAATAGAGGGAGCAGAAGTAGAAACAGGGAGGCAAGTGTGGAGGCTATTGGAGAAACAAGAATTTATGGTGAATAGTCTAGGGTACTGACAGTGCACTTGGAAGAAAGGGTCTGTGTTAAATTGTTTTCTCTCTATGTGCACTAAATTATGTCCTAAGGGCCTTGCGGCACATTGTGTATTTCAAATAAAGAGAAACAAAGATGTGTCTATATCAAGGTTTCTCAAACTTGGTACTATGGCCATTTTGGATGGGACAATTCTTTGTTAATGGGCTGTACTGTGCATTGTAAAATGTTTAGTAGCTTCCCCACCTCTACTCTCCAGATGCCAGTAGCAACCTCCCCCTCTCACCAAATATGACAACCAAAATTGTATCCAGAAATTGGCAAATGTCCCCTGGGGTTTGGCAAAGGTAAGGGAGACACAAAATCACCTCTGCTGAGAATCACTGGTCTATATGGACATAGATATTCATTTGTCTGAAATTATCAGAAAAATGTTAAGAATCTCCAGCCTGGCTTTCCTAAAAATAATTGAGATGAAAATCAAGACAAAACAAAATGCTTTTGGAAACTTGCTATGATAAAATTTCAGTTTGTATAGATAATAAAGAAAAAGGTAAACAGATATGAGAAAGAGATTTTGTCCATTATCACCTTTCATGTTTCATTATTTCAAACTAAATTTTCTACAAGCCTTCTATCACTATAGGAAAAAAAATACACCAGGAATCCTTTTTTGCCTAAATTTTCAAGAAGACATTTCTAAAGTTTTTTTTTTTTTTTTTTTTTTAGCTCTGACACAATCTCCCAGAATGACTGAGATATGCTCCTGATTATTTACGTAACATTTCCTTTAGAGGAAGCAGGCATATTGCAAATACAGACACAGACAGTAACTTAGAAGAATTTTGGCAGATGATTATTTTTTTCCTCTTCTTGAATGTAGGGCCTGGATAGTTTAGATTCACATGAAAAATAATTCGTTAGACGTTCCACTTAACACTTTATAATTTAAGACTGGCAAAAAAAAACTGTGTTTAATAAATTGCTATAGAAAAATCTCTAACTCTGACTAGTTATTGAGATCACATAGTGTGTGTGTGGGGGGGGGCGATGTGTATGTGGGGGATCTAGCCATAAAGTAGTTTTTTAAATAGTTTATAACTTGCTTTAAAAAAGGTAAAATTAAATTAGTATAAGAATGTTAATATCATTACTATGATTGAGAGTGGATCTATTAGTATTTTTATAGTACATAAGACTTTCCTTTGTCCCTGTTCCCAACTCCCCAAGTTTCAACAACCATGAACTGTCCTTTTGGCAGACTGCTCTCAAAGAATTTATAGAAGGAAAAATTCTCTTGGATTTTGTTCTTTCCCTTCCACAGACATGTTCAACTGAATGGTCTGTGATTCAGTTTCCTACTTTTATTGGCAGATAACTAGAGTTTAGGAAGATTTATTGTTTTTAATTTAAAACATTGCATTTTGAAAGTAGACTACAAAGTACAATCTCTGTGGTTTATACAAAGTATAAACATCTTTCTTAAACCTGGAGCACTTCAGCACCATCACCCATACCAAGAGCTCCTATATCGTTTCCATCTTTTCTTCCAGGGGATTTTTCCCTTTCAAAGAAATGTTTACTTTCTTTCCATCAGGAGCTTATAAGAATCTGAGTTTACAGACACTGTGGAATCAAACTAGAATTCTTTTTAGGCACTTTCAGATTTTATAAATTTGGGAGATTTTGATCACTCCTTTATATAATTAATCACTGAAGTTAAACACTAAAATATAATCTAGAGATCATCAAAACATTTTGCATTGTGTTTGGCACATCAACCTAGCAAAAGCATGGGACTTTCTCTAGAGGCTGATAGGCTCTAATGGGACATACATGTCATAACAGACAAAGCATGTGTGCACAATGCTGCTTTCCCTCTAACACATACAATCTGTGTTTCACACAATTGCGGTCCCTGTCTAAAAAGTACTTCCTTCACAGTGATTTACATTAAAAGAAAACTCTATCCTTGCCATGTCATTTTACATTTCATATACACTATGTCTTAAGGAAAAATCTGCATAACTTTACTTAGGTGGCAAATACTGTTTCCAAATTGAAACTTTAGATTAGAGGGAGCCTTAGAAAACTGGTTCATGCCCAGATGCTCACCAAAGAAGAGGCAAAGGATCACAAAGCATAGAAAAGACCTCTCTTCCAGTCCTGTGGAAAGTGTGTGTATATGTGTGTGTCTATCTGTGTGTGTAATTTTGCCTTTCTGATTCTGCTTACTCTTCTCTGAATAATAGCATATTCATAGACTTCAAGATATCTTTGACTTGAAGATGCACCATTATTTTAGGTATTATTAAGAAAGAAAAAAATGGTGACCAAGTATGACACAATTCTTTTTATCACTTAGAATTATTTATTATTTCTAGTTAAAAGAAAAAAATTGAAGCCACATAATTAATTAAGGTATTCCTAAAATTTTTATGGAGTCCAGCTTTTCAAATTTACTTTCAAATCAGATTTATTAATGCCTGTGGATGTTGATGCAGCATTTTCAGAAAGACTGCTTTACTATTGTCATTATATATTTTTGCCCCAAGCTTCTGACACCTATTTACAAGTTTTGATGCTGTGGCTTTCTTCATCCTACCAAAAGGTATCAATGAAAAGTTTTAAAGAACAGCTGCAATTCAGGTGGTCCTAAAATGAGACGGTATTAGAGTTCTCTAATCTTGCCACTAGAAATAACTAGACTTTTGTATATATTCAGTCAATGGCAACTGCATCATGATTCCTGCCTGGCCAACAAAGATCACATGATACTATCCAATTTCAAAGATGTTAAAATGTGAAATAAATGTGTGGTTTTTTATAATCAAATATTGATTTGATAAACAAAATGTGGTTGTTGTGAGTTTGTAAAATGACAGTAATTTTAAACATCATGCCTAAGTAATACCTTTTTATTCAGTTACTCCTGTGTTCACTTGAATAATAAGAGAGATTACCATAGAGAATATTATACCTGCTAGCTTTTAGAAGAAAAATGTCAGACATAGAATCCTGGAGGAGTGTTATTTTTAGAGGTCAAAACGGTCACCTTGCTCCCCATATATCTCTTATAAGCCTGCCAAAGTCTCTGAAAATCTAGGATATTTAAATTCTTTTAGGGAAGATGCATATTTAAAACATAGATCTTCCAGAAACAGGGATGTGTTAACCTATTACTAGTCAACAATACCTTAGGTTAAGGTTGTTTATCAGAATAATTATGGAATGGATAGCCTAGTTCAAGAGAAACTAATCTATAGATGTGTAATAACATAACAGCAAAGTAATAATAAGAGAGATTTCCATAGAGATTACAATGTGTACAAAGTGTCAGAGCATGGCATAAAGTAATTATATAAATGCTACACATATTAACAGTATCACAACCTATCTACCCCAGCAAGTGACTATCTTAACTGACATTAAGAGTCTTGAGATGGACAACGAATTCTGGAAATGTTTTCCATTTCTATCAATTCATTATTGACATATAATTATAAATTCTTTTAACATGGGACTACTGTAGCATAGCGGATAAAGAATAGGTGACTTCGAAATCTCCTGTACCTGTTTTATCCCTCCACTTTGTTCTCTACTAGTTTCTCTCATGGTTGCCAGATGCATGCTGCAGTTTCTGCCATCACATCTAGACATAACAGCATCCAGTGCAAGAAGACAGATAGGCCATTTCTTTCTTTAAGGGAGAGTAAGCATTCCCCACATGCCTTGTGGTTCATTGGCCAGAATTGATTCAGATGCTTTTTCATAACCCATCACTGGCAAGGTAAGAGGTTTTATTGTGATCACTTTACCAATTATGGTTCACTCCTGGGTTACTTCGGAGGGATAGGTACCCTGAGCAAATAGGAATTCTATTAATAAAAAGGTAGGTTGGAATGGCTATAAACTGGTCCATCTAACAGTTCTGCTATACAATCCCATAAGATTACTAGAAAGCTAAATATACAACTCCTATGAAGTTACTTAGTAACAATGATGAGAATGACAAACAGCTCTGATACGGTGTGCCATGCATTGTCCTACAGATATACAGCAATCCTCACAAAAACCAACGAGGTATTTATATTATTATTATTATCTCAGTTTAACAGATATGGAAACTGAGCACAGAAAAGCTAAATAAATTGCACAAGGTTTCACAACTCCTAAGTGGCTATGCTGAGATTAGAATCCTTCAATCTGGTCCTGGTGTACATGTGCTTAACAAGTTCCTGGAAAAAGTAAGTGCTCAACTCCTGTTAGCTATTATTACATCTATTCTGACCTATATCTTTCAAGCAACATTTACAGATTTTTTTCTTCTTGTTTTGTCCTTTGAAGAGATGGAAAGATACATTTAAACAAATATCATAGAAAGGGTTTGAATAAAAATTGGATAGAAGTGTTTTTCAAACTTTATATCATAACTGATTAGTGAGTCATAAAATCTATTTAATGAGTCATGACCAGCACTTAAAGAAATGAAATATAATAAATAAGATAGGGTAAAACAGTGGAATCAGATAAAAAAGTATCAAGGTATAGTCCAAAAGTTACAATAAGGTAACTTTTGCCTTTGTTTCAATTATATCTTTATTTTGTATATATGTTCTAGTTTGCCAAGCAAAATGTATTGCTTATTTTAGGTTGTGGTGAAAAAAATTGTAACGACTTACCCTGAAGTCTTGCTTTTATACTGCTGACTCCCATTCAACTTCTAAGAAAGTAGGACCCAGGCTTTTTTAAGTGGTCTTGCAATTACTCCTCAGTTTTTCTTAGTGGAGTCCTCCTAAACATATGCCCTCACATTGCCTCTTCAAATGTTCATTCCTTTGTTCTAGTTATTCTATCAGAGACTTTAGTTCTTTGTTCTGAGAGGACAAATTAATTTCAGTTTAGTGTATTCGGAGTAAAGTGCCTCAGGCTGTGTGGTATTGACCAACACTCACAGGGATATAGTACTGGAGAGTAGGTGCAAATATCCTTACAGAGCATTTGGGGTATGAATTGGGTTGGACTGACACATAAAAAGTGAGATCTGAATTTTCTCCTGTGAATAATAATTTTCTCATTTTAATGAGCTTAGTATGTCTTTTTATAAGAAAGATATTTCTGGTTGCAGGTAATTGAAGCCCAGACTCAAACTGGCAATGAAGGAAAACTTACTAGCTCACAGAGCCAAAAAGTACAGGAGGGGTTCAGGCTTTAGGTATAATCAGCTCAAAACTTCAGCTCTACTTCTTACAGTCTCTCAGTTCTGCCCATCTTTCTGTGTCTGCTTCATTTTTAGTTTGGCTTCCTACACAGTAAATAAACAGCTGAAGTAGTTCCACATACAACTTCCAGTGGAGGAGAGAATATCTGTCCTGACAACTTTTTGGAGAGAGCAAGGATGTTTCCTAGAGATCCTCACAAAATTCTTCTTATATCCCTCTGGTCAGCATTGAGTCATGGGCCCATTCTTGAATGCTTCAGTGTGAGTGACCAAGGTAACAAGACTAAGCTAACCAGGCTTTGCTCTTTATTAGCATCCATAGCTCATTGCTAAAAGGTAGGAGTAGGAAAATGATTACCATGAAGGAGGTATAGAAACTGGACTGAGAAACCTTTTTAGAATTTATACAGCCAGGAAGAACCTTCATTAATTATGATCATCCTTTCAGTTGCTACTTCACATATAGAAAAAATACTTTATATGGTAGCCCTTCTTCACAAAGATAACTTTTCTTCACTAAGATAACTGAATCGTAAAAGGATAAAGAAAGCAGTAGTGGTAACACCAACTTTTCTTAGTACCTGTCATCCCAGGCTGCCGTATCAAAATATGATTGGGTGGCTTAAACAACAGAAATTTATTTACTCACAGTTCTGGAGGCTGGGAAGTCCAAGATCAGAGTGTCAGTATGATTGGGTTGGCTTAGAGCTCTCTTCCTGACTTACAGATGGCTGCCTTTTTGTTATTTCTTCATGTGGCAGAGAGAGAGAGAGAGAGAGAGAGAGAGAGAGAGAGAGAGAGAGAGAGAGAGAGAGAGAGAGAGAGAGAGAGAGAGAGAGAGAGAGAGAGAGAGGGAGAGAGAGAGAGAGAGAGAGAGAGAGAGAGAGAGAGAGAGAGAGAGAAGAGAGGTCATTCTCTTCCTATAAGGCATTGTAAGGCCATAGCCCTATCATATTAGGGCTTCACCCTTATGATCTGTTTACTCTTAAATCTCTTCTGAAGACTCCATCTTTAGATAATTACATTGGCCATTAGGACTTCAACATATGAATTGGAGGAGGAGCACATTCAGTAAACAGTAGTGCCCAAATGTTAATCATTGCCCAAGTATTTTTTGAGCATCTCTCCTGTACTCAAGCCAGATCAGGCAGGCACTGATAATTGAAAGTAGGGTGGGGTGGGATGAAATACTCATGGGGGGAAGCAAGCCCAGTGATCATAAACCAGAAGAAATGCTATGCAGTAGAGTAAAAGCTGAAGAAACTCCAGAGTGGCAGGTATCAATGAGGGTTGGAGTGGTCCAGAAAACTTTATGGGGGAGTTGATGCTTAAGCTGGGATTTTGGAATGGTGGAAGAAAGTAAAATGTGTGTGACAGAGTAAAAACCTAGACTAGGTGGGTAGCAATGGGACCTGAGAGAAAAGGCCAGGTACCACAGAGTTCTTATGGAGAAGACTGAGAAAGCTTCATGACTGACTGGCATGAAGAGGACTTTGTAACTGAGGCATGCAGTAAATATATGAAGGAGGAGGATGGTTTTTTTAACAGAGATTAGAAATTCCAGAAGGAGGGAAGGTATGGGCATAGGGTTAGGTACAAGGGGAAAGATGAGGAGTTTGATTATCATTAGATTGATATTTGAAGCTCAGGAAATAAATAATCTCTTTGAGAAAATATATAGAGAAAAGTATGGCAAGAAAAGAGTTAATAGCCATTATCATCTCCCTGAAGGATCTAGCAATAGCAAATGGCATAATGGTATAAGACAACTGGAAATTTAATGTATTTAGTTCTGATTTTCTCATGCTATACACAGCACTTAGTGATATAGGAAATGAACATTTGTTGGTTGGCTTGATAATTGAATGAATGAATATTAGAAGTTTAAAATCCAAAATACCTAGTATACAACAGAGATGTTTTGAAGTCAAGTGACTTTCTCATTTCCATTTAGTTGAGTTGAATATTTTGAGCATCATTTATCACTCATATGTGGAAGAGATTATTAGTTGAAATGATTCTCCCATCTCGTGAAACAGCTAATAAGCTCAATTTGCAGAGGAGTCATCTGACTGTCAGACTAGTCCAGGTACATTTATTGAGACTTTCCCAGTGGGTGAGGAGCCTGGAAGAGCATGGCACTGCACTGCAACCTAGTTTTTTCCTTGGATTCAGGTCCTCCCTCAGTAATTCTGCTCTCACTGATTTCTCTCCCAGCAGCTGCGACTGATAGTCAGGCCTTAGTTGCCTCTGGGAAGACTATTCAGTGGTCTGCCTTTAGATTTTCTGTTTCTGCCTTAGGAACTGAGGACTGCTCCCAATCATGTCTAGTATATTACACCCTCCAATCTCTTCTCTCCCACTAGCAAAATCTACCACTCCAGTGTCTAGTTTTTGTGGAGGCCTGGTGTAGATGAATAAATTTTATGCTAACTGGGGGCTTTCTAAAGACAAAGCCTTGGTTTAAACAAGGGATTAATTAATATTATGGTGTAGAGTTATACTAAAATGCCAGGGCTTTAAATCCAGACAGTTTTGGATATGGATTACCAGTCTTTAATTTGACAGGTGTGTGATTTAAGACAGTTTTCAATCTTTCCTAAAAAGAGTTTATCTTTGAAAGAGGCTGTAGAATGAATAAGATAATGTACATAAAGAGACCTTGCACAGTACCTCTTATGTTGTAGGAGCTTCTAGAATGGTGTATATAACAGGCCAAAGGAAAATATTATGTGTGCCATTTCTCCTCTTCACAAATTATTCTGCATGGGCTTAGGAAAAAGAAGACTAAGGCAGACAGACATATAATATTTCTCCTAATTTAGGAATATATACTCCAAGTTCTACCTGTCAGAGCATTTTGATTTCTATGATGTTATTTGTAAGGTAGTACTTCAGTCTACTGAAAAATAGTACCTTAAAGAAGTAAACGACTTAATAGATTTTCTTTAAATTGGAACAACTTTCTTTATTGAATCAAGAAAGCTAACTGTCAAAGAGGCATAGAATGGTGTACATAATATCCTGAGGTAACAAAACTCTATTATGTTGTATTCCATTAAGGCTGAGCCAAGGTTATTTTGGAAGGAAATTTCACTGTGTAATAAGGAAGGATTGTAGCAGAAACTTTATACTACATTTTTCTCCAGGTTTTTCTATGTGGTATCATAGTAGCATTGTCCCGAATCGAAATATGCCAGGTTCACTTTTTACTCTCGAAAGAATCTAGTGTTAACATTAAATTGAATATTATCTTTGAAATAAACAATAATAAGGTAAACAGAGAGATATTCAACTTTCCCTCAAAAGAATGTTTCAACTTATTTTTATCATCTTCTTCCCTCCATTTATGTAAACAGAGTCATCAGTGTCTTTACCATAAATAAGCAGGCGGGTGACTTTGCAGTTGCTCCTGAGTACTAGCCAAATCTTCTTCAGAAGTTTTACTTTCTTCTGACTTTTATACCAACAAAAATTCAACTGCTGTTTCTGAGTGAGCATTAACATTTGCTGTCAATTTTTATAAAACCAAATATTCCTTATTTACTAGTCATGCCCTAAATTTTTTTAAATCTATATCTAAGCATTATGAGTACATGTTAAAATTGCTCAATTCTAGGTAAAAATACATATCTTCAAACTAGAATTAGAAAGATTCTAGTTACTGTAAGTAAGAAATAAAATTATCAGTAAAAAATCAAACCAATCCCAAATTGCATAGTTTTATTAAGTGGCATTCTAAATGTAGGTCTCACCTGAATTTTATCCCCATTGAATAATAAGTAAACTATTTGGCTAGAAGACATTGCAGAAGTCATAGGGAAGTTTCACTTTTAATGATGAAGAATGAAGAAACTGATGTCCATAGTGTACTGTTGTGTGCATTGTGATCAGCTAGCTAGAGGAAGACTGAAATCTAGTCTTCTTGATTCCTGACAGTGTACCTTCTAAAACACTGTGGTTACTGAATGTTGCTGTGGCTAGCTTTAAAAAAACATGGTGAGCTTTTAGTGTTTTGAAATAAAGTAGTGGCCTACATAGTACTACAAACTATTCCCTAAAGTGAAATTTAATTGTGTAAGTTTAAGCTACAGTATTAGTTTAAATAGTGGTAAACTATAAAATTTACAATAACATAAAATCTTGAAGACCAGATAATGAACACAAAACTGTGGTATTTTTACTCTATTATATCAGGAATCCTAAATAGAAAGATATTGCTTGAGTGTCCGGAAAGACTTTTATTTCTTAGACGAGGAAACAGGAAATGGGGGCCCAGAAAACTCAAATGACTTTTATAAGTTCATTCAGCCAATTAGTGTCTGTGGATTTTGTATCTGTCAGATGAGTGTGATCTTGGTATTTCATCAGGCAAAAAAAGGGGAGTTCCTTTGATTTATATTTTACAGTTCAGGTAAAACTGCTCTACAAATGTGAGGAATAACTAACTGTCTTTACTCAAAGTAAATAGCTCTTCCTTATGGCACTACATTGTTATCATGTATTCTTTTTAGAGGGAAGGAGAATATTCTAGGTTCACAAAAGATATGTTGAAGCTCTCATTCCCAATATCTCAGAATGTGACGTTATTTAGAAAAAGGTAATTGCAGATGTAATTAGTTAATATAAGATCATACTAGAGTAGGATGGGCCTTTAATTCAATATAACTGTGTTCTTATAAGAAGAGGGGAGGTTCAGAGAGAATGCCATATGAAGAGGCAGAGCTATACAAGGAGAGATGGATGGTCATTAGATAAAAGAGGCAGAGATTCCAGTGATGCATTTACAAGCTAAGGAATGCCAAAGCTTGCCAGCCGCCACCAGAAGAGGCAAAGATCTTCCTTTCCAGGCTTTAGGAGGAACATGACCCTCCATGATCTTAGACTTCTAGCCTCTAGAACTGAGAGAGAATACATTTTGGTTGTTTTAAGTCTCCTGGTTTTGTGATACTTTGTTTAAGCAGCCATAAGAAACTAATAATATAGGGGACAATGGAATGAGGGCATTTATTGTGCTTTTCTTCATCAGTTTGCTCAAGGTACTCATAAAACCTCATCAGATGGAGGCATATGTTCACTGCTTCCCACAAAGAATGAACTCCTATGGCTGTTTCCAAGTAAGTAAATAAAGCAGAAACTGCCTGCTTACTCTAAGGTCTTTAAAAAATTTCTATCTTTATTTCAGCTATTAATTCATTTGACAAAAATAACCTAATAAATACAAATTGCTGTATTCAATAAGGAACAGATAGCTTTTCCTTTTTGCAAAATTCATATCATCAAAAATAATAACAGTATAATATTTTGACTTTCATTCATTGTCATATCACTTGTTAGATCCATGAATCAGCAAATTATCATCTTAGAAAGTTAAAAATTAGGCAAATATATTTCAATCTTCATATCATTCTGTTTACTGGGAACACTGTTTTGTGTAACTAGTAAATAGAACTCTAAATTATACCAAGTGATGTTCTAACTCACTATTTTAGCTTTGTTAATGTTCCCCCAGACCTACGAGTGCCACAGGTACTGGACTGAAAGTGAAGTTGAGAGCTTTTGTAAATCTTGAATTTAGAAGTAGCAAAAGTTCATTTCCAATAGAATAATCTATGATGTATCAGAAGTTCTTAATATAAAAGTCAAAAACATTCCTTTTCTTGAATCACATTAGGTTATATACTTTCAACACATAAATGCTAGAAACTATTATAATGCAACATTATGGTTTTCGGGCTCTAAAATATCATCTTAACATCTTTTGTCTAAGTTGGTATCTGTAAACTGGTTTGAAGAAAATATTTTTTCCTTATATGTTTAACTTCATGCTGTTCAATAGTCAAACACAGTGATATTGGTTCTATTTTCAATTGGGTGTGTTTTGGATTTTTAAACTCTTAGTTGTCTTGGATTTGAAGTGACCTTTTCATATTCATGTATTTACCAAATTTGTTGGTTATTTTCTTTAAAAATTTTTTTTAAGATGGCAGGCTACATTCCTCAAAAGTCAAAATAAATTTTCTTATACAGTAACAATAAGTCTTCACTTAATGTCATTGATAAGTTCTTAGAAACTGACTTTTGGTGAAATGACATATAATAAAGCCAATTTTACCAGAGGCTAATTGATATAAACAAGAGTTAAGTTCTCATAGCATATTTCTAGTCACAAAAACATAACCAAACTTCTAAATTAAGACTCCAAATAATTATAATATTACACATTGAAATAAATGTGAGATATACATACATTTAAGAAAGATGAAATAAGATAATTATTCCAACCCATTTATTCCAGTTCAGGGTGGCGAGTGGTTGGAGCCTATCTCAGCAGTTCGGGGTAAAAGGCAGGACTCAACCCTGGACAGGAAACACTTCCATCTCTGGATACACATGTGCGCACGTGTGCGCACACACACACACGCACACACACACGCACACACACACACAGACTAGACAGTGTACACATGCCAGTTCACCTCACGTGTACATCTTTAAGTTGTGGGAGGAAACCGTAAGACCTGGAGAAAATCCAGAGACATGGGAAGAGCATGAAACTCCACATAGATAGTGGCATAGGCCAGGAATTGTTTTTTTTCCTCATCAACATTTTAATGAAATATTATTAAATGATGTTATTTGAGGATCTGCTGTATCAGTAAAATTTATCTCATGAATTGAAAAATTAATGTCCCCTCTGTATTGATTTTGAAATAAAGAAAAGACAAAATATTTCCTTATTTGGTCATGGAAGTTTTGAGAAATGCTGATTATTGCTAGAAACCCAAATTCCAAGGGTATATAATTGGTAACATCTCAGTAGTTATAAAGTTCTAGCTCAAAAATATCAAGCCATAAATATGCTTCAGAATTAAAAATGGCATGATTATTTTTATTTATTAAGTGTCCCAAATCCTCAACTCAGTTATAACTTAGGATTCATGAAAACAAAGTTGCCTATTCAGTGTTTTCATCTTACTTTTCTTTGGTGTGCTGCAGTTTCTCAAACTTTATGGACAAATCACCTGTGAATCATGTAAACAAGTATTTTGGGTTGATACTCTGGGAAAGATCTTGATACTCTGCTTTTCTAATTGAGCTCCCAGGTGACATTGTTACTGCTGATTTGGACAACACTCAGAATAGCAAGAATGTAGCGACATCATTTCTCCCTTCTTCTGGATATAGAACTTTCTATTAAGAATCCCATTCTATGTGGCATGGGACATGACCCAAGCATTGGCCAATCAGAATGACCCTAACAAGTCATTTGGAGATCCAGCTGGCATTTCTTCTCTGAGCTATAAAAGGAGTCATCTTTCCTGGCCCATCTAACATGAAATAAGGCAAATATGAAATATGGTAAGTGAACAGAGATGAGAGACAAGCGTGTGTCCTGAGCATTATTTGGATTTCTGGATCTAAATGTGCTTAATATAGTTTATCCCTGAATTACTAGTTAATAGTTTTTCTTTAAGCTAGTTTGTTTCTCCTTCTTAGTTACAATAAAAATTCCTAATAAATATGCTAAGCTTGGTCAGGTAACTGTCACTCTAAATTTAAGACATGTACTTAAATCTATCTAAGTGTTAGAAGCAATGTGCTTAATTTCAATGTTATAGTTGAGTTAGAGCATTATTTCTTTACCTAAAGATATCCTAACCTCATTATCTTCAGTGTTGACTTTGAATAGCTACTTTTTCATTCTGTAGATAAAATAAAAATTCACATATCTTGTTCAAGATTTCTGAAGTCACACAACCCAGAACTTAGATCTCCCCTTCTGATATTGTAATTCCTCTTTCCATTCCATATTTTATTAGGATGCTGTATAGATGGCCAACTTTTAGTTAACGAGAATGAGTGTACTTCTATGAAACTGATTATAAACATACTTTTCCAAATCTCTTTATAACTCATTTTTTATGTGTATGTACATTTGAAAATATGGGAGAATCACACTGTAAGGCACATATATGCAACTTGATAGCTCATCCATGTAGATGTATAAGCACTGAACTAAGATACATTCCAAATGTGACATAGAAGTACTTCCATTATGAATCACTAAAAATTCAGATTCTTTAATATAAAGTTAGAAAAATTGTTTTCTAGTAGTATTAGTATAATTGACATAGCTTTTAAATTTATGCGCTCTTGAAATACTAGAATCTTAGACATATCTCAGAGAAAATTGGTTTCTAAGTGAAATTACCTGGTTAAGTTTGATTCCTATATGACTGAAGTATTTAAATACCTCTAACTTATAATAAGTTTTATAAAAGTATTCATAACTTAATGATAAGTAAAACAATATTATTAAAAGTTCCTTAAGCCTTCAGTAATTTTCTTTAGTCTAGAAATAATTCTTATCTAGAGTGGCTTAAGAGTTAAATTGTAGTCTTAATAGTGTTTGCATGTATGATGAGTTACTAATAAGATCAAGATTCAAGTAAATCTCCAAACAAATTTTATAAAAAAGAAAAAAAAAAACACTTTATTTTCCACAAGAGCAATAGGAAAAAATCATTTCCCACATATTTTCTTAAAACAGAACCTACAAGGACATATTCAGCACCAAATAAAAAAGGAGAAAAAAGAGAAATTACAAACAGCCATAGAGTATAACTGTAAAGCAAACATTTAATATTGCACTTTGTTTTGCTAACATTTTAGATTTTTACTTTTCCTAATTGAAAAATCAGGAGTCTATCTTGAATACTGGAATATAATAGTGAACCTCACATCTTAAGTCAGGAATTGACCAATATTTAGAAAAGAGCAAAGTAATGCCTCTAAATAAGATAAAGAAATACTTTAATAGGGAAAATAAAACTTTATTTGATAAAGTTTTATATAGTTAAAATTTTATCATTTTGTGACCCAGTGCCAATTACCACAATACTGGTCATTCTTGCTTCATTTGTTATTTATAAGATTATATGGTGATAAGGATTCCAATGCTATGCATATCAACAATTGTTCCCTAGTCAGATGTAAGAGAAAAGAAAAGGGATTTTCAGACAACTCTCCCTCCCCCCAAAACGAAACAAAACAAAAATAAAACCACCAAATGCCCTTTATGCCAAATATTCCATAAGCTTTTTTTGAGGGGGACATTCACAAAATGATTTAACAACAATAAAAAAATATTTCACCCCATTTCCTTATTATCTAGTATTAGTTTGCTACGGGAGCCCAAACCCTTTAACTGAATCACCTAAAACGCGATTCATTTTTACATTGGGCTTTCTTCACCCTGTCAGCAATTTTCAAACATGAATTATCTTCCATGTTTTCTTAAAGGCCACTTATGGAAAAGCCTATTTGTTTTGTATGAAGCTTTAAGACAGTATTTAACCAGGTCAAGCACCAAGCCAGAGTTACTATTATTTTCAATCACTTTATTAACTGGGGGGGTTAAATGGCAGGAAAAATGTTCACACGTATGTCACAACATCAGAGATGCTGATTTTTGTAAAAAATATCAGAGCTGAATTCCTTCCAAAATAAGACAAACAGTACTCTTTGTACCTTGGAAAATGTCCTTTTAAGTGTCATCATGAATGCTGATATATATATATATATATATATGAGCCAACTGTAAATTATCCTTACTATAAACTATAATTTACTGATGTGATCACTTTCTATAGTTTATCTATATATAGTCAAAGTGATTCCTCATGTTTAGCAAAATGTTTAGATAATGGAAAAAATACTTTCATTAAAAAAACCACACAAATATAAAACATTTATTATTCCAGCACACATTCTAGTATTTATAATTTTGAAGTTATACGTTTTTAGAATAAACTTGGGTTTTCAAACTCTGTCAAGCTCAAGCAGGTTAGGAAATGTATAAATTGAGTTCTCTAATCATAACCTGAACATAATGTGTATATATATATTCCTGCTCATTAAAACACTCTACATCAGCAAAAAATGATTTCCAACATATGTGTTTTAGAGGTAATTAAGTAACTCTGTATAAAAATAAATGCACTTTCTCTTTCTCTTTAGTGACTGGAAAACTTCCATACTTTTAAAATAATAAAAATAACTAATTTTTAAGAGCAATAGCCCTTAAACTCTTTGCTGGTGCTTGCCATACTGCCCTTCTTTATTCCATTCTTAACTCTTCTAGTTTCTTCTTATGTGTAATGATAAAAAGGGAATGTGGGTGGGTGATCACTTTTGTGTATGTCCCTTTTCCAAGTTTCCCTCTCCAAAAGCCAACCAACCAAACAAAAAAATAACAGTGCAACGAAACACAAATAGCATTCCAACAGTTTGGCAAGTGATGCGTTCACCTGAGATTAAGTGATTTTAGGCAGTCAGTAACAAAATGCTTTGCTGTAATAGTAGAAAGGCAACAAATTCTTAAAAGAAACCAAGAAGGTATACAATCTTGACAAAGTCTCTTATCAGCTTCCTCCTCCTATCTCTTTTTTCCACATATCTGTTGCGTTATCTACTACAGTAGGCTGCAAAACATACAGCAAGAAGGATTGGCTTGAAGGCATTTGATGTTTGTAAATAAATCCACAATAGGATCCAAGCTGAAGAGGTGATACATGGTCAGCCTAACAGGACAATTCTGAGCATGTGCATACGCAGGTAAAGTCCAGGCTATATTAAATTAAAAAAAAAAAAAGTCAGTGCGTTTTTTTTCATGTTAAAGTTTTTTTCAAAGCTTTCTTTTGTTCCTTGTGCTGACCACGAACAAGTCTGAAAAAAGTATCAAGAGTCTGGCATAAATGGAAAAAAAAGCTGTAGTGACATTGAACCGCACGATGTAAGCATTGAGCATGTGCAAATTTTCAAATGAAAAGAAGGAAATCATCCCTCTTTACAACATGGTGTCTTGACACGTATGACCGTAAGAAGACTGCTCTTGGTATGTGCCAGTTTTAAAGAAGAAAAGCTTAGATCTTCAAGCATGTTGGAGCAGTCCTAGCATGTTGCTATAGGCTTCTAAAGTACGATCACTGGTTGTTTCATGTATTCACCATTATTCTGGGCAAAAGCAATTCCACTTCTTCTGAAAACTCGTCTCCAAGATACTTCTCTGTCCTCAGCTGGGAAGAGATACAGTTCGGAATCCACATCTTGATTTAACCAAGTGTTCCTTCAACGAGAGGGGCAGGTTGGTCTATCATCTGCTGACTGATCAGGATTTGGATCAATCTAGAAAGAAAAGAAGAAAAAAACTACAAAGTTATTTGATAAGGTCTGGTAAAAATGCAGCTAATGACTAAGATTCTGCATACTGAGAAAACTAATCAGTAAGAACATACACAGCTTGTATGAAGAGGAAAGGGTATTAGTATTATCTATAAAGTGCCTAATATACTAGGTTAACAAAAAAATTTATAAGTTTATAAAGGTATGTTGGAATAGTTCTCTTTCACAAAAGCTAATGGTTAAATTTTATCAGAGAATGACATTTTACTCAGTACTCAGTAGTACTTAAGACTCAAATATACAATAAAAACATCTTATAGCAATAATCTTTTATACAGTATCCCTTTCATCCTTTCATAAAAATCTATAGACTTTGGGAAGAATGCAGTTGTGTAAACAATGTTCTTGGGGTTTTGTGAGGTAAATAACTAATGGGTACAAAACCCTGGAGAAGGCCCAGGAATAAGAGTGTGCATCAAGAAATAGCAATGCTGAACCCAAAATGCTCTAGAGGCTTCCTACCTTCTCTATATCTGCAGTGACTTTTCTTATATACATACATTTAATAAAAATGAATATATTTTAGTTGCTTCTCAGGTACAGAGAATTGGCACAGGAAGGCACATTGTTGGGTTTAATACATTTCTTTTACTGTATGATTTTTTGGATAAGACCCATTTACTTGCATTTACGTGGGATAATCCAAAGTGCCTCAGACACTTTAGGCAAAACACATTTTTGAAGAAAAAAAGCTAAATAATAAACAATTTTTTTCTTTTAATGCCTACCCTTAAAAAAAAAAAGAGTAAAAATTCAAAATAGCTTTAATAGAATCTAGATTTTCCCTGCCTCTATGTGGCTAAATGTTAAATCACAACCTGAACCAATTTAGAGTTTTAAAAGTTTTTAACTCTCTTAATTGTACGTCTTTATTTCATTTTAAGAGGTAGAATTTTAAGAAAAATTGCTTAAAAGTGGATACTCAGATTGCCATTCTTTTAAAATGTCCACTGGACAGTCTAGAAGCCTCAAATCCAATCAGAAATGATTGACATTAACAAGAAAGACAGAAATGTCTAAATAAAAATGTCTTAACAAAATCTGTACCAAGTGGGAGAACATTTTTAGCATCTAATGGAAAATTTAATGAATAAGAACAGTTAGTTAGAAAATTATGTCTAATCAAAAATTTGCAAGAACAGATTCTGAATATACTACAGAAATGGATCTCGTATAAGCTACATCCAAAGGAAAATTGATTATTCCAGCCATGGTGTTGGTGGTGCTACAGAGGAAGAAGAGCAATTGCTGAAAAGCGAAATAATCCTTTTTATGTCTTATTTGGGAGTAATATTTCATTGTAAAATAGTTGTCTAAACTACAACAACCAAAAGGGAAAAGACTGTGATTTACAAAATTATTTGATGTTATATTGGTATCAAGGCCAACTTTAGAGCCCCCCTCAAAACTGATGTATACATATATTTTGAAGTATCCTAAAATTGAAATTGCTGGATTCCCCACTTCCCAATGACTTGCCTTTGCATATGCTGTTCTTCCTGTCTGAACTATCCTACCTTTTGAGGAGTACTTGTTTTTCCAGATTCCGCTGAACAATCACCTCTCTCAGGAAGCTCCCCTTCTCATGATTCCCAAGGCCCAATTAGCTGCTCCTCAAATGAACTTTGCATTCCTTTCACATTGTTATGTAATATTTTGCTTCTGTTTGTTTTTCTCACCAGACTGTAAGCTTTTTCTAAGACCATGTTTTGTTCACGTAAGAACTTAGTTATCATCAATAATAACAAATAAAAAATAATCTAACAGTGTAGGAATGTTGCTTAAGATGTTATTGCAAATATGTTGTTTTCCCGTATGACTGAAAATATAAAAATATGCAAAAAATTAAATTGGAAAAGGATGAAAAATAAGTTCTAGCTATTTAATCAATGCTTGCAAAATGTCAGTTCTATTGATGCTTTAAAATATAAATTCTTCCTTTAACTGGCATTCTGAATGCATGAAGTGTGATTATCTTTCTTCCAGTAGATAATTTTGATAATACAATAATGCAAAAGTTACCCGTTGTACTTTTGGGTCAAACTTAGTAAATACTGACAACCCTAATCTAACTTTTAATCTCAGGTTTTAAATTACTTATTTTTCTATTATAATCATGATATTCAAAATCTAATTGTATTTCCAAAAAGTCTGAATT
The DNA here is from genome assembly GCA_004027375.1 of Macroglossus sobrinus. NCBI lineage: Eukaryota > Metazoa > Chordata > Mammalia > Chiroptera > Pteropodidae > Macroglossus > Macroglossus sobrinus. The sequence goes on along the minus strand of PVKZ01001940.1, from coordinate 127,519 downwards.
GCAGCTTTCCAAGAGAGCTAGCCCATTTCCTACTTGAGGAGTTGCTGCTTACCTCTGAATAAAGAGGTGGAGGCAAGAACCGAAATTCCTGGATATATGCAAACAGTGGTCCTGGAAGAGCTCTCTCAAAGTCATCACAAGCACTTGCGGGTACAAGATTGTTCCGCCTTTGTTCTTCAGTTACCACTTCTGCATAGCTGGGTGGTGCTGAAGGAAAAAGATACACGCAATTCGAACAACATGTTCTTATGCATGTCAAAATACACAGAATAATAGGTATTAAAAAGAAATATCAATGCAAAATAATGTTTTGTACTCAAAACTATGGGGATATACATTTTAGATTTAACATTAGGGGCACATCTACTCTTTTCATGTATGGCCAAGTTTATTTAATCAAAAAATATCAGAAGCAAAATTATATTCTTAAAAATAATAATAAGAGACTAAACTTAAATATACATTATCGAATTACCTTCAGGTCTTTCAGGTAGGGATAAACCGAGCCAGTTCATATTCATGCTACACTGACTGCTTACACTTGAGGTTCTGCTACCAAATGGATGTAGAGGAATGGTACCAATGACAAGAGGCAAATTAAGAAATAAATCCACAGCTCCAGGAATATCCACATATACCTAAAAACAGTAAAAGGAGATATTAGGTTTAGAATGCCAAGTACTATTTCCTTTTAAAAAATGACCCAATTTTAATGTTATTTGAGGTCAATTCCTTATTTTTTTACATACATACACATATAATATACAAGAAAAGTTTCTGTTATGTATATTATAGTATAGCACATTTACATAAGGTAAAATTAGTGATTATAATTAAAACTAAAGTATGTTATATATGAAATATAGAAATAAAATCCTGTAAAACAAAATATCTTGATTACTTTAAGGCTTAAAAAAAGAAACATCCTTAAATTTATACATACCATTAATGAATACTCCACACGGATTATACTACAGTCAAGGATTGATGGAGAAACAGGTGGAATTTTCAGCAATTTGCCATTCCATGTCTCTGTCTTTCCAGATGATAATGATTCCCCTCGCAAGTTAGCCACAAGCTGTTTAACTTCCTTCATTTTCCCTTTGGCATAGAAGGCCTGTGTTTGGTAAATGGCTGCCTTTGGCACTACCATTCGGGAAGAGCAGTTCTCAATCTCAGCAAATATCTGAATTGATTCACCTAGAGGAAAAAAAATTGTCTACTGTTAAAACGAAACAAAACAAGCAAAAGCCCCCAGACCAATATAGATTCTTAGGCTCAAGTTTGAAAGTTCAGTGGACTACATGGATGAAAAGCTGTCCTTAAGAGTGGCAAGCAACTTAAGAGTTATAAAAGTGAACTACTCATTTACAGTAGTTATTTAAAAAAGGAGACTACCTATATTCTAATTTATGAAAGCAAATTAGGTAAGTATGATTTATGTTATTTTACCAAAGAATGCTGTTTTATGTTTGCATTTAGGAGAAATACTGTAAATTTAAACAGAAAAACTAAGTGAAGAAAGACTGTTTTTGGTGGGATCCACCTTATACATACCTGGGGTATAGCCCTTCCTCTCAATTTTGGCACTTAAGGATATTGGGCCTGAGGTACAGAACCAGCAACAGAGAGTCTTTTCTTTTGTGCCTGCTTGGGGTGACTGTAAGAAATAAATTCAGAGAAACAGATCAATGTATAAGTTGAGACAGTAATAGAAGTTTTAAAATACAATCCTAAGTTCTTGGAAAATTTAAAATTAAAAGCAGTGTTTTTTTTTTTTTTTGAGAGTAGCCAAATATATTTTTAATAACCAGTGGTTCTGAATTATATTATTTTTGGTTTTAGCTTCCATTCAATTAAAGAAAAAAGGATACAGAGCTTAATAATATATTCCATAAATATAGTTTTAGCTCACAATATTTATATACACAGTAATTAAAAACCAACCAACCAAACAACCAAGAAACCCTTTACATGTTCCTTTAAACTGCCTTAAGTAAAAAAGCAGGTTGGAAAGCAACATGGTTATAATCCCAAATGTTAACATCTTTGAGATTGCAAAAATCAATATGTAAAGAAAGGAAAGCTGCTCATTTAAAAAATTCTTATTTTCTGAAAGTTGTCATCCATTATTTAAACCAATTAAAGTTTTTGAAGTCATTTAAATCTCATGAAAAACTACAATTAAAAATAATTTCTTTTAAAAGGCAATAAAGTTTTTTCAGGAAAGTGGTAATCTCCCCATCAATTGACAACTATCCCTATATTGGAATAATGCAAAACAGTACAAATTTTCGATTATGATATCTTCAAGTTTTACTGTTGTCTTATAATAATAATTACTTCTACTGTTCCTCTTACACTAAAATTATCTAAGGAACAGATTTATATTTTGTTAACTGCTGTTAGCTTTTGAGTAAGGTACCATATACTAGTCTTACTTTTAAAGTTTACTTAAAGTTATTACAATTTCAGAAAATATTAGCATATTTATTATTTTGTGTGCCCTTTACAGTTTTTAAAAAATATTTATTGAATTTAAAAATAAAACCACTATTTAAAAATTATAGTTTAGGTGATTATTCTTTAGTATTAATATGCCAAAAACAAAGATTTAAGAATTCAGTCAATTCTTACCAGTAATGAAGGAGTGTTGATATCTATATGCTCAAAGACTGTAAATTCCTTCTTTAATTTTACTGGTAGAAGCCAAGGCCTGTGCAATTCGGCTTTCACCCAATAGCGCACACTGCCATGTCGGCCTTCGAATGAGGTAGCAAGTGGTCTGTACAGAATATAAAGTTCAATATATTAATCTTATACCTCTTTCTAATAATTATACAGTAGGTCAGCATAGAAGTATTAATATATTGCACTGTTTATGTATCAATGAGGTATCAAACATGTAATTTAAAAAATTTCCAAAGGGATAAGTCACTGGGGGAAAAAAACCTGTTTCCAAATAATAGATAATAGTTAAATATTATAAAAATTTTGCTTAAAAAAGCCAAAATACAATCCATTTAAATAAAGAATCTACTTTTAATGCTGGTGGCAAAATTATGGAAATTTGGAAATGAAAAATTCTTGAAAAGGTCAAGAATTTAATTTTAAAAAGTTAAGAATGATTTAACGATATTTCTACTGAAAAATTCTAAACAGTGGTTAAACACTTGGGCCAAATTCCCTATGGTTTTCACTATTCATTTGCTAGGAATTATCATCCTTTTATAGCAACTAATTAAGAAGACCTAGAAAGGCCTAGAATAGTCACTACCATTTCAAAAATTTCACATTTCATATAGTCCACCAACACTCTAAAACACTGCTTTTACATTTTCCAGTTTACTCATGTTCTAATTCTTTTTGGCCATGTTTTTCTCGCTTTACTCTATAGGCTTAAAGGAGAGGAAATATTTCTGTTGATTGAAATCAATAGACTCAGGACCATTTTTCAACTTTTCCTGATTTTATTACTTATTAAAGGTTTTATTTTAGCGAGCTTAGTCTCTTTTTCATAATTTCATCAGAAAAATGCCCAATGTTCAGTTATTGACAAGGGGAAATACTAGCTTAGTATGAGAAGCAGTGGTGTTTTCACTTTACTTTTTTTTTTTTGCATTTTAGATTCTCACATTAACATTTATAGCACAGAGAATTAAAATGCATATTCATGCTAGTCTATTCTGGAGTCTACTTTAAACAACTTTGGTTTACAGACAGAATTTTAAATAAATATATTAAATTATTTCCATCTTTTAAAAATATTCAGGCCCAATATTAGCCTTATTGTATTCAGACTTAAAATATTTCTCTCAGAAAGTAGATCAGGGCATTTTATTCAAAGTGATGTTCCTAAATAATATGGTAAATACAATACTCTGAAAAATGCCACTTACATAAACTCTAGCCAGAAAAAACAACTCATGCACTAGAATTAACAAAAATATGTAATTATGTACATTTAGCATTTGATAAATTCTTACCTAATAAAGTTTATCTTCCTTATAGAATAAGTACAAGTGCCCCTCTGCATGTCTTAACATCTGGTAAAGGCATTATTAACAAAAATATTTTTATAATCTCTTTTAACAATCTTTTTACATTAAGAATACACTATTTCTTCTGCCTTTCATGTAGATTCTGAGCCTTATATTAAGTTATCTCTGACGGATGTTTCCTTTTAAGTCTAGGTCATAGCATCTCTTGTGTGGTGACCTTCTCCATAGTTGTTAGCACAGAAGCTACTGAACTCATATCATAAAAACATCTCTTTTAAAGTTATGATATTCCTAATTATGTTTACGTGCTTAGTTTTCTGGTGTTGGTGAACATTGGCAAAAAAGAACACTGAATTTGTATAAGCTATGAAAAGAAAAACTTAATATGCTGTACCTTTTCTGTTAAGGCTAACTGATAATAAACTAGTATACAGTGCTTAACACATTAAAGTTTCTAAAATCTCATAAATCTTGAGACGGAGTACTAAGAATTAGGCTTTGCTTTCTATAATTTTGCCACATTAAAAAATGGCTTCTTTTTTTTTTTTAGCATATTGTTTTTCTCTAGCAATGAAAATGGTGTTTTTAAACTAAAAATAATTAAAATTAGAATAATTTTAATTTTAAAGAATGGATTATATGAAAAACGCTTCCTGTTAACTTGTAATACTTACGTCTGTGGAAGCTCGAAGCTGAATGCATATTCATGCCTTCCTGAATGAATAGTGTTGAAACCTTCCTCAGAATGATCATCATCTAAAACAAACAGAAAACAAACTTGTTTTTAAACCTTTACACACTCTTTATGGTAGTATAACTTTAAAGACGCTCATATAATAATTAAGGACACAAGCTTTGGAATTAGAGAGATCTGAATTCTAATTCCAACTTCATAATTTCTTCTGGGTAAAATAAAAATTCCTAGTCTTCAATTGCCTCATCTGTAAAATGGAGACAATTAACACTTATACCCCATAGGTGGTTTTTAATGGAAAATGGCCCAGAACAGTATGGCATTTGTATATAATACAGTAATATGCTCAATTAAAGATTCAGATCTCAAATTTTATACTTAGGTGTTATTTTGTATTAAGATTACATATAAAAACTGTTCATGTAAACCTTTAAAAATGTCAGTGTTCATACAGAAGATGTGAATGTTACAATTAGAAACCACTAGAAAACTTCCAAATAGATGTTGGGAGTTAAAAAAAGGAACAGTGATTTTAATGTCAGTTTCATAGCTAAAAATATCAATTCTTTATTGAATCTAAAACAACATTCAGTCTGTCCTAGCACCAGATAAAAATTTGTGTGTGTGTGTGTGTGTATATATATATATGTCTCAGATTTAAAAGGTGCTTGCTTACCAAGCAACAACACTGTCCCACATCCTTGAAAAATGTAGCCTAACCAGGTTGTTCCTAATTGCTTGAAGAAAGGGATGACCTTTCATTTTACAACCAATTTCTTTTGGTCAAATAGATTATTTTTAAATATTTCCAAAATACATAACAAATACGAGGGTATTCTAGATTTTTAAAATGATTTTCTAAACGTCTGTCTACATGATTACATAAATGTCTTATATATGTAGCTTTCTTGGTATAGAAACCTTTATCATTAACCATGAAAGCAGAAGAAACTAATATTACAATTTAACTTCCCTTCAAGTACTGAATAGACTCAGAAACATGATGTTTCTCTTTCATCAAAGGAGAAAACGCCTGATATGGATACTTTTATTCAAAAACCACAATGATTCGCTTTTATCTCAGCACTATTTTCCTTGTCCCCTTTGCAAATCCTCTGAACGAATTTCAGCACCAAAAGCTGGCCTGTGAGGTGGTGGCTATTTAAATTTGCTGCCCTCGAAAGCGCCCAAAGTTTGCCTTCCTCTCCCTTTCTTCTCATCTCGCTCCCTTTTTGTGCCAGCTCAGCAGTCCTATTGAAGCGAGCGGTGGCGGCCGCGCCGTGGTAAACAAGTACCGGGCTGTCAATCAAGAACTAGACCGGAGCAAGAGAAGACCGGCCTAAACCGGTGCGAGCAGATCCTAGCCGGCCCGCCCGCGCGCCGCCGCCGCCGCCCGCGCGCCCCGCTATACATACGGCAGACGTCGCCAGGGCTCGCGCCCGCGCTGCCTACCCTGCTGGACGGGGGGCGGGGCGACGATGCCGCGGTGCTTCCGCTTTCCACGCCCCAGCCGGTGACCGGTTGGATCTGGCTCTGGCCACCCTGACACCTTTACAGTCGCGGTGAGGGAAACTAGGGCGGTGGAAGAATGGGGGAGGGGAGAAAGGCCCCGGGAAATGAGGTGGGGGTGGAGGGGCAGGGAATACTCGCCAAGGTTCCCACTGAGCTTTCGATGTTAATGTCACTTTTTCCTCCCTTCCTGGCCAGCCTTTCCTCTCTCTCTCTAAGTCAAACTAAGATAGCCGGTCTGGTGACAGTATAGATCGAGAAATAAGCTTTGTTTCAGCTAAGAGGAAAACAAGCGTTTACAGAAGCCTCCTGACACCTCCCACCCCAAAAATAGGAAAATGGGGTCCTGCAAACCCTGCCCACCAAGATCCCTGTGAGTAGGGCTATCAGCTAAAGTTGCGCCCAGGGTCTTTCGGCACCTGTAAGGCCAGCAGGGCCGTCTCTCCATCTATTCTGCTGACACTTAAAGTCGTTTCTTTCTGGGGCTCAGAAGAGGGAGAGGTGTAGGGGCGACAGAACGTGACGTGACATGGACTCTGGCCACCTCCAGAAGCCCAGGGAAGGCCGCAAGTAGGGGCGGGGGCGACCGTTCTGGAGGGACCTTTACCGGCGCACGCCGGTTCCAAGCCTCGCCCCAGCCTGCGCGACCTACTCTCCCCACGCCCGCGCCCAACCCAATCAGAGCCTGGTATCGCCTTAGCAACAGGCTAACAAACCCGGCTCCACCTATCGCCGGTCACCCGGGGCGGGGTCTCAGTTACCAGGCTAGTTTGAGAGAAGTCCCAGTTTAAGTCATTGAAAGTATTCCAGCTGAAGACAGTGTCCACGATATAGCAGGGGTGGAGGGCCATTTCGTTCGGGGTATGGAGAACAGTTTTCTTTACAGTGAAATCATAAAGCAAACTAATTGTGTTTGCCCCTGTATATCGTTATTCTTTACCCCACTGCAAGCCTCAACTACTTAAAAACCTTTGCTGCTTCTCACTCATTTAAAAGCTGCAATTTCCAGAAAGGTTCAAACACAAACTCATGTGTGTGCTTTTCAACATATACCAAGACTGTCATTAGATATTTACACTTATCAGCGTTACTACTTAGATTAACTAGAAATTATTTTAAGATGCAAATTACCCACGTGTAACTGAAAACCTAACTAAAGAATTGATTTCATCTTTAATATTTAAAAAATAGTGCATTAATGCTATAACTGAAGCATCCTTAATTTCTACACTTGCCTTAGTTCAATTAGCATTTCCTCAGGCATGTGTTTTTTAATACTAAAAATGAAGGTAAAAATGTGCTCTGGTCTTTGAAAAGTAGTAAACATTTGAATTAAATACTGCATTTAAAAGGAGAAGTACAAAATTACATAACCAGTTTTAACATTATATTCTTCTTGGGCTAGGAATTAAGTCATCGCCACCACCTGACGCGTGTAACCAATCTGCTGTGAGCTGAATAAGCGCCCCTCCTCACCATCCCCCAGAACTGGTCCGAAACAGGATTGAACCGCTTCTAACAAAGGGTGGAAACTTAGAAAAACAAGCTTAGAGTCTCCTATATTAACACAATGTAACAATTTAAACAATCGATTGGAAATCTCAGGACTGTTTTCTCTTTAACAATCCTTTAGCTCCCTTTTCTAACCAAAAATCAAATCCAGTGTGCCGAATACTTTTCAATTCCGTTTGACTGGTATGGGTTTCATTGAATACACGTTCCAAAGTTAGGCATGATGCTGGGGGTGGGGGGGAATTACTGACCCTAAACGGTTTCTAAAATTGATATGAAACCTATCATAATGATAGATACTGTCCTTTAAAATAGAGAATGCTTGATATAAATTTTTAAAGGAACTGGAAAGAATAGGGAAAACACGTGGGGTGATGATACCATATGTCAAAATAAGCCACAGAAACCCTTTATCAAAGAACAATGATCGATTCTTTAAAGTCTTTTGCATGTCAGTATTAAAAACGAAATACACCTATTAACCCACTTATAAATGTTATACTATTTCTTCACTGAAGCTTACTTAGCTTTTAAGATCTAAGGTTGCAGAGTAAGGAAAAAACTCACTGGACTGTATTAGCAATTCATTTGAAAACAGTAAAATTACTGAGTTGGATTTAAGCAGAATTTATAAGGTGCATATGGCTTCCAAGTGCGTATGGCACAAACCAAGCTGGGTAGAGGTAGTTGAATAAGTGCAGTTGGCAGTCACTTTGCAGATGCCTGCATGCATTACGACTTAACACACGATGACTGTCAAGGAGAATCCAAATTTTCCAACTTTGCTAATCTTTATCAAACTGCTATGCGTTATGCTAGTAGAATTACATTAATTCAGAAAAACTGAAAAGATACTTTCCCCAAGAAAACAGGTTTAATGATTTCCGAGTAACACAAAAAACTTACCTCTTTCGTGTCCAATTAAGATGTCTTTATGGTTGAAATATTCTACTTCTTCAGTGTAATTCTGTGTATAGGCAGTATTGGAGCCGGCATTTCTAGATTCGGTCCAGCGTACTTTCGCATGCCCTCTTGCATGAATTTTAAGAGATTTTACTCTGATTTCTCCAGTAACTTCTAAATTCACCCTTCCTGAGACTGTGTCCCCACTAGAATACACAGGGACATTGCTGTCATTAAGACAGTCAAAGCTTATTGTCAAACTCTTCACCTTTCCCAGCACCATGTTTATAACAAAATCTATAAAAAAATAATGTAAGACAAAAAGTCAAGATCACATATAAAATGTGACCTTCACTTAACACTGATCGATGTCTTCGCCGTGCAAAAACTTGCAGGCAAGATCAGTGATTCTTTACAAATAGTTCATTGAGATTTCTTAAAAAGTCAGGGCAGCAGAGAGGCTGCTGCTTCGCTCTCCAGCTACTCTCAGTGGTCTCCTTACAAAGACGGGCGGCAGGAGGCTGCCAGCTCACTTTAAAGGCAGCTTTGTGAAAAACAACCCCAGTGCGCATGCGCACGCCGCGGCTGCTGCCTGTCCTCCCTGCGCGCCCCTCCCTCACTGAGCTCGCTCCTTCCTTCGCTCGCTCTCGGTACAGTAGGTGTACAGCTTGGGGAAGACGACACGGTCTGCTGGGAGGCTAAACCTGACTTCTCTTCATTGTGGGCTCTTATTGGTAGGCAGGCTACCGTAAACCCTCTATGTGCTGTCTAGAGCCCCTTACCGAGTACACTCTATTTAAAGATAATGGCAGAGTGGGCACTGGGGGACAAGGGTTCGGTGGGGAGTTGTTTGCAAAGCCAAGTAAGGGTAAACTGCTGAGTGACCAGCCCGAAGCGTGCGTTACAGGCGTAGCAGCGTTTTGACCACTGCCTGACTGGAAGGAGGAAAAAGCGATGTGTGAAGAGAGATGGGGGAAGGGGAGAAACCGGTTGAGCAAGCGTGGTTGCTGAGCATAAACTAACGAATTTCAAAAAAAAAAAAAAAAGTGGTTGCTGAGCATAAGCTAACAAATTTCAAAAAAAAAAAAAAAAGTAATAAAACCAGACAAGAAATAATGTTCTTAGACAAGAGCATTTTTGGCTTTTTCTTTCCTTTTTTTTTTCTAAAAGAAACCCGTGCTTTGCAGGCAGGATGGAAATGAACTCAGATGAGGCCAAAAGAACCTTAAAGGAGAATACTATAAAGTGCATGGAAGAGAAGCGCGTATAATTTAATAAGTAGGGTTTGCTTTTTCAACTGCATTCTCTTCCATCTCTTAATTAAATAGCGATAAAAAACAACCAAGTTGTTTGCATGATGACACCAGGGGGAAGAAAGGTTTGACCACTTCCTCGAAGGAAGAAAAGTCCTTTTTTAAGACACCACCTACAGCTGGATTTGTAGAGTATGACATGATTACAACTCTTATGTCCAGAGGATTAAGAATAGAGTTCAGCCTAAAAAAGTACCGCCTTATAAAAGGTAGCATGACATAGTCTTTGAGCTAACAATGTTTATAAGATCGGAAAGTCTTTGTTAGAAATTAGTGAAGCACATTAATAGAGTTTTAAAAGGCATGATTTGGTATATAAGTAGAGCTTAATTCTGTAAAGCTTTAATTTTAATTTTTCAGCCTTGGACTGTTAACACAATAATTCTCATAGTACATCTTAAAGACAGGTACATTTGTCTCTACTATGAATGTTTTATTAACAAATGGAAAGCTTTCATAAAATCACAGGGATTCAAACCATAACAGCATAAAACTTGTCTAGATTTTTGTGATCAACAGAACTGTTTATAAAAGAAATATGGAAAGGAAAACTTTAATTTTGGAAGATTTTTGGCTGTCCATGTCTAAAACATTTTAGACTCTTGTGCAGTATATTTGGATAGGTTGACACTATGAGTCACAATAAACTAAACTCATTGGGCTTGCTGTTTGTTTATTTATTTATTTGGAAGAAACTAAATTTTATTTGGATTTAGTTGACAAGGCATTATCTTCAACAACATTATATGAGGGTATAAATATGCAAACTATTTGGACAGTTTGTGGGCTTACTATTTATCTCTGATAGAGTTCATATGATTATGCTTAAAATTGAATTTGTGTATTTTGGTGAAGAAAATAGTCTCTTTTTTCCCCTTATTTTGACACATGGTGGAGATTCTAGTTCAAGTACTTCGGTTCTTGTACTAGCTTTGATAAAAGATACTGCTTGTGGTTTTTCGCCACCTAGTGGTAAAAGTGGTGAATTTGCTAAAACGTCAGCTTCTTAAGGTCAAATGATACTTAACATTCAAATAACATTGGTCAAGGAACAAATTAAAAAGTGTAGTACACAATAAAGCCTTCATTTGTTTGAAATTATTGAGGGTTAGTGAACAATGGCTGAATTTTTCATAATATTTAAAATTTTCCCAGTTGAAGTATAACGTTTCTGAAAAAATAAGAATCAGTTGTTTAAATAAACAAGACTTGCATTTAACCAAAAAGAATCCTAAGAGATATACTTGTAGTTTGAAAAATTGTTCTAGCACATTTACTGTTTTATTACTGTCACTATAGTACATTTTTTCTATTTGAAGCTTTTAGGATATAGTAAATCATTGTCTTTATTATTTATTTTGTTATTATTTTCTTTTTACTGCATCTTCCTAAACACTTTTTTTTTTAAAACTAACACGTTGACAAGAATGTCTTATCCTCTTTCATTTTTACTTCAGATCCTACTCACCTACCCTAATTATCACTTTTCTTCTCTTTGGATTTGTTCACAAAACGATTTCTTAAGTGTTTAGACTTGAGTTTACTTCATTTTGTTTTCCTCCTATTTATTCAAATTATGAAAACACCAGAAACAAATAACTCAGGTGCCTCTAAATCACTTTATGTTTTTATTTTTAAAAGAAAAAAAAAACAGATAACTAAGTTTTGAATATTTTCTCTTGTGACTTTTGTAACTTCCCCTTTAAAGATTCCTTGTCTAAATAGCTACCCATTAGACAGCTTGAAATACTGTACTGTAGCCATTCATTATCTTGGGCTTCTGGACTTGCTTCATTGGGTCCTTATGGTATTTTGCGTTCCATTTAAGCTATTCATCTTTACCACTAAGTCTCTTTCTTACTGCACCCCAGCCTACATCTCATATGCTACCTCCTCCTACTCATCTGCTAACTCTCTATACTACTGTCAAGTACATCTTCTGTCCCCTTTGTTAGCTTGTCTCACTGTTGCCAATGTGCAGTTACATGCTGCTTTTTGTGCCCAGAACAACATCCCACTCCTGTGTTATCTCATTTCCCTTCTTCTAACCCCTCCACCAGATTTAGTTGGCGCAACTGAATAAAATTCCAACTAGACAAAATGACTAACTCCTCCTCCCCTTTCTATAGCTTCTTAAGAGCTTAAATAAGACTCTCTTTTTTACAGTATTTTTTTCTTAGATTTTTAATTCAATTGCTGTTCCACCTTACTATGTAAAAGTTTAAACTCAATCTCAAGAACTGCGTTAAAAGCTGACATGATAATTATCAAGATATATTGAGGGAATTATATGTCAAAATTATTAAGTCTGGAGGTTTTCACCTGTTATAACAAAATGTCCAATATTGTTATATAAAAAAAGTAAGCCATTTCAACTGAAATTTTCGGTGTGGGGTTGTAAGAAAAACTGTAGTCAGAACCATTTTTATTTTTTTAATGTGAAAGCCATGCTTAATTCTTATTTAACACCTGGCAGGTGTGAATGTCATAGAAGTAAGAGATGTTTTCTTGTTAAATCTTAATTCTGTATTTCAAGAATTTGTAACTCTGACTTAACTCTTTAACATCTTGGGAATGCAACAAATTTGACTTTGGTGTGGACACGGGATAAGATTTGCCATAGTATTAACAAAATGAATAAGATTTTTTACATTTGATATATTTGATAGTTAATTATATTGTATGTTTGTTGCATTCTTCATACTTACTAGACATATAAATGTCTTGTAAATTTTGCGAGAAAATTCAGTACCAAATTTGGTTTCTGTGCTCTCTCATGAAGAAGTAATGTATTATGTGTTATGTGAATGCCCTTTAATCTTTTATTTTTAATTTTAACTATTCATCTAGAGATATACCACAGTTAACTTTGTGGTACATTTCCATTGAGATGTACAACTAAGAATGAAGAGCCTTACTAGTTAAACTATGACAGGGCTTCTTATCAAGAAGAATTCTTTGACGACAGATTTGATTAGTACCACTAATACTTAGGACCTGCTAAATGAGATGAATTGGTAAAGTTTATTCATCCAGGCTCAAGTGGTATTGGGCCTGCAAGAAGGATCAGAAATGCTAAATTTCTATCTTGAACTATTTTATGACCTTTGTCCAAGAACAATTTTATGTAATGAGGGCAAAAACACCATAATAACTAATATTTTCTTGATTGATATTGAGTTTTAGTGGTAAAATATAATTAAAAGGAACCAATTCTCAATTTTTTATATCATATTTATATTTGGCTGACTGAAATTTGATTTTTTGCTTGAGAATGTTACCTTTCCAATCATGTACATTTTCTCTGTTGATGAAGAGAAAGTTATTATAAATGATTACATAAACCCTAAAGTTATTATTTACTGCTACTAACTTTTCAACACTTTAATTGGAAGCATTTTTAAGGGTCTCCTCCCTAAGGTTAGTTTTATTTATTGATGTTAATTATTATCCTAATGTTATCATATCTTAAAAATTGTAAGAGAATTATTGCTTACTCGTCTGTGATCAGCTCAGTTTTCTTGTTACTATTCTTCCTCTTGTTGGTGAATTTTTATTTGCTACCGAATTGAAGAAGTATTTATGATAAAGGAAGTGTTTGTTGTGGAAAATCTGTAAGGATGAGGGACAATTCAAGTTTAAAAGTTTGCTGAAGACTCATTGCCTCAAGAATTTTAAGTGTTTTAAATTAATTTTTGTTTCAAGGTTAAGAAACAAGTCTGGTGAAAACTAAACCTTAAAATCACACTTTTAATATGTAACCTATAAATTCACATTTGGATAATTGTGAATTAGTTTTATAGTTGTTTGTGTAACATAAACATTTTCAGTTCATATATAAATTATTTCAGTCAATACATTTTAGTGGAAACATGAGGCAACTGATAGAACATTTTTGTAAAATATTATATTGATATAACTTTTAAAATGTTATATCAATAACATGTAAAATGTAAAATTGATATAACATTTTTGTAGTTATGTGTGAATTTCAAATTATTTTGTTGTTGAGACTCAAATAGAAAGAAATTTAATGCTTTTTGGACTTTGAAACATATATGAAGAGTTTCATGGACATGGAGGTACACGTGCACAAAGCAAAATATCCAATGTGAGGAACAAATTACATCATGAATAATTTACAAATTAAAATAATATGGTCCATCTTGATCTTTAGAAAGTGGGAAAAATGCTTTGGTAAAGCCAAAATAATTTTGTAAAAACAGAATTTGGAAGATTGATATCATTTTACTTAATAATTCTGTTGTCCAAAGCATCTTTTACACTCTTAGAAATAAGGTACACTTTATTTCTACCAGTGGGCCACTTGAATAAGGGGAAGTCTTTTAACCAGTTTTTCATTTATTATTATCATTATTTGCTGCTACTCTCATCTGTTTTGGTGAAACTTGGTGGAAGCCCTCAGAAAGGTGAATGTATAGGAAGAAGCTGAGCTGAGCCCTTTTTCCTCCCATGAGTGTTTCTGCAAATCAAGACCTTTTAGAAAGGGTCACTTGATAGAAAAGTGGCCAATTGGAGATTTCTGCAGGGAAAAGATTGGTTGTAAAATATAATCATGATCCTAAAGAGAAGAATATGAGAAAGAACAAGTCATACTGTTTTATTGTTTCTAGCACTAGCCTATCTCATCTTTACAAACCTCAGTGATTTTGTGTTCTAATCACATTGTGTTTTTCTGTCTATTTCTGCAATGATGCTCACTCCAAATGAAATGAAATGTTGGCCACTGGCTAAGAGACTGTGGTGGCCAGTACTTGGAGGACAAAGTTGTTTAAGTGAACTGCATAAAAATCTCCAAACATAGGTAAGAAAGACCCATCAGAGTTGTGTGAGGGTGAAGGGCAAGAGACCTATCCTTTGGTGGATCTGGGGTCAGAGGAAGATGAGGAGAGTCATGGTGGCCACATAGTCCAGAGACCCCTTGCTGGTTAGGCTCATATTGAAAGAGTGGACATAGTGCAGGTTTGTCTAGTAATGACAGAAAGTCAAGAAGACTTTTGGGGGGAATTAGGAAGCCTGGCTAATAACAGAAAATGGGAGTTGGGGGGAAGGTCAGGGTTGGTGGGATCAAGCAGTTTTTTTTTCTTTTTTTGGTGCATAGGCCATGTATATGTTAGCCAAGAAGTCTGGAAACCACCAGGTTGTATACTGAGTGGGATGTGTGTCATGAGAGAAAGGGATTATCATTACAATATCCAGAATACTAGCACATTTTAATATAATTATTATGTTATAATCATAATTTTTTTACTTATTATCTTAGTTGGTCCTCTTAATGGCCCTATGTGGTAAATGCTATAAGAATATATCCATTTTGTAAGCAAGGAAACAAACTTTGACAAAGTTTGCCCAATCTCATACAGCTTGTAACAGGTGGTGCTAGCTAAACTTGTGCTCTTAATCACTAGGCCACACTGCAAGCAAGTCAGTGGGCTTATTTATCAATACCTCCTCCAAGAAAGCTTCTGTACCATCCTCTCCTCCCCTACTTTGGATTATGTATAACGTTTCTGTGTTCATAACACCTTTTAAAAACCTTATTCCCTAACAATCTATTGTGTAGTTTGTACATTTATTGTTTTTTCCATAATACTCTAAGCCTCTCAATGTTTTATCTACATGATCTTGACTACAGCTCAATTGTTAATCATTTTTATATTTTCAGCACTCAGCATAGTGCTTGACACATAATATACATTCAATAAATGTTTATCAATGTGATAAATTGATAATGTAATGTTATCCTTAAACAATTTTTTATGTAATATTGTGGAATCTCAAGGGTAGTTTTTCCAGATAACCACATGAAAACACTTGAGACTGAAGAATTAAAAATAAGATTTAAGTTCAGATCATCACTTTATAAATGTATGTTGGTTGCCACAAGATCACCATCATAGTGCATTGTTGAATCCCAGTCAAAGTAATTAAGGGTTACTAGCCTATGCTAAAGTAAAGTTTCATGGTTGTAAAGTAATAATCATATTAAAAATTCATATATCCCTCTTCAGCATTTTTCTACTTGTATTACATTTGGTACATTATTTACAACGGATGAACAAGGAGTCTTCCAGCCTGCTTTTGAGTGCTTAGGAAAAATGCAATTGTGTGCCATAGCAGAGAGCAAAATACCTGATTGTAAGCATTTGGGCAAGTTAAGTGAAAATTGCAATATTGTTTATCTATATTTTTAATATAGTTTCATAGCTGACATTTAATAAAGTATTTTGAACAGTTTTGCAAGTAGGTAAAAGAAAGATTTATTTCAAAGATCTTAATTATACAGTATTTTATTTGCTATATATACAGATTATGTATAGGTGATGTCTCTCTTAGAAATTAAAATCACTAAAAACGTTTCTGAAGACAAATACTTATTCATTCATAGGTTTGGTAAATTCAGCAATCAGTTATGTGAAACTCTGGCTACTAAAATATACATATTATTTTTAAATGATTTTACATATATTTTAAAAACTCTAAAAAAATTTAGAAACAATAAAATAGGTGGGAAATAATTCAATATTTGCTGTGGAGAAGCACATTTTTATGGATTTATGAGTGAAAATGAAACATAACATTCTGGATACTTGCAAGATATTAGAAAGCATGAGCAATGGTGCATGCTATAGATTGAATTTATTTGTATAAATTTAACTCCTGAAAAGATGAATTAACTTTCCCTTAATAATTAACAGAAAAGCTCTAGGCATTTTTAGTGTATTATCTTATATACTCTACTAAACAAAGGTAATCTATGATGAAATTGTACAAGTAACAAAGTTAAAACATGGTAGTGAAATAGAGAAAGAGTGTAATCAGTGAATAAAATGTATAATCATGTAATTTAAAATTTTCACTTCCAGAAGCCAGAATTTTGGGCTTAAAATTTATAAAAGAAAATACCCACATATTTTCCTTCACAATTATGAGACTCAAAAGAGCTTTAAATATATGCAGTGTCTAGTCTGTAAGACCCATTAATAAGTTGAATTATTATTTTTTAAAATAGGGCTTTTTTCCTCCAAAACAATGTTACTTTATTAATAAACAACATTTAAGTGATAGAAACCACTGTTTTATACAAATTAATATATTTGGTTCTTATTGTTTTGTAATACGTTTAAGTATATTTTCTTACAAATATACTATGTTTGGTATATGTAGAATTTGCTGTGGAGGCGTAAATGTGTTTACACACAAGGACAAGGATGAAAGAAATATTGCCTGAGTAGTGCTAATAGTTTCTGGTATTATCTCATTTTCCAGAAGATAACTTTCTGTAAGAACATTTGTGTGTGTGTGTGTGTGTGTGTGTGTGTGTGTGTGTGTGTGTGTGTGCGTGTGTGTATTTAAAGGAAATACATAAAATTAAAAATTAAAAAGAACTCTATTGTGGAGAGACTTGCTGTATTTGTGTTAAGAAGAAGCAATCTTTATCTCTACCTGTTTGATAAATAGGGTACATAAAACAAAATGAAAAGATTAGATGTGAAAAGAAGACAATTTTAAGAAGCTCTGGAGGGAAAATACATTTTGACTATATAATTCTTAAACCATAAAATGATGAAGATGATGGACTAAACTTTTTACATGCTTTAAAAAAAATTATTATTATTATTTATGCCTATAGCGTCGGGTCTTTCTAGGTGGTCTCACCATCTAAGTACTAACCAGGCTTGACTCTGCTTAGCTTCTGAGATCAGACAGTGGGCTTGTTTAGGGAGGCATGGGCATAGGCAATGTTACATGCTTTACCTTATTTGATCTTAACAGTAATGCAATTATCCCAGATAGGGAAACTGAGGCTATGAAAGTTTGAGTAATCTGCTCAGGGTCACACCCTAAATGGCAGAGTTTCCTTTACAGAATTTACAGGTTAAGAGGGAATATAAACAGTTACAATAGAGATATATATGCCATGGATATGTGTTACCAGTAGGATTAGTATAGTACTAGGCAGCATAGTATAGTACTAGGCAGCATCTTGCAAAAGTAGTAAATTCTGGTGCAGTGCTCAGGCTGAGCCTTCGCAGAAGAGTTAAGATTGACTAGAAAGGAGAGAGAAATCAGGGGAGTGCTTAATGAACAATCTAGAGAAGTAAACAGAGGCCAGTTTATCAGACCTTTAAAGCTAATCAAAACATATAATTGATTGTCCTAATTGGGACACTTGAGAGTGAATGAGAGGCTAATAATAACCATGTTAGTACAACAGAAATAAAAAGTAACCATCCTGGGCAAAACAAGATGTATAGCAATGTGAGGAGTTTGGACTTTATTCTAGGAGCAATCAAGAACACCGAAGGATTGAGATAAAGAGGAGGGGGAAAGAGATGACACTGATGATAAACATCTATTCAATAATTTAGATCTGCAGCAAGTTCAAATCTCTCAGCTATAAGACAAACTGGATACTTCATAAAGATTTTTGTCTATTATGCACAGAGAGCCAAAATCCATTACAGAAATTGTCTGGGTGAGCTACCTGCTGGGTCCAATGAAACACTAGTAGACAAAGAAGTTGAAAAAGGGAAGACTCACATATTCTTTGGATGACTGGCAGAGTGTGACATCAGTATGGCATCAAGCCTTACTATGATTCCAAGGACTTTATCACTAAGTAGAAATGGTTTTTCTTTTTGATGTGGTGAGGGAGGTTGAAATAAATTTGATTTTTAATTGGGGAATATATAATATATTATTCCAGAATGATATATGATAATTGCCTTAGTAATCATTCTTTAAGTTTCTGCTAATTTATGGAACTTATGTAATTATCACCTATTATTATTGGATTTATTACTCTAAGGGAAATATTGTCAATAAAAATATCTGCTTAACCTAAGAAAGTTAACCTGAAAGGGTTAATTTAAGGACTGTGATTTGCACATGGAAATTTTTACTTAGGAGATTCCTTAAATTTCCCTTTCGCTAGAGTATTTAAAATGTTTTTATTTACAAAAAGCTACAGTACTCAAAATTTTCTAGGAAAGTATCTTTTTGTGTAGGCTCTTGAACTCAATATTAAGTAGAAAATCATACTGTATAGTGTTCATGTGCATACAACAGTTAATAATAATGACTTAATTAAAATACTAATAAATGAATATCTTCAGACCTATTAACTAAGTTTACTTAAAGCGATTTAATGAGCAGGTATTAACTGGAAATAAACCTATATATTTTCTAAAACTATTGAATCACAAGAAAACAAACATCAAAATATTTTTCTGAACCAAGTCAACATTTTATTTGGTTACAGTTCCTGCTTTTGGCATAGATCTATTAATATCAAGTATAGAGAATTTGAAAGTTGTGCTGGGATATTCAGTGGGTAGATTCTCTCAAAGTTAAATCCAATTTCTTTCCTCAGTGAATCTTTAACATTTTTTTTTTTCATCTTAGCAGTCAACAAAAACTGGAAGCCTGGAATATAAAACATAGATTACATTTTATGTAGTTCACACAGTTCATGTACACACAGAAAAAGATTTCCTCATGACCTACCTTGATATCTTTATTCAAGGCCTATACCATTCAATTCGTCAGTGTGCCACTGCCGCTACTGCACATTTTTGGTCATAGTGCAGTACAACTAACATAGCCATCCTGCTAGGAAAGAGATCTGCAGGTTGCTGAAGAGAGGAAGTTATATCCAATTTACAAGTCAGAGATCAGAATCATACAATAGCTATATGTGGAATTGATTTCATTTCATGGGTTTTAAGCTGTTTTTTTCATTGAAGCAATACCTACAATTGAAAGACAGGTGTGTTGTAGCATTTAAATGCCTTAAATTCTTTTGAGTCTGGAATGGAAGGGGGATGTTCTTAGATGTTTAGATACTAAATCTTAGGGATTTTGAAATGAAATGCTCTGTCATTCATTTACTGTGCCATAATTGAACTGCCCTGTGGGTTTTATTTGGTATTATTGTGATTAATATTTGGAAAAATGTATCATTTTCAAATATAATATTCTTAAGGAAAAAAACACTGAAGGGTTTTTAAGGGCTATAACATTATGTTATTTGTATTTTAGAATAACTCAGACTGAGTTGTGGAAAATAGGTTAGGGGAAATTTGAAGGCTGTTGATGGTGGCCAGAATTGTGTATTATCAGAGAAGTTAGAAATGGATAAGTTCAAGGGATATTTAGGTTGTAGAATCAATAGAAATTGCTACCAAAGGAGACATATTAACTGGATGTATGTCATAGTGGAGGGAAGGGGAGTCAAGGATGACATTGGATTTCTCGCTTAGGCAACTTGATAAGTGAATGGCTTCACCATTCACTGAGATGAAAAACATGGGGAAGGATTGAAGATGATGATGAATTTATATTTGTTCAGTTTTAAATTCATTAAAATAATTTTTGTTTTTTAAATATTTAATTAAATATTTTTAAATATTTGAAATTTACAGAGAATTTACTGATAAGTATGCAGACTTTTTTTGTCTCAATACTGCCCTTTAGAGCAAAGGAATACAATTCAGAATCATCTGTTGCACACAGCCATCATGTATCTTTCGTCTCCTTCAGTTGGGAACAGCGATACAGTCTATTCTGGTCTTTAATGACCTTGACGTTTTGAAAATTATAGACCAGTTATTTTATGGAATGTACCTTTGGGCCTTTTCCAACCAGGATTTTTGAAGAGAATTAAGCCCTAACATCCTAAAGCATTTATTGTATGAAAAATTTACTTCTTTCAATACACCCAGAATAGTATTAATTATGTACCATTCTTCAGAGAATTGAGAAATGATCACTGTATTCTGTGGTTCCGTTGAAAAAGGCTGAATTATTAAATTTTGACAGGAACACCTGAAAGCAATGCTATTTTCTTCTCATTGAATATTATCAGATGACACATGATTTTGATTTGTCCTATTACTGATGGCCACTTGATTAAAGATGTGTCTGTCAGGATTCTCAAATATTAAGATAGTTCTGTTATCCTCCCTTGGTAATTAATAAGTATTTTGTGGGGAAGTTCTTTGAGATTTTAAACTTAATTAATTTATTTGTAGTACTATTGATTGTTGTGGGCCTTAATTCATTACTATCATTATTGATCTTGATGATCAAATTGTCCCCAGTGTAGCTACTGGAAGCACCTTCCATGGTGCTTATGTATTCTCTTGCCATGTCTCTTTCACTTTTTGACTATGTTCTTTCTTTCTGGTCCAAAATATTCATAAATTTATTTTGTACTTTTTCTGCTCAATGATCAATTTAGAGAAGTAAACAGACCAGTTTATCAGAATCTTATAGCTAATCAGAACTTATAATTGATTGTCCTAATTGGGGCATTCAGAGTGAATGGGAGGCTAATAATCATGTTGGTACAACAGAAATAAACAGAAACTGTCCTGGGCAAACCAAAATGTATAGCAAAGCCCTGGAATCAGCATTTTTTTTGCCCTGAGTCTTTTTAGTACAGAATAACATTTAGAAGACAAGATCTGAACATTAGGTGTGCTCTTTGTTTTTGAAGTGTAATGCTTCAAGCCTTTTTTTGTAGAGAGTGCTAGGCTATGTATGTATGAATGTATGTATGTACATACACAGATTTGCATATCTGTCATCTATCAATCATTCAAACCATGAGTTTATATTGATACCATCAGTTCTAATCTAGTACCTCAGGGTTGGTTCTAATTTTCTCTCTTTCCATAGATATGTAACCTTCCTTCTTTGACAATGAGAAACCAGGCTTCCATTGGCCTTACTATATTTACTTTTTGGATCAATCTCAGTGCATGTAGTCAGTCTCTTCTTTCCAGTGCCATTCCCTCTCCTATGTAGATGCACTCTTTCCCAGAGTGGACCGTGCCACCAATATCAGACTGTCTCTTTACATGGATGTACTCTCACCATACTCAGGCTTGGCCTTTCCACACTGCACTGACCTTTGTGTGATGCTATATCAGGTAGGCTCTGACTCTCATGTAGCTCTCACTTCCCCACTGCCTCCAACCTCCTATGCCCCTTCTTTCACAAGCAGGGCAGGTATACAACTATTTCAATTTAATTGTGAATGAAAAGAGAAAGATAGGGCAGAGGCTAAAAGGACACTAATTCAGGAAAGAATTGTTTTTGGAAAGGTGTCAATTTAGAGGGTGAGGTTAAAGATATGAAAGAGATAGATAACTGGTAAAACCATTTCTCTGAGAAGGTAGAAAGGGATGGGATGTAGAACACAATTCTGAAGATTAGTTTTGAGTATGAAAAAGACCATGTTCCCATTTCAAGAGAAAGTGGGAGAGAAGAGTGAGTTCAATACAGATTGGTTGAAGAGTTTCCTGGCAAAAGTGGAATGGATTTTCATCTATGGGTTTTACTTTCTCTGTGAAGACATATCTGAGAAGGAGTTATTTAGTGGGAGATTTGAAGAAAGTAGAGAGAGTTCGGAAATCACTGTAGAGAATAAGAAAGTGAAATGAGCAAGAAAACCAGAAAGATTTCTGAGTGATATGGAAGATGTAACTGAGAATAGAAACTGAAAATGAGTTGAGACACAGGCCTGAAAAGTTAGTGTTTTCTTTTGCAGTCCCCAGTGCTGGGAGTATAGAAGGCAGTTTTTATCAGGCAAATGGTTAAATAGAAATGACATGAGTAAGTTGAAGATAATGGCTAGAGGTTGAAATGAAGAAACTAATGTTGAATGTTGAAATGAACAGTTTTTTAATCTGGATGAGAGGCAGTAAATGGATCTACTGTCTGTGTGGTTTGGTTCCCAATGATCAGAAACCATCTCTGTCTAACCTAAGGGTATGTGTGTAGGGGCAGGAAGGGAAAACATTATTATAAGTACATTGGGTAGCCCACAGAAGTGAAAGTCAGGCTGGATAATCAAGCCTAAGAAATATAGGAATCCTTTAGCTTTGGTGTCGTAGGTGTTAGGAAGCCTCTTCAGATGCCCATGATTGGGACGAATCAGCTCTCCCATGATCTATTCTCATGTTACTGCTCAAGATTCAAATATTGAGGAGAAAAGTTAAACTTTAAATGGCCTTGCTTGGGTTTAGTGCACCCAAACTCTTGGCTAAGAGATTGAGATTATTACCAAGACTGTATGAAATAGGGTAGGGGTAGTTCCACAAAGGAAAACAAGTGTGCTGTTGAGAGGAAGAGAATGGATGCAACTCTAGCAAAAAAGAGATGTTCAGTGCTGGTAGATTGTGTTTGTGGGTATTGAATTTATATAGATCTGATAAAGTAGATTTGATATGGCGAGGAAGATGAATGAAATGCTAACCCTTTTTTAACTTTTATTATTCTTATTACAAAAATAATATATGTACATTGTAAAAATAATTAAAACTATCCCCTCCTTCAAATCTTTAACAAAAGTGGAGCAATGACCAAGATGTGACAGTAAAGTGGAGAGAAGGAGATAGATTGATTTGAAAAGCATTGTTTAAATGTTTCCTATAGTTCAGATCTGTCATGTATACTGTGGATATGAAAGTGAATGATGAGTGTTTGGTCTCTTGCTCATAAGTACAAAACAGTGCTTTGAAAACTTTAAGGTCTTGTACAGATTCAAAGATGATTTTACAAAAATGTCACCTTTTGGAATAGGTAGGTATATATCTTCAACTTATATAATCAAATCAAATAAAAAAATTTTTAATTTTTTAAAAAACTTCTATAATTCACATATTTAAGAATTGACTTTTTTGTTATTGTTGTTTTTTTCATTGTGTACTCTTTTTGAGATAATGTGTAATCTCTCATGAAAAACAAAAACAAAAACAAAAAACAACCCTCTCCCAACCTGCTTTTTTTTTGTGAGAATTTCAATGAGTTTATTTGTGTCAAACAGATAATTTGTGTTGAGGAGGAAGATCTCAAATGCTCCCCATGTTGTTTTAGAAAGTCAATATTTCAGTGTAAACAGTTTCGTTGAGTAGATTCTATTTGGTGGATAGTAACGCAATAATGTTTTTATTTTTTTTCCACTCACAATTCCCAGTAGTGCTTTGTAGACTCTCCTAAGATAATTTCTTGGGCACATTCCACAGCTTTCTCATCACTTTCAGTTATTAAAAAAAAAAAAAAGCAAAACCAAACTAATTTCACTCCAGTGTAAAAATCCAATCTCAAATAATTCAAATATAATCCTCTCAATTCCCTCTACTAACATCTAAGTCCTTTGTTGAGGAAGAGGAATATGAGACATGGCAGAGGTTGATTATTAGAGATGAGAAAGTACCCTTCCTCATAAGATTTGCATGATTCTATTGCCACTGGTGGCCACTAACAATATGGTGGTCTCCTCATAACTTTATGCAGTTTTTAGGGTTGTCTAGTTTTACCATGGTCCACTATGTCACTGTGAGGGTGCCCATGTCTTCTTTTAGTCCTGCCTTTGGTCTACATCCCAGCCACCTAAGAAGCAGTTGTTAGGTATTCCCAGGGCTTGGGCCTTCTTTTCTCCTGGGTATTCTTTCATATCAGCTCAAGCATAGGAGTCCTCCTCTGCACCCTCTGATAGATTTGGAAGCCTGAAATGGGTTGGAGTCTGCCTTTACTTTCTTCTTAAATTCCCTATAACATGGTCTCTCTTTGTCCCACATTTCTGGGCTAGGCTAATTAGCGCTTCTCCTTCAAAATCTCCGGAAAAGAAACAGACACAATTTTTGATCTTCAGATAGGCTCCCAAATTTCAAGAAATACAAGTAGGTTCTTCCCTAGACTCTCTCACAGGGCTGACTGAACTTTGAAGGCAGTCTTCTGATTGGTCTCTACGTTCCTGACTCTGCAAATATTCAGCTAGGTAGTAGGCTGTCACTCTTTCCTTCTTTCTGGCACTCACATTCTGTATTCCATTGAATCTTTGCCTTCACTTGGCTTCTGGTGGGTTACAGGGTGATATCTTTCTGCCCACCCAAGGCTGAGACATGGATTGGAAATAGCAGAAGTGGTTCCTCTGCCTCTGAATAAGTCCTCAGGGAGGCTTTTGGCTAAAACAGTTGGAGAAGTCTTTAAAAACATGAAATCCTTATGCCTTTCTGTCATCATTTTTCAGTCAGAATAATCAATTCTAAGACAACAGGAAAAATCCTATTAACATTCTATTATCATAGCATAAAACTAAACTAAAGCTCAATAACAGTGTTTAACTTTTTATTAGAAAGGCTTTGAATGTAATAAGCAGGATTGGCATTGATTTAAAAAAATAAATAGGTTTTCCTTTAAGACTTTTGAAAGACATTTTCTAAAGTTAAGCAGATGTTAAAATGTACTTGGTAATCTTATGCCTCATAGTCCTCTTAACAGAGGTTTTGAATAAAGAAGTATTTTAGGTTCTGGCTTAAATATGAAGATGATTTTAAGCATTCCCAATGGCTAACAAATATGATTATTATTCCTACGGTGGTACTGTCTTCAGACTTGCTTAGCTGAATTCTTTCTGAGTGACATTTCTGCTATACATATCTTTCTCATTAAGAACTCAATAATGGAATAGGTTAATTAGAGATAGGTAATCTTACCTTGTATTAATCATCCTCTGTCAGAATAAATTAACCTTTTTAGCTCCTATTTTCTGGAATTCCCAACCTTTGTAGACCCTGTTCTTGAGGCATTAGATACGCTCATCAAATTTTAAACTCATTTGAATTTGGAAGTACCCATTATTAATAGAGTTATTAAACTTAATTATCACAGATTTACTCTGAGATCATTGAGGATAAGCCTAATTCAGGTACCTCACAGCTTGTTTCTTCCTGGCTGTGTGATCTGGAGAAGTTCACTTATCTCTGAGTCTTCATTTCTCTGACTTATAGAATAGGAATAACTCTATCCATCTTAAATTATGGAAATTAAATGGGATAACACCTACATTGGATTCTGAAATTCACTACTGAAGTTTTCAGGATTGTTAGTATTATTTTGAGGTATGTTCAAGTGAGAAGACTTCACTTTTACCACTGTTGATATTAAATAATTACTAATATCACGGAGCCCTTTTCCCTGGTTTCTCTGTATCCTTGGCAGGGATAAAAAAAAAAAAAATGACAAAAAGTGTGAGATGGTATTGTGACCATTCAAGGCTTCCATACCTCTTTAGTACATGTGTGGGGCCCAAGGGAACACATGTGTTAATCATCCCATCAAAGAATAGAACTCATTGGGTTAGCCATGTTGGAGATTCACGACATCACATGACAAACTGAAAAACTAGCATGCATTAAGATGACTCTGTTAACTCTGTTAAATATCAGTTCATCTGGTTTCGAAAGGCAAATAATGCAGTAAATGTCATCAGAGGTAATTTAGGAAATAGTCAAACATTTGGCTTTAATTAGAAAGGCAAGAAAATACATGAGAACTAAGTTCCTTTTGGTTAGCGTTTGTTTGTCCTTCTCATCTTGAGTTTGAGCCGAACATTTTCAGTTTTAACTAGTTCCTCAGTGTTTTCCAAATTTGGGCAGAGCCTTTGGCCCTATTTAGAGATAGATATAGCTTAATTCAGTGTTAGATAAGAGGGATGGTGTCCCATGCATATTAGGACCCAGCAAAATGAAGAACAGAAGGTGGTCATGGAGTACATACTGCTATGTCACATGGACAGAGGGGCACCACTAGTGAGTGAATAATGGGTACTTAATGAAGTGGAAGAAATCCCATTTATCAGTTTCTCTTGAGCAAAGTAGGTAGGTATTTAAAAAAAATACTTCAATAAACTACTTAAGA
This sequence comes from Macroglossus sobrinus, assembly GCA_004027375.1. NCBI lineage: Eukaryota > Metazoa > Chordata > Mammalia > Chiroptera > Pteropodidae > Macroglossus > Macroglossus sobrinus. Next base: position 100,853 of record PVKZ01001940.1, on the reverse strand, counting down.
GTAGTCGTCAGACCCCGACCCCTTATCCCCCTCTCTTGCACCAATAAAGGAGAATTGCCTTTCACAAAAGGGTGCCCTTGTTTTGGTCACTTCCCTAAAAAGTTGGTAAGTAGATTTGGAGGTAGAATTTAGGAGAAAGCCAAATTTTGAGGTATTTATGAGCAGAATGGAATGTGAGATTCTGGGGAATACTGGGAAAAGGGAGGAGCCATCTTTCTGGAACCTTTGGAGAGAGGAAAGACAAGTAGCCACTTGGTTAAAGAAAGACTTTGAAAAAATGTCTAATGAAGGATTTTTAAAATTATTTTTTTGAATAGATGATAGAAACACATATTTCAACAGAAATATAGAAACATGGACTGTCAAGTCTCCTTAATATCCAGGTCCCTCAGTACTCCCTCTCTCCCAAACAAGTAACCACTGTTATTGTTTTCTTATGTATCTTTTTGAATTTCTTTATGCACATATAAGCAAATATATGAATATCGATTTTTATTTTACTCATCTGCTTTTTTTACACTAGATTTAACATAGTATATATATTGTTTTATACTTATATATTTTGGACATATTTTCTATAACTATGTAGAGTGGTTTCTACTTATTTTTCATTGTCCCATTGTAGTTTATCAATGTAGCATGATTAATTTAATCTATTATGGGTGTTGGGTTGTTTCTGATTGCGTTTACAACAGTTTTGTAATGAGTAAACTTCTACAGAGCTTGTTTTGCATTAGTGCATGCATACCCACAGGATAAATTTGCAGTAGTGGTCTTGTTAGATAAGACATGCAGTTGTAAGTTTGATGAACACTGCTACATTTCTCTCCTAAGGAGTGTGCCCATTTATACTCTCAATAGAGAGGGGAGAGGGAGAGAGAAAGAAGGAGAGAGAAAAAGAGGGAGAGAGAGAAAAAGAAGGAGGGGGAGAGGGAAGGTGTGTGTGTGTGTGGGAGAGAAACAGAGACAGAGAGAGAGAGTGAGAGAGAGCGAGCGCGAGCTAGTGCTAGCTAGTGAGTGCACACTTACCCACCTACCACATGGTCACTGCTCTGCTCACCTTGTTCTCTCTTCTGGTTCATCTGTTGTTTGCCTAAACTCATATTCCCATGTGTCTTCCTCAAAAATGCACCCCATTTGAGGCCTGACTGGTGTGAGGAGAAAGTGTGGTGCCTCTGGAGCACCACACTTGTTGAGTCCTGGCTCTGTCACTTTTCTATCTGTGAGACCTTGGTCATAGGATTTAACCTCTCAGTACTCCAGTTTCCTCATTGGTAAAGTATAGATAAAAATGATACCTACTTCATAGGGTTGTTGTGGAGAATAAATGAATTAATGTAAGTAATATTTCTGAGGCATTTAAGAAGTACCATAAATGCCAGTAGATACTACTCCACTGTTACACCTGGGACATCATGAATCATCCCTTTTTCCTGTTCTGCACACCTGTTAGTCACTTAGTAGTCCTCTCAATTATCAACATCAACTCTCACAGTATTGAAGTGCTTATGTTAAAATAATTGTATTTTACTTAAAATGGTCCCAAAGCACAAGAGTATTGATGCTGGCAATTTGGATATGCCAAAGAGAAGCCATACAGTGCTTTCTTTAAGTGAAAATGTGAAAGTTATTGACTTGGTAAGGGAAAAAAAATCATATGTTGATGTTGCTGAGCTCTACAGGAAGAATAAATCTTCTGTTGGGGATATCGTGAAGAAGGAAAAAGAAATTAACGCTCGTTTTGTTGTTACATCTCAGACTGCAAATGTTATGGCCATAGTGTATGATGATAAGTGCTAAGTTAAGATGGAGAAGGCATTAAATTTATGTGTGGAAGACATGAACAGAAAATGAGTTCTGACTGACAGAAGCATGTTGTCTCAGAAAGCTTTGAGCCTATACGGAGACTTCTGCAAGTGATCCCTGAAACAAGTGACACCAAGCCATTTACTGCAAGTAATGGTTGGTTACATAGAATCAAGAATAGATTTGTACTGAAAAAAAATTACTGGAAAGGCTGCTGCCATATTTTTGGCAGTGAAGAAGGTGATTAGGGTTAGTAATATAATAGATATCAGGCACCCAGTGTGGGTCTTGGTATGTATCCCCCGTGGATAAGGAGGGACTACTACTGTAATGCTTTCTCCAGAGTTACACAGGTTCAAATTACTAATTTAGTGCTTAAATAGTATTGTTTTCATATGACTATGTGATTGAATGGGTCACATAAAAGTAAAAACACAAGTGAGAATAGCGTTACATAAACACAATTAGTTTGCTGCATTCCCCTGGGACTAAGTCTACCAGATGAAGTTTTAAGTGATAGCCTCCCCACCAGTAGAGGATGTTGAAATACTCTTCTTTCTCATTGCTGAGTTATAGCTTTATTTATATAACATTTTTTCAAGACCTCTGGAACATTTCAATGTGTTAGATGTTGAATAACTATGTTACATAAATCATTAAAAAAACCCCCAAACTTCCAGGGTTGGGGGTGGGGGGATAGACTTGTTTGTAAGGTTTCTTTTTCATCTATCCTCTATAATGCTTCTTTTTCCTCTGTTTGCATCCTAATCTAGGTTTCTATATCCTTCTGTGATCCTGCAGATCATTTTGGAAGTTTTCTAGATTCCTTCTTCCACCTCCACTTGCCAATTCTAGTTAGCCTTCTGCTTAAAGATATACAGTAGTTATTAGTTGACAACCAGTTTGAAATCTCAGCTTTGTTTTGAAGATGATCTGACCTTATCATTAATCTAGACTCTCTAATTTAGACTCTCCTTTTTCAGGCCAGTTATTCATAAAAGCTGGCTTGTGACAGAATTTTCATTGGCCCATAGTAAAATGATAAAAATATGGATAGTATGTTTAGAGTTGTATAAAGCAGGAGTCCCCAACCACTGTGCTGTGGACCGACTGGTACCAGCCTATGGCCTGGTAGGATCCAAGCTGCACAGCAGGTGGTGAGTGGCAGGTGAGGGAGGCTTCATCTGTATTTGTAGCTGCTGTCCAGCACTAGCTTTACTGCCTGTGCTCCACCTCAGATTATCAGACATTAGATTCTCATAGGAGCACTGGTCCCTGGTGTCAAAAAGTTTGGGGACTGCTGGTGTAAGATTATTCAGATTAAACAATTTGAGGTTATTATTTCTTCTTTTTGTGATAAAAGATTTTTTCTTTATAAAATGATGGTGATAGGTGATGACAGAATTTTAAAAAAGATCTTTGAGAAAAGTATAAGTTGGTGACTTTGATGGTTGCCTTTTTCCCACCTGCCTATCCCTTCTACTTCTCTCTACCACAGAAACACACAGACAGACACATACACACATATATTCTCTTTGAAAAATTTTGCAGGTCAGGGAAAATTAATGATCTTATTTGCTTTAACATAATTCATACTCAATAATCATTTATTTCTACTTCTCTGTCTTTTCTCATAGTCATTCCTGTTGTCTCAAATGTTCTCTAACTTCAGTCAGTGCAAATTCTAGACTTTCTGTAATGCCCAGATAAAATCTTCAGTCTTTCAGTTAATTTTCTTTATTTACTACTTTGTGTCCCCTGCCTTTTACTTATGAGAATATTTATCAAAACTTCTGTCATTGGTTGCCATATGAATTTTGTTTTTCAATTATGTCTTTTCTCTCTAACCAGTTTTAGTACCTGTAAAAGAAAGAACCTTTTGCATTTAAAAAAAAAAATACCAAGATCTTTTAAGGGCATAAACATTTGTATAAAATGTTTTATATTAAAGTAGTTCTGAATCTGCATTATATATGGATATAATGATTTAATATTTATGAATTACATTGACTCTACTTTTCAGGCCTCCTGGTGTTAGGTGTATCCATGAAACTGGTTTTAGACAGTGAGACGTGCATGAAAGTGAAGTATTATTTCCAGATAGGAGCTTTTGAGCAAGTATAGATTTATTACCTCTCTTTCTCTGTGTGGTAGAGACCAGGAGTATTCTAGTTGTTAATTGATCCTGGAGTGAGTATTGATGTGAAAGAGAGCTCCAAATATCCTGTACTGGACTAGTAGTGTGAGCAAGAAATAAGCCTCTGTTTCTTAATTCACTGAGATTTCAGAGGTCATAGATAAAAGCAGCATTAATTTAATCTATTGATTCTGATAAAATTAAAAAAAGATGAAATTTCTAATTTTTTATTGTTAATTTCTAATTTAACTCATTTGAAATGTCAGATATCTATAATTTTAATTTGTCCTATTTCTTATATTTAAAAATAAAGATTAGAATGTTGAAACCTGAATAATTTCATTGAGGTCAACAATGAAGACTCGAGCTCTCATAGTATTATCCAGCTACATGTAGAAGAGATTTTAAAATACACAATGGATCACTGAAAAAGTGGCAGATTTAAAACTAAAATACATATATAGATTAAATTCCTTTGAAAAGAAGCAGATATGCAATCTTGAAGAATGGAATTTCTATGTCTCATTAGTACCTCTAAAATATTTCTACTTCCTACTACAAATCTTAATGATCCTGAAAAAGCTGGTTTGAATCAGTCTCTACAATGTTACTTTGGATTTAAAATAACTAGAACTAATTTAATTTAACCTTTTTTCTTCATTCATGGCCTAACATTTAATGAACAAATTCTTTCACTGAGCTTTTGTGGTAAAGATCTGGCCGTGAAAAATGTCTTTTCTACTGGATAGATTAAAATGTGAACAGCAAAGCAAGAGTCTGGTAGGAACCTGTAGTAAATAATTCTCATGATTTTTCAATATGGGTGTTCATATAAGCACAAAAGTCAGTAAGCAATTAACTAACTTCGTAACTTTTGAACACTGTTTTCTTTGGCACAAAAATTTTTGTGAGCGTGGCGCCATCTGGTGGTAAAATGCCAACTTTTCGGAATCCCTTTTGTGACTCTTCAAGAAATACTGCGAATTACTTTACTTCCTAGTACATATCATTAAGTAAAAAATAAACTTATTTATAATGTTAATGTCAAGAACTTGTGCACATAAGACAAAGACATGTTTCTTTACAATATAAGCTACCTATATTTAAATGACTTATGACGGTTTCAGTCTTGTGCGAGTTTTTATATTTGTAATTGATTTATTTTTGAGATCCTCACACAAGTAAAACTGCCATCTTTTTCTTAATGTAAAAGAAAATCCTTTTCCAAAAAGTAATTAGACTTGTGGATGTTCAATAAAATATGTATATATTTTTACCATTTAAAAAAAAATTCAGCTAGTGGTGTGTGTGTGGGTGGGTGGGTTTAATATCAAATTATTTTTAAAATGCAAGAAAGAGAAGGTGAAGGGAGCTAGAAATAACATTTTAATTGTCTGCATTGTGCTGGATGCCTTCAGTATATGGTCTCATTTATTTCCCACAGTCACTCTTCATATTAGGAAGTGTTGTCTGTTTTACTTCTCAAGAAATAAGTCTGAGAGGTTAAGGACATACATATGAATGTTTGAGGAGAAAGCCAAGTTTCTTTTAATAGAATGACTACAGTTGCTCATTATAGTTTATTAAGCTACGCCAGAAAAACTGAACAGATTTTTTCAGTCTTTTCTTTTTCCCTTTTGAAATAATTGATTTTATCATTGTTAATTAGAGTAGGTGAGTATTTGATTTAATTCCACTTTTAGGATGATGAAGAACACAGGGTTGTTTGTGGTCTTTCCTACTACACTTTTGTTTATCGCTCAATCCTTAGTAACCAAATGAAGCATTAAGTGTACCATAAGCACATAATGGGTTCTGACAGAGTCTGGGTAGGAGGGAAGAAGGCAGGATGGGAGAGGTGATAATCTGCTGATTGGCACATAAAAGATACAGTAAGAAGTCTCAAAGTTTCACATTTGGTGTTCAGGTGTTGTGGAAGTGGGGTGGTAGAAAGTTAACATTTATTGGAATTTGCTATATTTCATGCACTGTTAAGCACACTATACTTGTAATTTTGTTAGTCCTAAAACCAACCAAGTGAGCTATTTATTATTGTTTTTCATTTTTACAGATGAGAAAATTGTGCTTAGCATGGTTAAGAAGTTTATCCAAGATCACACAGCTCACAAGTGGCACAGTCAAGATTTAAATCTATATCTGTCAGACTTACAAAACATATTTTAATTCATTCATTTAGCAAACATTAATCAAATTATGTATCATTCTTCTCAGATGACTAATTTCTTCTCATATCTTATAATATCACATATAGGATAAATACTCTCCCAAAGTATTTTGTCATTCAAAACCTCTTTTCTGAACTCTAGACTCATATATCCAGATGTCTGTTTGACATTCTCACTTGGTGGTCTTAGACTTAATATATACAAACAAATTTTTGGATTTTAGCTCCAAATTTTTCTTTTCCTGAGTTTCCATTTTCTCTGCAAATTACATAACTATCCATATAGATAATGAAATCAGAAAACTGGGAGTTATCCTCAACTCTTTTTTTTAACTTCTAGCCTCATGTTTTATAAGACTTGATAAAATTTGTCTCCTGCCTTCATCACTACCATCATTTCTGTCTTGCTTCTTATCTGGTGGTCATGCAGTCATCCTCGCAATTTGGAGAACAGATTAAGCTCTTTCTTTTAAAAGGATTTTGTACTTGCTATCATCTTCCTGGAATGTTTCCTCTGTCTTTTCTCTCATGCCGCAGCTTAAATGATTTCTTCAGAGAAATCTGGTCTTGACACAGAATAATTAAAAAATAATAATAAAATGTGTCTAAGTAGGTCCCTTGCTATTCTCTTTATCATAGCACTCTAGTAATTTTCTTCCTAGTACTTGCAACAGCCTATAATTATTTTATTCCTTTGTTTACTTGTTAAATGTCTGTCTGCATAGACTGTAAGTTCTATTAGTCATCAAGTTTGTCTTTCTGGTTATTTTCTGCAAAACTGTGACCTAGCACCGGGCTTGATACCTAGAAAGTATTTTATGGATATTAGTTGAATCAACAAATAAATAATTTTTAGTACAGTCTGTTGAAGCCTATATGTGCATTCAGAATGCTTGCCCTAGGGTGCATAATTATGTCCATTTACAAATAGGAACATTTTCATGTCTACCAAAATTTTGTCTTCAGCCTCTTCTATTTTCTCTCACAGCTTTCAAAGGATTAGAGACTCCTAAATCTAACCCTTTAGCTCAGAGCTTTGTTTTAATCTTAGGCTATTACTATGAATATTCTGGATGCAATCCTGGTAACTTAAACACACCTTTTTCTTAAAAGCCAAACTGTTATTTTCTCCCTGAATTTCTTTTCTTCTTATATAATATATCAGGATCAACATCAACATAATTCACATAGCCTAGCAAGTTAGCAATTTGAGTCTGCTTTGTTCATTCCATATCTAATCAGTGAAGTCCAAGCAAGATAGGTCTCAGTCTGATTCCTCATCTACCTTGCTGCCTGTGCTTTTAACTCATGTCGCACTCTGTCTCAGACATCTTTCGGCTCTTTCTTGTTTGCAGGATACATTCTAAACCCCTTCCCATAGCGTGCCCTGCCATGTGTATCCTTTAAGAATTAGTTCAAATATTATCTGTGTGAAGCTTGTTAGTCACTGTCTCCTCTGGGATCCCATACCACATTGAGCACACATTTAACTGAGCACTTATGTTGAATTATTGTGATCTGTTCACTAAATTTTGGACTTCTAAAAGACAAAGTCTATCTCTATCATAACGCAAGGTGCTTTTTGCATAGTTAGAGTTGGTGTTCAGTGACTATTTTTTTAAAGAATTTATTTATTTTAATTAGTTTCAAGTATACAGTACATTGGTTAGACATCTATATAGTTCATAAAATAATTCTCCCAATTGCTCGCTCCCTCCCTTGACCTTCCACCTAGCCAACATATAAATGCTAACTGCATTCCCTATGCCATGCACCCCATCTCTGTGACTATCCATCAGCTACTAATTTGTACTTCTTTAACCCTTCTTCCCATTCTCTCAGCTCCCCAGCTCCTCTCCCCTCTGTCTGTCATCAAATTGTCCACTATATTTGTGAGTCTGGTTTTGATTAGTTTGTGCTTTTTATTTCTTAGATTCCACATGTAAGTGAAATCATATAGTGTTTATATTTCTCTGTCTGATATAAATACTTTATAGGTCCATCAAAGCAATATCTTTTTTTATCCCCTACCTTTTAGTCTCTGTGTGTCTTTTAATCTGGAGTCTCTTGTAGGCAGCATGTAAGGGCCTTGTTTTAATTCTTTTCTATTTGAGGTACTTATTGATAGAAATGTAGTTGCTACCATTCTTTATTCCTGTTTTTGATATACATTTTTTCTTCTTAAAGAAATCTATTCAACATTTCCTGTAATACTGGCTTGGTGGTGATACATTCCTTTAGCTAATTTTTGTCTGGGAAGCTCTTTATCTGTCCTTCAACTCTGAGAACTTTGCTGGATAAAGAATTCTTGGCTGTAAGTCCTGAGTCTTCATCACGTCAAATATTTTGTGCTAAGCCCTTCTGTCCAGCAAAGTTTCTTTTGAGAAATCAGCGGCCAGTCTTATGAGTGTTCTCTTGTAGGTAACTATCTGCTTTTAAGATTTGTTTCTTTGTAGTTAATCTTTGGCATTTTAATTATGATGTGTCTTAGTGTCGGCCTCTTTGGACCCTCTGGTTTGGGGTTCTCTGAGCTTCTGGAGTTGTATGTCCATTTCCTTTACCAGATTAGGGAAGTATTCCATCATTATTTCTTCAAACAGCTTTTTAACATCTTGATTTTCTTCTGCTAAGTTGATCAGACGAATATTTGGAGCCTTAATAATGTCCCATATCCTCCTTAAAATATTTTTATAGTCTTGGCATCTTTTCTCTTGCCATTCTGATTGAGTGTCTTTAGTTTTCCCATCCTCTAGATAGGTCATTTGATCTTCTTCTTTATTCACTTCATTTATTTCATTTAATATATTTCTCATCTCAGATAATGTATTCTTCATTTCAGACTGGTTCCCATTTATAATTTCCATTTCCATTTCTATGTTTTTTTATCTTTTTGTTTAAGTTCTCACTGAATTAATCTACACTTTCCAAAAGTTCATTGAGCATCTTTATAACCAGTGTTTTGAACTCTACATCTGTTAGATTACTTGATTCCATTATTTCTAGATCTCTGTTCTGTTCTCATATGGTTTCTTCTTCTTTGTCTTCCCATTTTGGCTGCCTTTCTGTGTCTGTTTCTATGTACTAAGCAAAGCTTCTAAGTCTCCCAGTCTTATTAGTGTGGATTTGTGAAGTATAGTTGTCTTATAGATTTGCTTATAGTTGTCTCAAAAGGTCACACCAGAGACTGAGGCCAGCTGCCTTCAATGTGAGTCTAGGTGCTACTCAGCAAGGAGCACCTGACTTGCTGAGGATATACCTGGAGATGGCTTGGGTGGGTCCGTGAACTGGGGGAGGTGGAGTTTCAGGGCAGGGTGATTTCTTGGATTTCTCCCTGGTTGTATGGCTAGTTTAGCTAGATCCCAGGTGGTTTTTTCTTGCTATTTTCTCCTTGTTTCCATTACAACTTTGATTGGTTGCCAGAGGGATGAACAGAGCCTCTATTATCTATGCCATTTTTTCCCCTCCTCTCAGTGACTATTTTCAAAATGAATGATGATCAGAAAGATCAGGCGGGTCTCCCAAGGTAGCCCAAGTTTTACGTTTGGAAGGTTTGTGCTTAGGTTCTCTGACTCTTTTGCCTGCTGTCACGTTGAAAAAAAGGGGTCTTTGTAGAGGAGATTTTCTAGCCTTCTATAATATATATTTCTTCCCTCCATCCTATAAATCAGTTTTAAATAAATTTATAATATAAAGAAAAGTAATGTTCTTGTTATGCAAACATAAACCAAGACTAGCTCTACCTTCCAACCAGTTCACTTAAGTCCCTTCTATAAAATGACATTCTATACTTGCTGATTTAGATTACATTATGTAGACTTAACACCATTAATATAAATATGCAGATTAGCGCAATGCATTTAAGACTGATGAAAAACTGTGACATAGTAATTCATGTATTTTTTTGGCAGTCATCAGATATAAGATTACTTTGACTTGAGAGAATGGACTCATAAGATGAACACTATTTTAAACAGATCTGAGATAATTTGTATCACTTGCATTTTTATGTACATGTTCACTTGATTTAGTAACTCATTAATAACTCCAACATAGAACAGTTGACTGAAATGGAAATAAACTATTTTTAAAAAACTAGGGTGTTTTTGTGTTAGATTGGTTATTAAATATTATCATATGATATCCTTGCAAATTGAATGTTATCTCCCATAAGATTTTATAAATATTTGGTAAATATCTTCATAGTCTAAAACAGAGGTTGGCAAACTGTGGCCAGTGGGCCAAATACAACGTACCACCTGTTTTTGTATGACTGCAAAATAAGAATAGTTGTTGTATTTTTAATTGTTTGAAAAAAAAGAATGACATTTTGTAACATGTAAAAATGATATAAAATTGAAATTTTAGTCTTTATAAATAAAGTTTTATTGAGAACTAGCCATGCTCATTTATTTATGTATTGTCTATGGCTGCTTTTGTGCTACAACTGTATAGTTGAGCAGCTGCAATAGTGATTGTAAAGGCCCACAAACCCTAAAATATTTACTCTCTGGACCTTTACAGTTAATGTGTGCCTACCCCTGGTTTAAAATATTATGGCAGAGATCCATATCCCTTCAAGTCTCACCCCTGGAGTACATGCTACTATCTAAGTACTTTCTCTGGTCCGAGCACCCTTGCCTATGTTCTCAGCAGGTCAGAAGTGTCCATGAATCAACATCTTTAGGGAACATTCTTCCACCAGTGACGGTAGATAAAATACCCCGCCTCCTTTGTTCCAAGTTTGGGCATACCTACACCAACTGTCTTAGTCCTCCTTGGGTATCAAGTCTGGTTACCCATGTGCTACCTGACTTCCCACTCCACCATGGTGTTTCCTGGGATCCCCTCCTAGATCAACTACTTGTACTAGAATCTTTGTCACAGAATATGCTTCTGAGAGAAACCTAAAGTAAGACAAATGTGAATTATTCATGTACATATATTATTTAGGGTGTCATTTTGATGTATAACCTGCCTAGGTGTGATGAAAAATTTATAACCAAACATTTGGGCCACTGTTTTTCTTACTACTAAAAGAAAGACAGGGTTTACTAATTGATAGTTTTATTCTGTATGACATTTATCGGCCAAATTTATCCTGAAAGATGCAGTTTGATAATTCTCTCATATTTTTTAACATAAATGCCTATTCCAGGAGAGTGATTCTTGAAGTACTGAATTAATCTTTCATATTGCAAAATCTTTTATCTTTTGTAAAATTTATATTTCTTCTTTTGTGCTAATAAAACTTTTCTGCTACCTCTTCAGAAAACTGCTCAAATTTTATTTTCTATCAATAATAGATGGAAGCAACCTCAGTATAAGGAATAGTCATGATAATTTTTTTATGTGATAATTAGTTATGAATTCAGAATGTTTAAGAAGAAATATTTTATAAATGTGGAAAATGTCCATATATTTTCATTGTATGGCTCTCACAAATTTTCTCTAGTGGTTAGTTAAAATCAGGAATAGTGTTAGACTTAAACCTCTGCTGTTTTATCTTTTGTTCAACCTGTTAACTTGAATAGATCCTTAATTTTACTATTTAAATTATATCATGTTTTTTTCATTTGTTTGATGAACACAATACTTAATACTCTTAAATTGTTATAAAGTGACTTAATTGAAAAAAAATGGAGTAATAAAATATTTGATTTGTTTTGACATGAATGTTTTCTTGTTTAAACAAATGGACTGCTTCAGATTACTTTGCAATTTCCTTGTTTTTATGTGTGTGTGTGTGTGTGTGTGCGTGTGTGTGTGTGTATGCAGCATATGGTTGAAGGATTTTGGAGACATGATTAACTGAAAAAGGTTGAGTTATTGTGTTTACTGTCATTTCTATAGAAAAGGATACTCATATATTTGTATATGTTAAGGATATATACATAGAACAATACATAGGAAACTAGTAGTGGTGCTTTTCTTTGAGGAGGGAAATGGGAGACTATTCACTATACACTCTTTTGTACTGTTTGTGGTTTTTTGGGATCATTTATATGACTAGCTTAAAAGGAAGTTAGAAAGAAATAAAAGAAAAGAAGAAGAAATGAAGGAGATTATTGGCACTAGAGGGATCCAGGTTCGAATAACTGTTAAGCCACTTACTAACCATATGATTATATTACTTAATATAATCATCCTTAATCACCTTACTTAATCTTTCTGTTCTCATCTATAAAGTACAGATAATATATTTATTTTATGAGGTCATAATAAAATATAATTGTAATACATATATGAAAGCACTTAGCATACTGCGTAGCACATAGTAAACCTCTAATACATGGTTATGTGACTATATACATTATTGCTATTTAAAGTAATATTTTTCCCTGTCTTCTACAGATGGTAGGCTCTTTATCCATTCACTTGATCTATACTATTTAAGCATTCTGTTATGGACAGTCACAATATTTGGCAATGGAAGTCACATCACATCACTTCTACCATATTCTGTTGGTCTGGTTGTAGATTATTTATATTTCTCTCACTTGCAAAGTATATGCACCCTCTTCCAAGGTCCTACAAAATGTCATTCTATATACAGTGTCAGCTCAAAATTCAGGAGTTCTTCATCTAAATTACATGCAGATATGACTGAGGCTTCTCATGTGTGGTTGCTTGGGTATAGCTCCTCAAGTTCAGATCTAGTTACTCCGAAGACCTGTGTATTAAAGAAACTGATTATCTATCCCTCTTTCTCACTGTCAGTCCTCCCCACCCCTCTCCCACACCTAACCAGGTAGGAGAGAGGTAGGACCACCACAGTAGACATTCCCATTAAAAAAGATAGAGAACAGAAGACTTATAATACTTAGTGATTATGCAAGCTAGAAAAGGTCCCCCCAAAATGTCCACATCCTAGTTCCTAAGGTTGAGATGGGAAGATTATTTTAGATTGCCAGGTGGGCCCAGTCCATTTACCTGAGTTCTTAAAAGTGGGAAAGAAGGAAGAAGAGTGATTCAGAGAGAGACTGCTGCTGGCTTTGAAGATCGTGAAAGAGATCCTGAGCCACAGAATTTGATGACCTCTAGAAGCTGGAGATGACTCCCCCCCCACCCCTTTTATAGTCGGCAAGAAGATAGGGAACTTGTGTCTGTAATCTAATGGTTCTGAATTCTGCTAACAACCAGAGAGATCTGAAACATTCTCTTTTAGAGCCTCCAGAAAACCCTGCCAAACTTATTTTATTTTGTTGAAACTCATGCAGGACTTCTGATCTAGAGAACTTTAAGATCATAAGTTTGTGTGGTTTCAATCCACTAAATTTGTGGTATTTTTTTTTTTATGGCAGCAATAGAAAATGACTACCCTGACCAATAGCAATACTAAAATTCAGCTGGGCATAGATCGCCAATTCCCTGCACTCTTGGCTCCACCCTCTGGATCTTTGGTTCTGCCCTGTGTATCCTTAAATTCCTATGGTCCGTGTGGTAGTTGGACACACTAAATCTGCTTTCTACCTTCTATAGAACATTCATGGCACAATAGGGTCTTCTTCCTTGTCCCCTTCAATCTAAGAGAATGATGTTTCTTTCGTTAGTACAATTTTCTTAAAAGTTTTGTGGGCTTTCTTTCAATTTTGGTGGGGTTTACTCCATTAGATAAAAGTCACACAAATCTATTCAAGACTGGTTACTCTCTGGCTTGGCTGACAGTTGCAGTGCTGTGAAACAAAGCCCATATTAGACATAGAAGCTGTTTGCCTAGTGGAGAGGGTCAATGCTTTTCTGAAGTCTTGACAAAACGTCTTTTAGCCAAATCCTTGAAATAATCTTTACTTTGAATCTTCTTACTTTGATGACTTCTTGCCATCTGGAGAGGCTGCAAATGTCTGGTACTTTATACAACTTTTCCTGCTGAATTAAATCATAGCAAATATTCTTAAATGTGTTTTTTTTTTTCTGTTCTTGCCTGCTAGCTGATTACGAATACACTGTAAAGCAACTGCCTTTAAGTAACAGTTTATTATTGTTGTTTGTAATCTAAGTGAATTTGTTCTCTTTTAATTTTTTAAAAAATTTCTCCATTGTAGATAACATTCAATATTATTTCAATTTTAAGTATACAGTATAGTGGGTAGACATTTATATAACTTACAAAGTGATCCCCCTGATAAGTCTGCACCCACTTGATGCCATATATGGTTATTACAATATTCCCTAAACTGCACTTTACATCCTGTTACTAGTTTAAAACTGCCAGTTTGTACTTCTTAATCTCTTCACCTTTTTCACCCAGCCCCCTAAATACCCTCTCATCTGGTAAGCATCAGTTTGTTCTTTGTATCTATGAGTTTGTTTCTGTTTTGTTTGTTTGTTTAGTTTTTTAGGTTCCATATATGAGTGAAATCATATGGTATTTGTCTTTGTCTAATTTCACTTAGCATAATACCCTCTAGATCCTTCCATGTTGTCACAATGGTAAGATTTCATCCCTTTTTATGGCTAATATTCTGCTGTATATATGTACCACATCTTTATCCATTTCTTTTGACTATAGCATTTAATCCACTTACATTGAAAGTTATTACTGATAGGTGTATAGTTATTGTCACTTTATTGTTTTCTGACTGTTTTTGTGTTCTGTGTTCCTTTAATATTCTCTTGCTCTCTTCTCATGTATGTTGATGACTTTCTGTAATAATCTGTTTGGATTGCTTTCTCTTTATTTCTTGTGTATTTCATGTAGACTTTTGGTTTGTGTTTACCATATGCTGCATATGTACCAAGCTATATTTATAACAATATATTTTAAGTCAGTGGTTGCTTAAGTTCGAGCACATTCTAAAATCACAACCATTTTTATTCACCCCCTCCAAGTTTATGATTTTGTCCTGATATTTTACTCCTTTTGTATGTGTGTATTTGTGTGTATCCCTTAATTTACTGTTGTAATTATACATGCTCTTTCTATTTTTGCTTTTTAATCTTTGTACTAGCATTAGTGTTGCTTGATTTGCTACTTTTTTATGTGTTTGCCTTTCTTAGTGAGCATTGGTTACAGAGAAATGTTATAAAAAGAAAAAGGCTGCTGATGTGTGTTCTATGTTTAATATGTGACCTCACAATCGAAGTACTGTCCCTGTGTGGAAATTACTTCTTGCAATGGCCACTAGATTTGAAGGTGCAAGACCAGGAAGCATATTGTGACGTGAACATGTTCTTGGCACTCAAATACAGGCAGCAGAGAGAAACAAAGTTTGATATGTACAGAACCAGAAACTAGTCATATATGAAAGAAACTTCATTGAGAGACTTTGTCAAATTTGAAAAAATCCTAAAAATGTACCTGACATTATATATCAGGCATTGTGAAATTAAAAGAAACTTTTAGAATCTATCAATAATAAAAGCCAAAAAATCTGCCAGCCATGTTAGATGAAAGATTGAATTACTTTTCTATTCTTTCTTTAGAAGATGTGACCTAATTATTGTCTTTTGAAAGAGGTGGTCAAAGACCATGGGGGTGAAAAATGTAGAAAACTGTTAAAAAGCTTGTCAGATATGTAAGCTTTTCAAAATGAACAGATGTTATTTCTTTTATCATTCTAAATAAATATTCACTTTGTGACAACTTTCAAAGATTTATAAGTTTGCATGCCACACAATCGTGAATCTTCCCCTGCCATTCTCATTGAAGCAATTCACTTTACTGTACAGTTTTCCTTTTCTCTTTCCAGATCATAACTTACTTTTTAGACCATCTCATTCCTTCACTCCTGTCTTTAAATCTGTGACTCGAGTGATGCATGGATCATGTTAGAGCTAAATGTCTGACTCTATACAACTTACTGCTTGGATTTTTCATCCCTAACACATGTTAATGGCTATTCATATTCTAACTTACCATGGCAGCTGTATGTATTTTAAGAGAGTTTATCTGGTGAGATCAGGCTTCAAACTTCTCTTGTGATTATTAGTGTGGGAATTTGGGACAGTGTTAACTGTTACATAAAAGAAAAAAGCACTGTGGAGGCTTTTGGCACCTTGTAAGTCATAACAATTTTCTCTTCCTGTGTTTGTCTCTATTTGGGGCCTAATTTGTTGAGCTGGGATTGACTGATTGGGAACATTGAAATGGAAGCATTCAGAAACTGAAATGGGGAGAGAGAGGGCAGGGGTCCGGGCGCGGGGAGAGGGGATGTTAATGTGTTATTGGCACTCAAACTTTGTAGGTGGTGGCAAGAAACAGTGGAGGGGGAGAGAATGGAGAGTAGAAAGATAGGGAGGGAGAGGGAAAGAGTGATTTTGAGTTGTAGATTTGTTGTTAGGTGAAATAAGTAGGCATTAGCTCTCAGGCTGGAAATGGGGACATCTACAAACTTACTTAGGCATAGGACATGATGATAGGTTGTTCTGCTGATTTCATTAGTTAATTTACCTCATGAGGAGATTTACCCCATTGGATGTAGAAGGTCATTCCTCATATATACTAATTAAGGTAGCAAGCTGGCAGTGTGAGTAATGCCATTTTCATGAATGGTCAAATCACTGTAGATTGTGGCTTATAAAGCTTTTGAAAAATATGGTAGTAGTTCTTTGGGTAAAGAAAAGCAAAAACCTCAAGTAAAAATCTCCTGGGTGTTAGAAAAAAGTAAATGAAATTCAATTTATATTCTTTTTTTTTCTTTATTTAACTTTTTAAAAAATTTAGTTGCAAGCATACAGTACATTGGTTAGATATTTATATACTTTATAAAATGATCCCCTTATTTGCTCTTTCTCTTCTCTGGTTTTCCACCTAGCCAATATATTAATTGCATTCCCTATGCCACACTCCCTATCTCCATCACCATCCATCAGCTACTAATTTGTACTTCTTTAACCCTTCATCCCGTTTTCCTAGCCTTCCAACCCACCCTGTCTATCACCAAATTATCTTCTATATTTGTGAGTCTGTTTTGATTATTTTGTTCTTTTTGTCCCTTAGAATCCGCATATAAGTGAAATCATATACTATTTATCTTTCTGTCTTATTTCATTCAGCACAATAACCTCTAGGTCCATCCATGTAATTGCAAATGGTAGGATTTCATTTTTTTAATGGCTGAGTAATAGTCCATTGTCTATATGAACCATAAATTCTTGATCCATTTGTCTGCTGATGGGCATTTAGGTTGCTTCCATATCTTATCTATTATAAATTGTGCTGCCATGAAGATAGGGGTGCATAGATCTTTACTAATTATTGTTTTTTTGGGGGAGTAAATACTCAGAAGTGTAATTGCTGGGTCAAAAGGTATATCCATTTTTAATTTTTTTGAGAAACCTCTATACTGTTTTCAATAGCGTCTATACCAATTAGAAATCCCACCAACAATGTATTAGGGTTCCCTTTGCTCTGCATTCTCACCAACACTGTCATTCTTTAATTTATTGATGATAACTATTCTAACAGGTGTGAGGTGATATCTCATTGTGGTTTTAATTTGCATTTCTCTGATGATTAGTGACCTTGAGCATCTTTTCATATGTCTATTGCCATCTGTATTTCCTCTTTGGGGAAGTATCTGTTCAGGTCTTCTGCCCATTTTTTAATTGGATTATTAATTTTTTTGTTGTTGAGTTGTATGAGTTCTTTATATATTTTGGATATTAACCTCTTATCAGAGGTGTCATTAATGAATATCTTCCCCCAATCAGTCGGTTGTCTTTTTCTTTCATTGATGGTTTCCTTTGCTGTACAAAAACTTTTTAGTTTGATGTAGTCCCATTTGTTTATTTTTCTTTTGTTTCCCTTGCCCAGGGACATATACTGAAATGAAATTACTGTTAGCAATATCAGAGAGTTTACTGCCCACGTTTCCTTCAAGAAGTTTTATGGTTTCGGGTCTTACATTTAACTCTTTAATCCATTTTGAATCCGTTCTTGTATATAGTGTAAGAAAGTGGTCCAGTTTCTTTTTTTTTTTTGCATGTATCTGTCCAATTTTCCCAACACCATTTGTTTAAGAGACTATCTTTACCCTATTGTGTATTTTTACCTTCTTTGTCATGTATTAAGTGAGCATATAGGTGTGGATTTATTTCTGGGCTCTCTATTCTGTTCCATTAATATATCTGTTTTTATGCCAGTACCATGCTATTTTGATTATTTTAGGCTTGTAGTATAGTTTGATATTAGGTAGTATGATACCTCCAACTTTGTTCTTTCTCAAGATCGCTGTGGCTATTTGGAGTCTTTAATGGTTCCATATAAATTTTAGGATTATTTGTTCTAACTTTCTGAAAAACGCCATTGGTATTTTGATAGAGATTACATTGAATCTATAGATTGCTTTAGGTAGTATGGCCTTTTTAATACTGTTGATTCTTCCTACCCATGAGCATGGTATATGCTTCCATTTATATGTGTTTTCTTCAGTTTCTTTTTTCAATGACTTCTAATTTTCTGAGAACAGGTCTTTTACCTCCTTGATTAATTTGATTCCCAGATATTTTATAGTTTTTGATGCAGTTGTAATTAGGATTGTTTTCTTAATTTCTCTTTCCAAAAGTTTATTATTTGTATATAAAAATGCCACTGACTTCTGAATATTTATTTTGTAACCTACTACTTTTCTGAATTCATTGATCAGTTCTAACAGTTTTTTGGTGGAATCTTTAGGGTTCTTTCTATAAAGTATCATATCATTGGCAAATAATGAGAGTTTTACTTCTTCCTTTCTAATTAAGATACCTTTTATTTCTCTTTCTTGTCTTATTGCTATGGCTGAGACTTCCAATACAGTGTTGAAGAGGAGTGGTGAAAGTGAGCATCCTTGTCGTGTTCTTGACCTTAAGGAAAATACTTTTAGCCTTTCCCCACTGAATATAATGTTAGCTGTAGGTATGTCATATATGGCCTGTATCATGTTGAGGTATGTTTTCTCTATTCCCACTTTGCTGAGAGTTTTTTTTTTTTTTCTAAATGGATGCTGGATTTTGTTGAATACTTTTTCTGTATCTATTGATATGATCATATGATTTTTATCTTTCGATTTGTTAATGTGATGTATCACATTAATTGATTTGGAGATATTGAACCAACCTTTCATCCGAGGAATAAATCCAACTTGATAATGGTGTATGATATTTTTCATGCATCACTGAATTCAGTTCACTATTTTGTTGAAGATTTTTGCATCAAAGTTTATAAGAGATATTGGCTTATGATTTTCTTTTTTGGTAATGTCTTTGTCTGGTTTTGGAATCAAGGTAATGGTGGCCTTATAAAAGGAGTTAGGGTACCCTCCCTCTTCTTAAATTTTTTGGAATAGTTTGAGAAGAATAGGTGTGAATTCTTCTTTGAATGTTTGGTAAAATTTGCCGGTGAAGCTATCTGGTCTAGGACTTTTGTTTTTTGAAAGGTTTTTGGTTACTGATTCTATTTCATTGGTGGTAATTAGTCGGTTCAGATTTTCTGTTTCTTCTTGACTCAGTCTTGAAAAATTGTATGTTACTAGGAATGTGTCCATTTATTACAGATTGTCCAATTTGTTAGCATATAATTGCTCATGATATTTTCTTATGATCCTTTGCATTTCTCTGGAGTCTGTAGTTATTTCTTCTTTTTCATTTCTGATTTTATATATTTGAGTCCTCTCTCTTTTTTCCTTGGTGTGTTTGATTAAGGGTCTGTCATTTGTTTATCCTTTCAAATAACCAGCTATTGGTTTCATTAACCTTTTGTATTGTTTTTCTAGACTCTATTTTGTTTATTTTTGCTCTGATCTTTATTATTTCCTTCCTTCTATTCACTTTGGACTTTGTTTGCTATTCTTTTTCAAGTTCTTTTAAGTGTAAGGTTAGATGGTTTATTTGAGCTTTTTCTTCTTTCTTGAGGTATACATGTATTGCTATGAATTTCCCTTTTAAGATTGCTTTTGCTGTGTTCCATAAATTTTGAGTCTTCGTGTTTTCATTTTCATTTGTCTCTAGGTATCTTTTAATTTCTTCCTTGATCTCACTGATAATCAATTTACTGTTTAGTAGCATGTTATTTAGCTTCCATATGTTTGTCTATTTTCCAGTTTTTTTCTTGTAGTTGATTTCTAGTTTCATACCATTATGATTGGAGAGGACAGTTGATTTGATTTCAACCTTAAATTTATTGAGACTTGTTTTGTGTCCTAACATGTAATCTGTCCTGGAAAATGTACCACGTGCACTTGAGAAGAATGTATATTTTCTGCTTTGTGGTAAAATGCCCTGAAAATATCCATCTGTTCTAGTGTGTCTTTTAGGCCCATTGTTTGTTGATTCGTTGCCTGGAAGAGCTGTTCATTGGTGTCAATGGGGTGTTAAAGTTTCCTACTATGAGTGTATTACTGTTGATCTCTCCTTTTACATTAGCCAGTAATTGTTTTATGTGTATAGGTGCTCCTATATTGGGTGCTTATATATTTACTAGGGTTATGTCCTCTTGATTTATTGCTCCCTTTATCATTATGCCCTTCTTTGTCTCTTATTATAGCCTTTGTTTTAAAGTTTATTTTATCTGATATAAGTTTTGCTACCCTAGCTTTTTTTTTCATCTCCATTGGCATGAAATATCTTTTTTCATTCCTTTACTTTCAGTCTGTGTCATTTGATCTGAAGTGTGTCTCTCATATACAGCATATGCATGTGTCTTGTTTTCTTATCCATTTGGCTACTCTATGTCTTTTGATTGGAGCATTTAATCCATTTACATTTAAAGTGATTGCTGATAGGTATCTAGTTATTGCCATTTTATTATTTGTATTTGTTTTTTCTAATTTCTTTTTTACCTCTTCTTTTTTTCAGAAGTCCCTTTAGCATTTCTTGTAATAAAGGCTTGTTGTTGATGAGTTTCTTAAGCTTTTCCCTATCTGAGAAGCTCTTTATCTCACCTTTCATTTTAATCAAAGGCCTTGCTGGGTAGAGTATTCGTGGTTGTAGATTATTGTTTTTTATAACTTTGAATATTTCTTGCTAGTCTCTTCTGGCCTGTAAAGTTTCCATTGAAAAGTCAGCAGACATTCCTATGAGGGTACTCTTGTAAGTAAGCCTTTTTCTTGCTGCTTTAGGATTCTCTTTTTGTCTTGACCTTTTGCATTTTAATTATGATGTATCTTGGTGTAGGTCTGTTTGAATTCCTCTTGTTTGGGACTCTGTGCTTCTTGAACTTGTATGTCTAATTACTTTGCCAGATTAGGAAGTTTTATATCATTACTTCTTCAGATAGATTCTCAATTTCTTGCTCTTTCTCCTCTCCCTCAGGTACTCCTATGATCTGGTTATTGTTACACTTCATGTTGTCCCAGAGGTGTCTTAAAACTATCCTCCTTTTTTGAAATTCTTTTTTCTTTTTGTTGTTTTGATTGGGTGTATTCTCCTACCTTGTCTTCCAGTTCATTTATTCAATCTTCTGCTTTGTCCAGTCAACTGCTGAATCCTTCTAGTGTATTCTTCATTTTAGTTATTGTATTATTCATTTCTGTCTGGTTCTTTTTTATGGTTTCTATGTCCTTTTTTTATGCTTACTATCTCTTTGTTGAGGGTCTCATTGTGCTCATCTATGCTCCCTCTAAGTTTGTTGAGCATCCTTATAACCATTATTTTGAACTCTATCTCTGGTAGATTGCTTGCCTCTCTTTCATTTTGCTTATTTTCTGGTGTTTTCTTCTGTTGTTTCATTTGTGGAATGTTTCTTTGTGTTCTCATTTTATTAGCCTTTATGTGTTTGTTTCTATATGTCAGGAATATTTGTTTCTTCTCTCAGCCTTGGCCAGACAGCCTAATGTGGAAGGTGTCCCATGTGGCCCAGTGGTGCACTCTTCCTGATCTCCCTTTTGGGAGAAGGGGGTTCTGGATGTGATCTTTTTGTGGGTTGTGTGTGATTTGTTGTTGCCAGG
Organism: Macroglossus sobrinus; assembly: GCA_004027375.1. Classification (NCBI taxonomy): domain Eukaryota; kingdom Metazoa; phylum Chordata; class Mammalia; order Chiroptera; family Pteropodidae; genus Macroglossus; species Macroglossus sobrinus. Next base: position 78,859 of record PVKZ01001940.1, on the reverse strand, counting down.
CCTTAAATGTTGTTAGTAGATCAGTGGATGGGATTAACACTCACACGGACTAATTATGGGAATTGGCTGCACCCACAGGGTAAGAGTTGCTTTGTGAGAAGGATTTGCCCTAGCAGGCTTGTGTACTTGTTGTAGCCATCCTTTGTGTGTGCTGCTAATGGGGCTAGTCAGGAGTTGCTCTGTTGTGGTCTGGTGTCAGCCTCCAGATGCAATGGGTTTGTGGCCCTTTGGCGGGGGGCTCCCCAGAAGGCCAAGGTCAGCCTCTGCTTTTGATTGCTCAGGGCTACCCAGTGGGAACTACAAAGCTATCCACAGGTGGTTGTTGCCTATGCTGGATCTATAGATAATTGGAAGAAACAACGCTGTAGGCAGCAGTCTGGTTATCTCCTGTTCCTGACCTAGGACAGTTTAACAGATTGACCAGTACTCTTCCAGGTCTGATATTGCCTGACAGTTATCCATAAGTCTCTGAAACTGGAAGAGCTTCTGGGTAATAGGCATATTGGGTGATGCAGGGACTCTGGAGTCTCCTGGGTCTATTGAGTAAATTTCCCCCTATCACTGCAGTGTCAGTTTACATGCCAATGCTGTCTCTATGGCTCTCTGTGCAAGTTTCCAATAGTAGCAAGGTCAGCTGCTGCCCACCTTGGGCCTGAATGCACTACCCCAGGGCAGGGGCAGCTGCCTATCAATGTGCAGCAGTCACTTTATGTATTGGATGGGGCAGGAGATCAGAGAGTCTAAGGCTTTCAGTCCAGTAGCCTCAGTTTTCTGCAATTTCTGTATTTGCACATTCCTGCAGTAGTCACAGATCACATGGAGACAAGCTACTGTGTTGGGTGGTCCCATAGACCCCTGTGATCCCATCAAAAGAGATTTTGGCTCATACAGGCAGCAGTGGTCTTCCCACAACTGTTTTCCCCAAAATGCACTCACTGCACTAGCCAAGATCTGTTGCACAGAATGTACAATCCCAGAGCCAATCAGGGCAGGGGAGGCTGCCTGTCAATGGGCTGTAGGCACTTTGTGGCTTGAGTGAAGTGGGAGCTCAGGGAAACATGGGCCATCAGGCTAATACAGTCTCAGTTTTGTAGCAACTTCTGTGTCTGGGCATTACCACTGTAGTCACAGATCACAGTGAGACCAACTGCCATCTGGGATGGTCCTCCAGACCCCAGCGATCCCTGGACACAACATTGCAACTCTTGCAGGCAGCAGAGGTCTGCCTGCAACTGATTTCCATGCAGTGCCTGCCCTGTACTAGCCAAAGTTTGTTGCCTGAGTGGATTGGGAGACCTGGTGGTGGTGGTGTGGGGGCAGGGCAGTGATGGTACACTGTCAGTGGGCCACCAGGGGCAATTTGTGGGTAGAGTGGGGAGACAATGGCAGTCAGATCAATACAGCTTCAGGCTTGCTACAACTTCGGTAATCATTTGCCCATTTTCGCAGAAGTCGCAGATCACAGCAAGACTAGCTGCTGTCTGAGACTGGCTCACAGATCCCTGAGATCTGCCCAGATTCGTGTTGGCAGCAGTGATCTGCGTGAAAATGGGTGATCACAGTGCTGGCTGCCAACTGTGTGTTTGGCCCTGATATTGGTACAGGGTGTGGCAGCCAACCAGCAACAAAAGCCCCCGGTGATCTGATGGGGCAGGCTGATCTCCTCAGGCCAGAACTTCCTAATGTTCTTGTGGGAGGGGTCTGCACAATCAAGCTGAGGGGGTCTGTAGATTGCCTGGTAGGGGGGCCGGACTAAGGCACAGTGGTGGCTACCTTCCAGCCCTCATTCTGGCACCAGGTAATGCAGACTTTCTCAGAATGAATCCCACAGAAGCCTATGACCCACCGCCAGTGTCCACAGGTCAGAAAGTCTATGTGTGGTCCCTTCAATGGGGCATCTAGGATTTCAGTCTCCTTCCGTCTCACCCAGATGCCCAGAATCCCTCTGGGTTACAGTCAGAGTTATGGGAATCTCCTCTTCCCTGGACTGGGACCCTCAGCTGGGGAGTTGCCAATGAGGCCAAGACCCCCCTCTTACTCAGGGGAGCCTCTGCAGCCTCACTCTCCCTCCCTGGGATCCTCCACCACCCACAGGTGCAGGTCAAACCCCATTTGTGACTTCGTTTCTCTTACCCTTCTTGGTTTATAGATGGCTGTCTTTCTCTAGTGTCTTCATATGGTCTTTCTTTTGTGTGTGTCTGTGTCCTAATCTTCTTTTATAAGTACACCAGTCATATTGGATTAGGGACTATCAATATGACCTCGTTTTACCTAAATTACCACTTTAAAGACCCTATCTCCAAATACAGTCATATTCCGAAGTACTGGGGATTAGGAGTTCAACATATGAATTTTGGAGAAATACTTACCTACTAAGTTCTAGGTTAAATGACAGTATATTTAAGTGGCCAGCATAGTCTTTTGACAATGGTAGCTAAAATATTCTGAGTTGACAACAAGGTGTCAGTTTATTGCACTGGGTAGTCTGATTGAAAGGTGGCTAAATCATGGCCCTTACTTTTAGGAAGCTTAGTAATACATATTTTGAGTGAATTGTGTTATTACACATACATATAATACATTTGTGACATATGTCTAGATACAATGGGTAGCATTTGGTACTAATAATGACTTCAGAAGACTAATATCATTTTCTGGTTTGGCAAACTGCACCCTACTTTTTGTTCTTCAGAAAGTCATAATCTTTTATCCATTCATCCATCCTTTAAAATACATATTGATTAATTGAAATTAATATTAATGTGATTTTGATATTAATATTGATTAATAGAAATTAATTTCTATGAAAGGCCCAGAGTTGATAGCAAGTTAAGCAAGCCAAGTATAAAACCGAAAATTGGAATTATTTTGTTATTCTTTTATTATCTTCTCTTAATGACTTTTGTCCATAGATTCTTACAGTTCTTACCTTTTTTTTTTTTTATAGATAAGACTTTGCATTTGCTTAAGGGAATCTTTTGTGTATGAGATTTGTTGTTTAGATTTTTGAAATTTAACAAAGTTATTCTATGTATTAAAAACTATAAAACCTGAGTTTTAAAAACACATAATATATTAATGCTCACTGTAAAAATTAAAATATACAGAACTACATAAAGGAAAAAGTGAACATCTCTGTTCACATTTTCCCACTTTAACTTCCTCCATCTCATTCTCCTCTTGAATGGCAGGCATGGTTAAAGAATTTGGTTTGCATTTTTTCTGTCTTTTTAAAAAATTATTTTTGTAATTATATATGAACATGCACAGGATTTGGGGTCATCATATTTGGATAGAAACAGAATTAGAATATAGATGTTGTTCTTAGGCCTTTCTTTCTTCTACTAAAAATATTTTCTGTTTTAATTAGAATTTTAATACTAAATCCTACTACTACCCACCTCTCCAGAACTCTTGACTACAGAACAACAACCCAGTTGGGGATGGGCAAAGTACAAGTAATGTAATGACTTCTAAAATAGAATAAGTGGGCAAATGCCCACGTCTGTAGAAGGAAGGTTTCCCTATAAAGTGGCAGTTGTCTGTGGGGGAGAGGCCTAGAGGTCTAATCAGGGCTGCTTCTCCCTGCTTCCTGTCTAGGTACAGTTACCTAGCCAGCCTATGGATGAGCATAGCTGGCCTGCCTCTGAAGGCAGGCTCTGCTCTATGAACTGACAGTATAGGGACAGGAAATGATAGAGAATCAGCAGAACCTGTTAGCCTCTAAGGAATAGTAGCCCAGCCACTAGTAAAATTTGATCTGAGAATAAGGCTAATGACACTAGCCTTCTCATAGGAGGCAGAAGAGTAGCTGGGAAATGGGTGGAGAGATAACCTGAGAACATAGGTGGGAATTTGCTTTCTCCCATGACCTTACATAGAAATATGAGGCAGAAGGGTAGCCATTTCTTCTCCAGCAAACATATCTTGGAGAGCTTATCATTTCCGGAAACAGACATTTAAATCATTTAAAAGCCTTATATTATTCTGTAGCTTATATTTAATAGGATTTAGAGTTTTAAAAACTCAGTTTCCTCCTCATTTCTCACAACAATCCTATGTAGGTCTTCTTTGATAGAAATGAGAGTAAAACCATAAGCGGGTCAAGGTATTAGTCCAGGAATTCAAGATCTGTGGATGCCTGGTTCAGTTTTCCTTCCACTGTAATATCCTATTTTTTGTTAAGTGGTAGTTTATTTAAATTAGATGGGAATAATTGACTACCATTTGTTAATAAGAACCCCTTTTCTGAATGGCCTAATTTCAGCACTCACTCTGCTGTAAATCTGATTCAAATTTCCATTGACATGTTTTTAGTTTTTGATTCCCATCATTTGAACCCATCTATATATTCTGGATAATTTTCCATCTTATTAATGTTGTTAGTAGCATTTTCTTGTAATTAAAAAGCTGAAACAGACACTCATTTATCTTGCTCCTTTGCAACTAAGATATGTGTACATGACCTAGACTAGGCTAATCTTTTCCACCTACCTTCTACTTTGAATTGATAGCTAGTAGCCCAAGAAGTAGGGGCAGAAACTCCTTTCTGCTGGCAGTTGGTTGCCATGGAAGTGTCAATATCCAGCTTCTAGGGACAGTAGGGATGGCAGGGGCACTAAATGTCAATGGCAGCTTTACATGTTCTGTGTTCTGGATGATGGCGGTGGTGTGATTTCTGGCATTCAGCATGTAGCAGTAGTGGTGATTATATGAGTTATCAAATAACCATTCTTTTTAAAATTTACATACAATAAATTCACTCTTTATGGTAGACGGGTTAATGCATTTTGACAATATACAATGAAGTCATACACCTACCACTACAGTCATGATATATATAGAACAATCCCATCATGCCTCAGATTCTCTCATGCTGCTCCTTTGTAGTCACCTCTCATTTACTCCCAAACCCTAATCTTTTCTATCCTTATAATTCTCACTTTTTTAGAATTAGAATATTACCCAATGATCTTTTAATAATATCTCATTATTACATTAATATTCTTTAAAATAATTACTAATGAATTTATTGTCTGTTTAAATAATAGCTAAAATCTTTTGGTTGCTTAACATTGCTTTGTTCTTTTCTTACTAAGTGTTTAAACTTATTCAATCCTCACTACAATTCTAATAGGTAGATCCTCCTATTATCCTCTTTTTACATATGAGAAAGCTGAGGCATACAGAGATTAAGCAACCTGATGGAGGTGACAAAGGTTGTAAGTGGTGGAGTCAGGATTCAGATGGAGGCAACTCCGTGACAGAGGCTTTTAACTCTATCTATACTATCTTATAAATCAGTCAGAATTGGTTTTTGTTGCTTGCAACCATGAACTTGAATGACAGAACTGGTGAACAAAGGCTCAAAGTATACATTCTCACTGATGTTACCACTGAGTTGGGGAAATAGACGTTATTGAAATAATGCCATCAATGAATGCATAATTACAAATGTAGATAAGTGAAGGAAAGGATCACAGTCCTATAGAGTTTATCATACACACTCCTGATCTAGACTGGAGGTCATGAAAAGTTTTCCTGAGAATGTGATACATTAATAGATCTGAATGTGTTACTAGATCAAGACTGTGGGCCTATGGAGAATGCAAGTAGAACCTTCCAGAGGAAGCCGCAGGTGCTGAGGCCCTCAGGCAGAAGGTAAGATGGCTACTCTAAAGAGCATAAAGAGTAAGGGAGAGTCTCACTGCTAGTCAAGGTAGGTGAACTTAGAGGTAGGCAGGTGGCCAAATCATACAAGGCCTTGTAGGCCACATCAAGTACTTGTGAGGCTTTGCCTCTTCTGGTTCTAGATAATACTGGAGAGTCTTTATTCACCCACACAAAGCAAGATAATAAAACAGGAAAATGTGCATAAAGGAGTATGCTTTATCTTCTTGTGGAGCAGGACTCATGAAGGCAAGGCAATAGGCCCAGGAGCCCTTGCATGTTGCCTAGAAGGTATTCCCTGGACCACTTGCCTTATTTCAAGAGGTTTCCAGTAATATGTTGGGACCTACCTCTGTGCACTGGAGCACTGTAAAGCTGGCTTCTGCTCATCATTAGGCCCCAAATTGTTAGAATTCTTCTAGACCTCATGTCTATAAACTGTAGAGTGTGCAACACCTTGTGTTTGGTGTCCTTGAGTGATTGGTAGCTCAATGAGCACAACAAAGTTAACAAATAGATACAATCTCTTCTCTCTGTAGGCTTCATGGACCCAAAATTCAAGGAACCTTGGTAATGTTGGTGTGCAGCATCATTTTAGAGATAAGGATCGGTTAATTCAACACTAAAAGACAGAGTTGCAAAAATAGTGAGTGGACAAGCTGAGACTAATGCTTATGTTTTCTGACCTCCAACCTACTTGATGAATATTCTGACACACAAATTTCTAAAACAAATTGAAAAAATTATTGTTTAAATGGCTTAATTTTATAACATTGGTGGATGTATTCTTATTTGATAGAAAATAGTTTTAGTTATCCAAGAAACACCCAGTTGAATTTTTTCTACTGCATGTGCATTTTCTGTAAATTAATTTTAAAATAAGTAACACTTCTGTTAATTCTTTTTATTTCTTATAATTTTACATTTGACTAATCTTTTATAACAGCCAAATGTGTGGACATGAGTTTGTGCTGAGAGAAAAACTTTGATGAATGTATGAACTCAGGAGGACCATAAGGCACTCAAAAATAAGTTAATATTCTAAAGTGCATTAATTCCTTTGACTACTCTGACCAGTTATGATCCTCAGAGACATATACCCCAATTTTGAATCCAATTAAAATTCACTAGTATATTAACCCATGTACATTCAGATCTTGATATAAAATGAGTCTCAAGACACCAATTAATTAATCAAAATGCAAAAATATGTCAAGAAAATTATTAATCCATCTATTCTGATGTTATATCTCAAAGGTCTTCAAACCCCTTACATATTAGAAGTATTATACACTACATCAATTCTTCTTTACTTCATTTAAAATGTAACATTGAAAACATATTTCACCATATGCTTATTTTAGATGCAGTGAAAAAACGTTCTTTTGAATGCATATGGTGATATAATTAGGTGTCTGAATGAATACAGCAAAGTTGGAAAGAGAACTGTATGAACTAAATAGAACCCATTTACTGCTCTAGTGTCCCTGCCCTTCACCCCTACTCTCACATCCCCAACATCAATATCTTCTCTGTATTACCATTGTTTTAATGAAGAAGAATTTTAAGCACTTGAGGATGAGAAACATCTGTTGTCACCTATTATAGCTATGGCAGATAAAATTCCAGAACTGCTTCTCCTTCCTTTTCACTGTTTAAATCTGTGTGACTCATGTTCCCAGGCTCTCAAAGAGGAGTTTTGGCATCATTCCAGCATCATTGACATTTATATAATGTTCTGTAACCAAAGTCCGCTTTTATCTATGGCTTAGCTACCTTCCTCCATGCCACCTCATTGATTATCTTCTGCTAATGGTGAGAGGCCTTGGATTTTTTATTTCTTCAACAAAAGTGTTTGTTTTAAAATGTGTCTTCTTGTTTTGATGTACTTAATCTCTGAAGGCAAGAAAATATTTGAAAATAGATTCTATATGATACAAAAAGAGCATTTGGTTATTTGTTAGGAGAAATTTAAATTTGAAAATTCATGTATTGAAATCTGGAAAATAAAACATTATAGTTTCAAATGTGTTTGGGCATGATCATATATAGTGCTTTTTCTAACTCATTAGAATGTATAAACATTTATCAGTGTATTAAGGCTAGTAGGATTTGTTATGTTTTAAACAAGTTGAATAATGAACCTTTTGTTTTATGAACCAGTGCCTTATATTCCATTGATAACCAGAGTCTTGACTCTTTTTTTTTTTTAATTTGACTTTTTCTTTAAAATGCCTGGCTAGAATGAATAATCTGTGTTTATTTTAGGCATATGTTGTTTTCCACCAAATTCATTGCTAACTGATAACGGTAAGTTTCACTAATTTAAGTGCTATTTTTGTATCATTTATAGTGTGTTTCTTGGTTTTGGTTAACAAGTAAAACTGTCAGCAAACAAATGTGGATTGTATAGCAATATACATGGAAGAAAGATGCTATTGAGAGTGATGACTCATGATCATTTAATGAATTATTCTCCTTGGTTGCTTGGGGTCTTCATTCAGTGGTAGTGAGATAGTGAGTGTCTGGGGCTGGATCATCTGCAGATTTACTCCCTCACTTCTCTGGACATTGATGCTGGCTCTTGGCTATGACATCAGCTGAAGCTACTGACCAGAACACCTTTAAGTGGTTCTCAATGAGATCTTTTCTCTTTTTCAGGATGTGGTGACTGATTCCCAAACGGAGTGTCCAAGGGGTCCAAGTAGAAACTGTATTGCCATTTATAATCAATCCTCTGAAGTCTTATCACTACCACCATAATCAGAGGCTTGCACAGATTCAAGGAGGAGGGGACAAGTACTCTTTCAGTGTGACCCTCTCAAGGTCACATTGCAAGAAGAGCATCTGGAATGAGAGGGATAGTTGTGGTCATGTCAGAAAGTACTATCAGTCACAGTCCAACCTTTGGCTATAATGATTAAAATGCCTCCTTTGTGCAAATTACTTACTTCTCTTTCCACTAAGTTTCATTATATCATGGCATTTTCTCAAAGTCCAGGATCTTGTCATTGAAATCAGGCCCATGTGCAGGTAAGGTTTTTTTCAATGTGGTTCCTTGGGTACATCTCCTTGAGACCCCTTCCTCTCAATTTGAAGATCTATGAACTAAAAAGACAGACTGTCTTCCTCCACACTCCAGCATCCAACTTATGGGATAGTTCCCTAAGGGTAAAATAAGAGGAACAGAGAGGAGACTAATTTAATGCATGTTCTCAGAACCTGAATTAGGGCTCAGTCCACTCACCTGGCAGGTTATTAACCATTGCTGTTGGCTCTACTCCTCTATTCTCTGTGTTCTTGGTTCTGCCCTCTGTCATCTTTTTTTTTTTTTTTTTTAAGAAATACTGAACTTGCAATTGAGTAGCCTTCTCAGCCTGCTTTCTGCCTGTTAAATAGTAGGGGTTCTGTCTTCTTATTTAGTATTTATCTGTCTTTTTTACTTCAGGCTGTCAGTGGTTCCACCAGAATGATTCTTAAAAACATTGTGTGTTTGTGTGTGTTTAAATGTAGCATTTTATAATCCTATTTCTTTAAGCTAAACCCTACTCTACCTTGGGCTCAGTGTGACAGTACTGTGAGACTATATTCTTAAAATTCTTAAAGGTTTAATTATTTAAGTGAGAGGATCCTCAAGGCATGCTCTAAAGATCCTTGAAAAACTTTTCACCTGATCTAAAGATTTTTATGAGGAACCACATTAGATCTTTCAAAAATCTTAAACAATTTTACCGTTGTGTCCTCAATTTTAGACTTTATTTTCCTCATAGTGCACTGGTATTCATCTCTGCCCAGAACCTACTTTTAACTTTAGAATCACTTGCTGTCTAGAGAGGCTGAGAGTAAGAAATAGTTTTATTTTCCAACAGGGCAAGCCTTGACTTCTATATTTAACAGTTCATTCTTTTCTCTTTCCTTTTGCATTTTATCATAGACAGAAGGAGCCAGGTGGCAATTTCAATATTTTGCCTGAAAAGCTCCCTGGCTAAATCTTCTTGTTCATAGGTACATTTCCTGTTTTTCACATTATTACAGGTGACAATGTTGCCAAACTTTGCATCTCTTCATAACAAGTACATCCTTTCCTTCTTCTTTCAATAACATTTCTTTTACTTTGCTTGAGCCATGGCTGACAGCCTCCCTGAAGACCCTCAAGGCTTCTGCTAATGCTTTCATGGAGGTCTTTAGATTTTCACTAAGAGTTTCCTCAGTGTTCTCCCCTTTTTTGCTCATAGGCTGGTCCTAAGGACAATGCTACATGTCAGTATTTTGTTACAGGTGCCAGAATCTTAATTCTCTAATTTGTGAAAAAAAACCACTCCAAGTCATAATAGCTTAAAACAACAACAATATGTTTGTCATTATCTTTTACAGATCTAGGATAGACTGGGCTTAGGTAGTTCTCACTTGAGATCAGTCTCGTGGTGGCAGTCAGATGGTGGTTGGGGCTAGGACCTCAGCTTAGGCTGTTTTTGTGGCTATGCTGGAAAAAACAATCTGTCAGAATAGTTTCAATTTTAAGTCCTATACAGAAACTCCCAATGGCTAATTACAGAAGAAAAAAAGAAATTACTGACAATATATTGTTTAAATTATAGAACATAAAATTGGGAAAACCAGACTCAGAATGGGTGTCAAAAGTCAGTAGAAGGTAGTAACAAGGTTGCACTAGATAAAAGATGAAAGAGGAGAAGGACATAGTCATCAGAGGAGTAGAATCTACCTTGACTCTTAACCTTGAAAAATGGAGATGATAGGGGCACAGGGGAGAACTTGATGTATATTAGTAACTTCATGATTTCCTGCATTTACACTTTGATTTTGCTATTCTTTTTATTGTAATATTACCCCTACTGTTAAAACCTCCACATCCTTTAAGAGTCAGCTCAAATGCCAATATTCCATAATGCTTTGCTATATTTGCCAATTAGAATAAATTTCTCTCTCCTCTCTTCTATTCTCTTATAAAACTTACTGTACAGTGTTTAACATTAAAGTATGTGTTAACCCTCCTTATTAACCTAACCAGGTATAAGGTCCTTGAGGGCAAAGGCCTTGGCTTAGTTTTCTTTATATTCCTAAAGTATCTCGAAGCAACAGGTACTTAGACATGTTTGTTGAAATAATAAGGTTGGGTGCCAAGTTAGAAACTCTACAAATAACTTAGTAATAAGTTCTACATGAATATCTCGTTTTCATTGCTTGGAAATCCCATACAGGTCATTCTCTTGCCTTAATGTGTCATTAATTAAAAGCTTTCAGGAAATTAGACATATGCAGAGGGTTTTTTTTAAATTTAAAAAATACTTTAGTTTGAGATTAATGATTGATATTACCTCAGAATATTGAATAAGATGAAACAGCAGAATCTCCCCAAATAATTAGTTTTCTTGATCTATAATTTTAAATGATGACTTAAAGTAACTTTTGTTTTCATTATCAGGTAAGTGTTTTTAGTGATTACAAATAGTTTTGCTGTTAGATCAAGTACATTTTTTTCTTTTGTTAAATGTGGATGTGTTTGTAATTTTTAGATTAATTAAATTACTATTTTTACTTTTATGCTGCTCTCCAAATGCTCAGCCAAGACAGAGAAATGAATATGTACAAAATTAGATTTCAATCAAATAAAAGTTGATGTACAGTGGAACCTCAGAGATCCTTACTTCTGATATTTAAGACCTTGTATAGCCTCCTCCCATATCATGCCAGGTTTGGTTTGTGTGACCAATAGGATATGGTAGAAGTGACTTCCAAGGCTAGGTCATAAGAAACAATACCTCTACTTCCTTGCTTTCTTGGATCAGTCACTCTGGAGGAATTCAGGTGTCATGTCATGAGAACATTTAAGGAGATTTCTAGAGAGTTCCACATAAAAAGGACTTATATCTCTTGCCAAAAGAGTCATTGACAACTTGTCCATCATATGAGTAAACCATCTTGGAAGTAGATAGTCAAATTTAAGATGGTTGTAGCTCTGGCACCTAAATTGGGACCTCATGAGAGATCCTGAGCCATAACTGCCCAGCTAAGCCACTCCTAATTTTCTGACCCACAGAAAATTCAAGATAATAAATTATTATTGTCATTTAAAGCCATTAAAATTTGGGGGTTATTTGTTACACAGCAGTAGATAACTAGTAAAAAGAGATGTTTGTTGAACTTACATACAATATACAAATATAAAGCTAATAACTGAGATGAGAATGAGGGTACTGTAAAGATTTCTTAAATTAGATAACTATTAAGCTCAAAGCTCATAGTGCAGATATTTTTCCAGTAAGTAGTACAGTTGTCAGGAACTAAGTAGAAAATGTGTTGGACATTGATTTGGCAAGGAAATTATTGTTTTTTACTATATGATGACTTGAAGATGGGTACCATACTGTACATATGTTCAACTGTGACAGCTAAAGTTATTTTTCCATTAGAGACTTTGCAACAGGCTCTACCAACATATATTAAATATGTAAGCTCTATTGATACAAAGATGTCAATTTATAAATCGAAATATTTCAGTAAATGTATCATTTTATTATTTTTGAAAGTTCAGCAAATGATGCATGGGTTTTATGACATTGCTCTCCATATGGGGAACTGAGTCTGCACAGGCATGGTAATTGCATACATCACCACATATTCACTAATGAAGCAAGGTAAAGAAATAGAAAAGCTTTTCATTCCCTCAACATGCAGCTGTTGTGTGATGCCAGATGTAAAACTATTGATGTTCTTGTCAAGTTCTCAGGATCATGTCATGATTTATTTAAACTCAGACAATCAAGAATATGTGATTTTTCTAAAATAGTCAAGTTCAAGACTGAGTAGTAGGTGAATAGAAATATATCTTTTAAAATAAACCATTGGCTGTATATTAAATATAAAATTATTATTATTATTATTTACATCTTTCATTTTTCTCTGTAGGTTGTTGTAGTTTTCCTCTGAAGAGTTAATGACTACATTCTAATCCCTCAACTCCTGCAGAATTACTTTATAATGAGGCACATAAATTCACTAGAGCTGTAATTGAAAAAAATCTATGTTCTTTTGAAACAAATGTTACAGATTCCTATCCAAAATGTGTAGTAAATGACATGTATTCTTTTAATAGTCTCAAGCATTTCCTTTGATACTTTATAATTTATGATATTAGAACTGATTATAATAGAGACCACACTGTAAAATCTTTTCCAGAAGGTTCATCACCGCCATCCGCAGTTTCAGGTTATGAAGTATTACAAGGCTTGGAGATTTTTTCCCCTCAGAGGAATCTTTGTACCTGGCAATAGGAGCTACACAGGGCATTCTGGGTGACTTGTCACCATCAGGGGCAGTTTTGATCTAGGATTACTGGGAAAAGGAACTAACTTTTGTTGAGCTTCTGCCATGTGCCAGCATTCTGGTACCTTATTTGATTCTTAACTTTGTGTTTCAGTAGCACAACTTTCCCTTCTTACTATAAATCTATAGTGGATATTTCTTTTTTAAATTGTGTCAAAATCTACATAGCACAAAATTTACCATTTTAACCATTTTTAAAGGCTGCAGTTCAGTTACTCATTCACTTTGTGTGACCATCACCACTATCCATCTATAGAACTCCATAGCAGGCATTTTAAATCATACAACAGTTTTCATAAATGAAGGACCCATTCATCTGTTAAGGAAAAATCCCCCAGGAAAGGAACAATGACAAAAAGTTATATTAATACACACACACACACACACACACACACACACACATATATATATATATATATATATATATATATATATATATATATATATATATTTATTTATTTATTTAACCTGATAACCACTCAATAAATATTTTGGTACCTACTAGAAAAAAGATCTACTAGGCAGACTGAGACAAAAATCTCACTCTCCAGTCTAGACTGGAATTCACATTCATTTAATAAGTCTAGAATATCTCCTGCGTGCCATGAACCAGATATTCGGTATATAGCTGCAGCTCTCTTGGAACTACATTCAGATTATTATCAATATGGCCTTCATCTGATCCTCTTCAGCTTATTGAAAGAGAGTTGGAAGGGCAATCCTAAAATCTATACAGAAATATTAAGAGCAGCCTTTTACTGATTATTTATACAATACACTTTATAAATTGATGTAATCTTATTGAATTCTTACAATAACCCTAAAAAGGAGGTAAATTTATCATTTTTATTTTATAGATAAGGAATCTTCAACACACAATGGTCACATAGTGAGTAGTAGAACTGGGGTTTAAAGCCAGGTCATCTTATTCTAGAAGTTTCATGTTTTACCCTATCCCATACTTCCTCTATTATGTATGGATATAGGACCTTCCTGAAACTCCTTCTAAATACACACTCATTCAAAATAAACACTCTTCAAGAGAGGAATGAGTGGAGGGAGGGGCAAACAGAGGCCAGGAGTGTTACTCTGGTGTGCTCCTTGTGGAAGTGTTTCCTACCACAAAGGAATAACTACTAGCTTAAAAGGTCCTTTGTGAAAGCCAAAAAAGGTAATCGTTTTCTCCAGGAAGATTTTAATTGAAAAACTTTCTGCAGTAAAATTTTGAATTAAATAACACACAAATTTATGATAACTGTGATGTGGGTGACACATTTTGGAGCTGTGCAATGCATAACTGGTACAACCATATGTGGCAACTCTGCCTTCTAACACCCTGTTATGGATGTTAAGGGATGAATTGTGTCCCTTCCCATCCAAATTCATTGCTTCATTAGAGTACTTTGCTTAAAGGATTTATTTTCATTTGATGACATACAAACCCAAGGTCTGGACTATTTTCTGTCATTAGAAGTCCTATGACTTTTCTAAATGTACCAGATTCAATATGTCAGCCAAATTCTAATAATTATATATTTCCTTTGTAGAATTCCCAAAGAGTGTGGATTTGGAAGATAATTCTTTTCTTTCCCTTGTTAGCCATTATGACTATTTATTGAAACCACCAATGTGTAATGTAGCTGGTGGAAAATATCAACTTGGATCATAGCCATAGTTATGTTCTTTGGCTCAACAAATCCCACAAGTTATTCAAACAGTTATTTGATTTAGGAGAGTTTCAACTCAAGTGTAGATTAGCTTGCTGGTTAAAATGATTAAGAATAAAAAAGAGGGGAAATTGAAATTTCTACATAACCCCTTTAGCTGTTTTTAAAAAAAACTCTTATTTATTCATGTGCCAATGCTAAGATTTTTACATGTATTATATACTCTAGTTTTATTACCCAACTCTGTAAAGTTGGTAAAATTATTGGCCCACTTTTTTAGATGAAGTAGTTAACTGTTGCTAGTGAGTTTAAGCAATTTGCTAGGGTGACCCAGCTGTCACTAGTATCCAGACTTTTTCTTCTTTTTGTACAGGTTACAAAGATACATTATTATAGATAATGTACGAAATAAAGTATTAAGAATAAAATAAAAAAACAATAACGATAATCCCCAAAGCCAGGAATAACCATCATTAACATTTTGGTGAACGTCTTTCTAGTGTTTATTTTCCATGATTATATGTCTCGTAGAATGTTATGATAGTGTATATAGTATTTTGTAATCTGCTTTTTAAAATCTTGTGTAGATTTCTATAGCATTCTTTTTCATGATTATATATTATTCTGATTTATCAATACATTATAATATATTTAGTCAGTCTTTTACTTTTGAATATTTAGTGTATAGTTAGTTTGCTGTTAAAAATAATGTGACTAAAACTTTATACAAAAATTTTTTATATCCATGATTATTATGTGTTTTCCTAGAAGTAGAGGTTAATGTTTTAATATTTTAAAGGTAACATTATTTTTTCATATTAGTTGTAATGAAATGTAAATCACTGAAATTTATAATTTGATATAATTCACACTATCTTTAAAGTCTGCAGAAAAAATAGTTTTTTCTGAATTTGTGGATTTCTAAGGAAAATTTTATTTTTCTCTGTTTACTTAATCTCCTTGGATGGACAGTGTCTTCCCTAGAAACTAGTGAGAAGGCTGAAGAAGACTTAAGCCATGGCAGGTGTTCCAAGCTGCAGATGAATTTGACACAGATGGAAAAGCAAGGTGAGGCCAGAGTGCAAATAGACAAAGTAAAGACTTCAATTTATTATAAATTAGGGAAAATCATTTTGTTTTTTTTTTCTTTCTAAAATCTACTGTTGTACATTCTTAAAGTACCAATTTTTAATTTTTTTTTTTTGGAAACAACATAATTTCTGCAGCAAACCAAAACCCTACCGGTCTTTAAGGAAATAGTTGATTTTTTTTGCATTTTTAATTAATTAATTTTTTTCATTATGGTCACATTGATTAACAAAATCCAATAAGTTTCAAGTGTACAATTCAACAGAAAGTCATATATGTATTGCCTTGTGTGTTCACCTCCCATAGTTAGATTTCTTTCTGCACCACATATTTTACCCTTTTATACCATCTCCCTCCCCTGCACCTCTAGTAACAACTAGTCTACTGTCAATGTCCATGAGTCTCTGTTTGTTTGTCATGTTTGTTTGTTGCTTTTAAATTTATATCCCACATATAGGTGATATGTGGTTTTTAACTTTTTCTATCTGGCTTTTTTTCACTTAGCACGATTATCTCAAGATACATCCATGCCATTGCAAATGGCAGTATTTCATCTCTTCTTATGGCTGAGTAATATTCCATTATATATATGTACCATGGCTTCTTTATCCAATCATCTGTCACAGGATACTTTGGTTATTTCCATGTTCACAAGAATAAAGCTGCTATAAACATTGGTGTGCATATGTCTTTTTGGATAAATATTTTCAAGTCCTTAAAGTAAATATCCAGTAGAAGGAATAGTGGATCATATGGTGCCAGAGCCCATCGGCTAAGATTGAACAGTTCCCGAGAGGGGGAGTGAGGATTGAGAAAAGAAAGAAAGAAGAAGAAAGAGAGAGAGAGAGAGAGAGAGAGAGAGAGACAGACAGACAGACAGACAGACAGACAGACAAAAGATAAGACTTGGGGAAGGCTAACTGTAAATACTGCGCCCCACCCCACCCCCGAGTTTATTAAGCACAGCATATTTATATCTTTGGAAATGCATGAAAAGCAAAACCCACAGATATTCTAACAATTGCTGACATTTTCAAAAGTTCTCTCAAAACATCCTTGTTCCTGTTTTCTGTCTCTTATTCCTTAGGGCAAGGAACCTTCACCTCTTTACATTAAGCCAAACTTCCTCCTTTAGTACAGAGCCCGCCTGCTCTGCAAATTTCTAGCTTGCAGGCAACTTTAACCCTGTTTGTAGGGCATTCAGCAAGAATGGCTCCCAAGCATCTCTTAGGTGAGGTTCTTTGAGAATCCTACATACTGTTTTCTATAGTGGTTATACCAATTCGCAGTCCCACGAGAGTATATGAAAGTTCCTTTTTCTCCACATGCTCTCCAACTTACTTGTCTTGTTGATAATAGCCATTATTGTTACTTACTTGTCTTGTTGATAATAGCCATTCTAACAGGTGTAAAGTGGTATCTCAGTGTGATTTTTTATTTGTATTTCCCTAATAGCTAGTGAAGTTGAGCATCTTTTCATGTTTGTTGGTCATTTGTATGTCTTCTTGGGAGAAGTGTCTTTTCAGATCCTTTGCCCATTTTTAATTGGATTGTTTTCTTGTTGGTATTGAGTTGTATGAGTTCATTGTATATTTTGGATATTAGGCCCTTATCAGAGGCATTGCAATTATATTTTCCCATTCAGATGGTTGTCTCTGCCTTATCGATGGTTTCTTTTGCTGTGCAGCAGCTTTGGTATAGTTTGGTATAGTCTCATTCATTCATTTATTTTCTTTTTACTTCCCTTGGCTTTCAAGTCAAATTCATAAAATCTTCTTTAAGGCCACGTTCCATGAGTTTAGTTCCTATGTTTTCTTCCATGCAATTTATTGTTTTAGTTTTTATATTCAGATCCTTAATCCATTTTGAGTTAATTTTGGTGTGCAGTGATAGACAACAGTCTAGTTTCATTTTTGGTGGGTGACTTTCCAGTTTTCTCAGCATGCATTTTTTGATAGTGCATTATCATATGTATTTGAGAACTAGTTTTTGTTTGGAATGCAAGCTATTTTCAGTAGACACCACCAACTGAAATATTATCCTACTTAATTTATTTGACCTAATAAGTGATTCTTAAAATATAAAATTTAACTCCAAGTTTATTATTGTTATTGAACATCAACTTATTATTACTATTATTGAATATCATTTGTTTTGCTAGGCTGAGATGTGCAGTTTTTAAAAAATTTTTAAAAAATGATAGCTTAGTATAGGATCTCAGTATCTCAGACTATGAATTGCTTAGGCAACATCTTTTCCTATGGAAACTAATAAAGTTTAAAAAGTGTTTAAAATACATATTTTTGATTCTCTGACCAGATATTTTGAATCAGAATATCTGAACAAGCATCACAGGTGATTCTGTGACATTCTAAAGCTTGCGAAGCACTGTTTTGAAAGCTATATATCTGCAACAGTCATTTTATTTTTGTATTTAGTCACATAAAATAATTCTCGAACACTCATTATATGAGGGGCACCATGACAAGAACTTAGGGTCATAAGGAGACAAATAAGACAAAGTCCTTCTTTGCAAGGACAGAGAGCCTAGTAGGAAAAGTGGGATCCTTGAATAAAAATAACAACTACAAGATGAAGCAAATATGTTTTGCTGTAAAATTAAATCAACTGAAGGCTCTTCTATAGAGCAGGAAAACTTCTGGTGGGGAATCTGTGTGACGGTGAAGTGAAACCTAAAGGAGTTGCAGATATCTGAGCTTATGGCAAAACGCGCGCGCGCGCGCGCGCGCGTGTGTGTGTGTGTGTGTGTGTGTGTGTGTGTGTGTGTAGGGTTGGAGTGTGCTGGGGGTGAGAAAATTGCATTACAGGGAAAAGAAATGACAGTGTTAGGGCAGCAGAGTGAGGTGGGGAGTGGGATTATAGCCAGCATGGCTGGTGCCCAAAAAGATAGGAGAAGGTAAGACCAAAGGCAGTTTGAAGTGTATTTGAAAGTAGCTTGAGGTATTTTTGTATAGCCGACAAGAGGGACCCATGGACTATTTCTGATAAGAACAGTGACTTAATCAAAGCAGAGCTCAAACTAAAAGCAGAAGCTACTTGCCAGATGGACTGTTCAGAAGAGTCAAGGGGCTGTAGTCAAGGAGCCAAGTATGAGGTAAAAACTAAATTAGAGATGAAGCAATGGGAAAAGAAAGCAGCAGAGGGTTGTAAAAGAGTGCTGAAGAAAAAACAGATTTAACTTGATGTTTAATTTGATATGGGGGGTGGGTGAGAAGTGAGGCAAGATGACTCATGTTTAGAGCCTGAGAGAACAAGTGTATCCTTAACAAACAAGGAGTCAGCAGAAATTAGTTCTTTAGGAAGTTTAATTTTGAGTTTGAGGTGCTGTCAGAGTATCTAAATTTAATCCCTTTGGTGGATCTTTTATTGCTGAGGATAACAGGCAAGTCTCTTCTATTACCAGAGAGTCCTGCTCTAAACCAATTGCCTACCTAACTTTCTCCAGTAAGATTCAGGAGACTGGAGAATCTGCAAGACAAATACATTTTTCCTTGTTAATATTATTGCTTTTTACACTAGAATGTTCACAACTCATAATGATTCTTTTCACTAGATCTTACCAAAGTTGCCTTCCATGCTACCACCCAATACAATTATACAGTTATGTAAATGGATTTGGGACTCTGGGAGAAGACAGGGTTAGAGAGAGAGATGAATTGATTGATTTGGGAGTTATTTGCATGGGAATAAGTGGGAAAGCAAGAAGGCAGTAGATTTTCTGTGTATATGCTTTAACCAGTTCTGGTTGGTGGCTGGCTATGTCTTTTAAGATCACAGTGTACTAGGCCACAGTGAATCATTCTGTGCTGTTTTCTTCTTCAGTCCTACTCTGCATTTGTCTCTAATCAACTTCCTCTTATCTCTAACCATTTTGCCAGTGTTTCTGTCTAAGCATTTCTCCCGTCTCCACTAAGGTTAGAGAAAAGAGAAATGGGCTGGAATCCCAACTCATCAAAAAGCGTTTGTGGAGTTACTTGTATGTACTTAGCATCATTCTAATATGATATGTTTCTATCATATTATATGAGTGATTGAAATTAGATAAAAAAAGATTTACTTTAATAGGCCAATTGTTAAAAGTTAGCATGAATTATTGAGAGAGGTCATATATTCTAAACATAGAAAAAATGGTTAGGTTGGGCGCTGCCTGATAATTGATAGTGAAACACAGGATCTTATATGTTCTTGGTTTAATCTGAATATATTTTTTATTATATTTCTTGTTAACATATGGGTCAAGTACTTTTTGCCACTTTTTTCTACATCTGTATAAGCAGAGCCCTTATAATTGAGCTCGTGTTTCTTTTAATATATGACTAGTTCTATATCTGCTATATTTTCCATACTGGCTTGTATGTTGGCCAATGAAAGAGGAAATTCCATTCTTTTCCTTAAATCTGTTTTTTTTAAAGTTATTGTGGAAATAAAATATATATTGGAATCAGTTCTGAATCATGTTCTTTAAGTGAAAGTGCTAAATAATTTTCTTCTTATATATAGCAGATATTATGCAAATGACATAACCTTTTTGTATGCATTAAATAGAGAAAATAGTATTCTAATTCAGCATGAGGTGTCTATTTTGCATAACTACAACATTTGCAATTTAGAGAATAGTGGTAGGTTAAGATTCAGGCAGGAGGTCAGTGAAAGAGTAATATAATTTTTCTTTTTTCTGCAGATTTCTGTGAATAGGCCAGAAGCCGACTTCTACAGGATGTTTGGATGCAGGTGAGGCTTATTCGAGACAAATCTACTTTACAGTGCCACAGTCTTAACTTCTCTACCCTGGAGCCCCAGCCAATGAGTACAGAGTTCTTACCTGTTTTCCTGCTAGTACTATCAGAATCTCCTACCCTAATCTTGGCCCTGCTGTTTCTGTTGGTAGCTTTGATGGAAGTAGCAGAAGGACCTGATGTGTGCTTGACATGAGGGGATATATTTTCGGGAAGTATATTTCCTCTTAATCATCTCTGTTCTAACTACTCTTTCTAGGTGGAGCTTTAATTATAGTAAAAGCTAAACAACATGAACTTCAGTCTAGGAACTTTTCAGCTGTAAATTTTTTGAGTTAGAGATAGTTGTTCAAATAATGTTCTTGCTTTTTGGTACTTTTCATCTGCTTTTTGGTACACATCTCGTTAGTTAATTGATTAATAATCTAATTTCTACTGGCAGGATAATGGACAAGTAATCTCTAAGCTTATTTTCCAGTTTCAAAGTGGGCATAATCACACTTTAATTCTATGTTTATTCCGAGACTTAACCAAAGAAGGTCATGCATAATGCCAAGAACACATATTTTATAAAAGAATCCGTTCAGTTTGGTTTGCCACCAGTAGTGTGTTTCTGAATTTCAGAGTTTCAGGAATGGCTCAAAAAATTTTATATTAACTTACTATAATAGTAACACTTTTTTTTTTTTAACAGCATAGTAGTTAGGCATTTATTTAACTTATAAAGTGTTTCCACTGATAAGTCTAGCACCCTCTCACACCATACAAAATTATTACAATATTATTGACTATATTCCCTATGCTGTACTTTACATCCCTGCCAATTTGTACCTCTTGATCCCTTGACCTTTTTGACCCATCCCTCCAACCCTCCTCCCACCTGGCTACCATCAGTTTGCTCTCTGTATCTGTGAGTTTGTTTCTGTTTTGTTTGTTAATTTATTATTTTTTTTAGATTCCACATATAAGTAAAATCATATGGTATTTGTCTTTCTCTGTCTGACTTATTTCACTTAGCATAATACTCTCTAGGTCTATCTATGTGTTGCATATGGTAATATTTTGTTCTTTTTTATGGCCTAGTAACATTCCATTGTATGTATGTACCACTTCTTTATCCAATTGTCTATTGGTGGACACTTAGGTTGCTTCCATATCTTGGCTATTGTAAATAATGCTGCAATGAACATAGGGATACATATATCTTTTCAAAGTAGTGTTTGGGATTTCTTTGGATAAATAGCCGGAATTGGAGTTGCTGGGTCATATGGTAGTTCTATTTTAAATTTTTTGAGAAACCTCCATACTGTTTTCTAAAGTGGCTATACCACTTTACAGTTCCATGAACAGTGCATGAGGGTTCCCTTTTCTCTACATCCTCACCAACACTTATTTGTTGATTTTTTGATGATAACCAGTCTGACAGGTATGAGGCGATATCTCATTTTGGTTTTAATTTGCATCTTCTCATATGTCTATTGGCTATCTGTCCTCTTTTGAGAAATGTCTATTCAGGTCCTCCGCCCATTTTTTAATCACAGTGTCTTTTTGGTGTTAAATTGTATGAGTTCCTTATATATTTTGGATATTAACCCCTTATAGAATATATTATTGGCAAATATTGTCTCCTATTTAGTAAGTTGTCTTTTTGTTTTGTTGATGGTTTTCGTTGCTGAATGGCAACCACTTTTTGAGTGCTTATTACATATAGGCTCTATCTTAAGCACTTAATATTAACTTGTTTAATTATCATTGTAGCACCAGCTGGCAAGTTTTATGATCTCTATTTTATAAAGCTTGGATAGAAGTAACTTGCCTAGTGACAGCCTGTTGAAATCTGTTTGACACCAAGGTCTCTACTTCTAACTATACTAATACTACCTCCCTGTGACCATCTTCTAAATTCTGGTGCCATATTTTGAAAGTACAATACTCAAACTTGAGCATTTATTCTTCGGTGATGATTTTGAGATTGACTATGAGATGACAAATGTTACAACTGGAGTGGAAAAGGATTATGGACTTGGAACTCTGTGATGGAGTATACCATGGATCAGGGCATCTAAGGGCAGCTTTTCTTTCTTTCTAGAACATGGGCTAAGAACTCAGGCTTTGGAATCATATTTCTTGGGTTGTATTCCTACTCTTCCACTTAGTAGCTTTGTGATCTAGGGCTAGCTCAGCTTTCTGAGCATCAGTTTCCTCATCATCAAATGGGGATAATATTGCACCATTTTATGAGTTAATACATAAAATAGATTTTTTAAAATAGTGGTCGATCCTTGGTAAGCTATTAAACATTGTTAGTATTTCTGTGCCCTTCACTTTATATCTCTCTTCAGGCTGTCTCTATGTGTGAATAGTTGCACTCTTGCTAAGGGATGCATAGATTTATTTAAAGATGTTGTGATGCCTATCACTAGGATCATAACCTGCTTTTGTAGTTTTTACTAAAGGGAAAAGTTGACTGTTACTCATAAATTTTTTCCATCTTCTGAAACAATATTGCTCAGTAATTCATGGAATTAATAACCTTTTAAGTATTTAATTTGACTTCAAATTTATGAAATTGAAATTTGTTAAAACATCAATGCTAACAAAAGCCAAATATATTGAGTGACCCAATTGGCCTTATCTTTGGTCATAATTTCAGATTAGAAGTAAAAGAGAAGTTAAAATATATAGCTATATAAAATCTTTTTTATTTTTGTGCGAGTGTTGTGAATGAGGTAGATGGTTAGACATGGTAGCCTTTTTGCCAAGCTCAAAGAAGAGTTAATAAAGTTATGTAAAGTACATCAAACTCCTCAAGAGAGAAGTGTTATATTAATACCTTCCTCACAGTTATGTTACACTCAGACTTAATGATAGAAAGTTTGCAAATTGCCTGGGTACTCCCAGTAACATCCTGATGAAGCATCATTTTGTTTTATTGCAAGGAGCTCTAAGTTACACAGAATGCAAGTTAAGGGCAAAATAATATCCCAGTCTTTATTCTACAATCAAAAGTACATAAAATAAAGAAAAAAATTTTCTTCAGTCGTGAATGATAGTGTTGATTATTTATATATTTTCTCTATTACTTTTGGGAGAAGAGGAGAATTATAATGCATAGTTTAATCAAGTACCCATCATCAAAGTATATAATGGCAGAAATAGCGATTGTTATACAGAGACCTTTAAGGACACTAGTATTCAAATATTTAAAAATTAAATTTTAAGTTTTAAAGGAGTCAAACCCTTTTTTATAGGATTACTATTAAGTCTGGCATTTTTGAGACATGTCTTAAATCAATACCTGTAATACTTACAAACATCAGTAGGGAGAATAGTATTGTAAACACATATTCTTGCTGTAGGGTACATTTTAAATGTCTAAACACTAATCAATATAGAGAAATTAAGTATTGACTAAAATAGGTTTATAATAAGTAATTATTGGTTTGCTCTTTTAGAAATTAGACATTTTCACTTTGGGAATAAAGAGTAAATTTACTGTCATGAAATTAAAGTGTCTTTGACCTTTTTGTACAGCTTTCTTCTCTCTATGAAATGATTAGGTTTAAATATGATTGCACAGCTGTATTATGTTGCAAGCATCAATTTTTAATTATTATAAGGTCAATGTTAGAACAAATGTGATTAGTACAGCACCTCAGTGCACTTATTTACTTTCCACTCAAAAACCACCCTGTGTTTACCAAAACGAACCTGAACCTCTTTATGCTGATATGATTAATTAGATTTATGCCAGATATTTTTTTTTCTTTCAGTGTTCTTCTTATGTATGTTATTTTGTTGATTCTTTTAGTTTTTAAAAATACAAATTGCTTTATTCATCTCTTCCCTTCATATAGGGACATTTATTTTTCTGTGTTCATGTATATGTGTGTCTGTGTGTATAATCATGGATATCAATAACTTTACAATTCTCCTGCCTTTATATGACATGATGTCTTAGTCAACTTCGGCTGCTCTAACAGATATCATAGATGGGGTGGCTTGAACAACAAACATTTGTTTTTCATAGTTCCAAAGGCTGGGAATTCCAAGATCAAGGTACCGACAGATTCAGTGTCTGGTGAGCCCTTTTTCTCGTTTGCAGATGGCTATCTTCTGGTTATGTCCTCACATGAACTTTCCTTAGTGCATGAACCTGAAGACACACAGAGAAAGTTCTTCCTCTTCTTTTAAGATATTAATTCTATTGTGAGGGTGTCCCCCTCATAACTTCATCTAAACCTAATTACTTCCCACAGGCCCCAGCTCCAAATATCAGGATTAATTTATGTGAAGCCTATGTAAAGAGAGAAGGAGTTTAACCAAGAGTAAGCTGATTCCAAGTGGTTTTGTGAGCCACTTATTCTCCTACTCTAGCTCCATCATTGCCTTAGCCCTTACTACCTACATACCAAAATATTTATGAATAATGTACCATAAACATAGCTAGAGAAATTCTTTTACTTTTAAGCAGGACATTATAAAACCAAGCATGAAATGTATTATACATGAAAGTTTTAGAAAGATCATGAATATATGATTTAATAGAACATTAAAATCATGGAAATATTGTTGATCAAGGTTCAAATCACTTTATTCTTCCTAATATGGAACTTGGTAAAAAGCTTTTTGCACCAGGAAATGTCACTGTTTTTAGAGATCACACATCTGATATTTAATATTTATTAATATTTAAGATTGAGATTAACATTGGAAAGTAATAAAAAACAAAGTAAGGGGAGAGAAGGTGATAGTGGGATGTTGGAGGTAGATATTTTTGGGTGGTAAGACAAGGCCTCCTAAAGCTGTGACATTGTGAATAGAGGCCTGGGTGAACTATGGAACTAGCCATGTAACTATTTGGCAGAAGAACATTCTAGGCAGAGTGGACATCCCACTAACTCATCTCCCAAGGCCTACTCCAAAACCTTCCCCTTTGTCCAGGGCACTCCTCGTATACCCAAATACCTTCCATTTTTCCAGGCTCAGGGAAGTTATCCTTTTGCCTCAAATAGAGCCATTTGCCGTTCATCCACCCTAGTCTTCTCTCCAGATTCTATGGCTTCTCTAAGCAGAAGCATTTCCAAATGAAGCTCTGTTAATTTTGTACTTCAGCAAGAGAGTTTTCAGACCTCTGGGAGGCCAAGGTTAATTTCCTCTCTGGTGGGTGGAAGAGGACAGTATTTCTCATTCTTTTGGGTTTTCAAAGAAGCAAGAAAATACTCAAATGATTATTGTTATAGATTATCTTGCCACATTATGCCACATTATGATAAAATATTTTGAAGTCTGATTGACTACAGTGTCTAGTAAAGCCATAGAACCAAATATCAGCACTAATTAATTTATATGATTCAATCAGTGAATCAATCAGTCAATCTATTCAGGTCTTCAAAAATGCCTGGAGTAGATTTTTATGGTAAGGAACTTTAGGTTAGAAGGTTGTGCGTTGTCAGCTTATGTAATTGTCTTTATTTATTTTTATTTTTTAATTTTTTGGAAAGATTTATTTATTTATTTATAAATTTATTATTATTATTTTTTTGCTGACATTGGTTAACAAAATCCTGTAAGTTTCAGGTGTACAATTTAACAGTAAGGCATATATATATTTATGTTGTGTGTTCACCTCCCATAGTTTAGATTTCTTTCTGTCACCACATATTTGACTCCTTTTACTCCATTTACCTCTCCCCTCCCACCTCCCCTCTAGTAACCACTAGTCTAATGTCCATGTCCATGAGTCTCTGTTTGTCCTGTTTGTTTGTTGCTTTTGGTTTATATCCCACATATAAGTGATATCATGTGGTTTTCAACTCTTTCTGTCTAGCTTATTTCGCTTAGAATGATTATCTCAGATCCATGCATGTTATCGCAAATGGCTGTATTTCATCTCTTCTTATGACTAAGTAATATTCCATTGTACATATGTACCACAGCTTCTTTATCCAATCATCTATTATAGGACAGTTTTGTTGCTTCCATATCCTGGCCACCATGAATAATGCTGCTGTGAATATCGGTGTGAAAACATCATTTCGGATATGAGTTTTCAAGTCTTTGGGGATAAATACCCAATAGAGGGATTGCTGGATCATATATGGTGGATCAATTCTTAGTTTTTTGAGGAACCTCCATACTGTTTTTCATAGCGGCAGTACCAATTTGCAGTCCTACTAGCAGTGTATGTAACTATCTTTAGCTGTGAATGATAGAAAGCCCTGGCAAAAGTGGCAAAATGCACAGTGGTATCAAACACTCAGTTTCTCTGAGCCTCTGTCTCTCATCTGCTCCTATCAGAAACGGCTATTATGAAGACTCAATAAACTAATGAGTGTGAAGTTGCTTTATAGTTATTATGTAAGAAGATATTATGCCGGAGCCAGGCGGCCAAGATTGAACAGTTCCCGAGAGGGGGAGTGAGGATTGAGGAAAAGAGAGAGAGAGAGAGAGAAAGAAGATAGGGTAGGGAGGGCTAACAGTGAATACTGTGCCCTGAGTTTCAAGTGATTGCTGACCTTTACATAAGTTCTCTCAAAACATCCTTGTTTCTGTTTTCCTCTCTTATTCCCTGGGGCTAGGAATGTCTCTTATTCCCTGGGGCAAGGAACATTCAACTCTATCTATTAACCAAACTTCCTCCTTCAGTAAAGAGCTGTCTATTAAGGAGCCCACCTGCTCTGCAAACTTCTAGCTTGCAGTCAACTCCAACCCTGTCTGCTGGGCATTCAGCAAGAATGGCTCCCAACAATATTAGATATAAGAATAGCCATTTAGAATTAAACAAGTTTAATCTTGAATCTTGGTTCTGCTGCTTACTAGTTATGGCTAAGTTTATTTGAATCTTGACATCTTCATTTGAAAATTTATTTAAAAAATATTTGGGTAGCTTACATAACTTAGACACTGTGCTAACTTTTAGAAAATTATAACAATGATAAAAATGCTCATGAATTCAAAAGTTTGTCTTGAGAAATAACTTATCTACAGCATCCAGTATGTTGTTTGGTGAATAGAGGGTAGAAGTAATTATTATTAACATGCTAGTTTATATCTTTCCTTGAATTCTAGAGTTTTGTATCAAACTTCCTATTTATTATCTCTGCTTGGATATAGTATAGATATTTTAAATATACTACGTTAAAAAAAACAGACTCTCAATATTTTTTTTGCCATCTTTCTTACTTCAGTAAGTAGTAAAGTCACACTTAATTTCTTAGGCCTAAAATCTCTTAATCATTCTTCTCTCCCTGTTTCTTCTCACATGCTGCATTGAGTTTAGCTGACAAACTCAATGAAGATCTTGTAAATAAAGAAACAGAGGCTTAGAGAGTTTAAGTAACGTGTACAGAGTCCCACATGTAGTAAAATAAGTAGAGACGTCAGGATTCCAGCTCAAGTCTTCTGATTTCAAGTTCAGTGCTCTTTCCGTTTCACTATTATACATTTTATTTTACTATTTTGAGGTATCAGGGCATGAGTAAGGATTTTCCTTTATCATCATGGTTAATTAAATGAACTAGTGCTTGTTGATTTAACACTCATGTAATAATTATCACCTCTAACAAATACCAAAGTATGTTTTTGTAGCCAGAAAATTATAAAGTACCAGTCAAAGAAAACTATTTGTTTCTGGAAATCCTATCTCAATGGGAGGATAAAAAGAGACTTATATCATCAAATAAATAGAACACTGATGGAAAGAAAATTTTATATGAGCTACACTTTGAGGTACTAGCCTAGAGAACTGATGATATCCTACAAAGTCTGTTAAAAGCCATAACATAAGCAATAGAATTGAAAATCTCTTCAAATATCTACTGTCTAGTTGTGAGGAAATCTCCTGGACAGTAGGAATTGCAATTATTTTTTCCAAACAAAACGAACACTCTTCTCTGTTGCCAAATATAGTAGGTAAAGGGTTATATGAAGGGAGAATCTATTTATACTGATTTAAAGAATGCTGAGTGTAACAGTTATTAATTGCAGTGAAAAGGTACTAATTATACTTGCATTTGATGTTGAAAGCAGCAAACCTTCACTGTGATTTCTCAAACACATTTTAAAATGAAAATATAGGGACCTAAGAAAGTGATTTGATTAAAACTCTTTACCTTCAACATTGTAATTACCACACTATTTTTTTTATTGCAATCTCTTTTAATATTAGTTATATATTTAATTTTCTGATGCCTGTTATTGACACAGCTAACTCCTAGGAGTTGATATGGTAATACACCCATCAGAGTATTCACTGATATGTGAATTAAACATTGGTAGAAAAGTTGCTTCTTACAGTCATGGAAGTGTTAAATTATTAAGTGTAAAACACTTCTTTTTAATTTAAGAATTTAGAGTAAATATGTTAACACATTAGTAGATTCTGATTCATGCATTTTGGAGTAGGATACCTTTTATTAGAATCATAAAATAGGTGTCTGTTTTTCTAATTAAGTATTTTAACAATAACCTTGAATGTAATAAGATAGTATTAAAAGATTATAGAAAGGTAACTCATAAGGTTGGCCTTATGAGGATGATGAACCTGCCAAAGAAACTAGTACAATTTTCAAGTCTTTTAAAAGTATGGTATAAAGAAAGACAGGTGGTCATACTGCTGTTGCCCTGTTGGAAGGAACACATATGGACTGTTGTCTTTATCCATGATGGCTGTAGCTTTGGTGGAGGGGGAGAATAACCAGCATTGGGAGAGGATTTGAAACCATGCTAATAAAGCCAGTTCTGAAAGTCATGGGAATATTTAGAGACAAAGACATAGATGTATTAGCTCTGTTTAATTTTTTTTTTTTTCCCAGAGAAAGAAGCATTGGTAAGCATATGTTTGCTGTACTGGTTAGTAAATATTTAGAATTTCACCACTGCCTCTGTCTACAACATAATATTTTCCTCAAGTGTGTCAAAAGCCACTATAATGACTGAGTTTTTTTTTTTTTTAACAAAGGATATATTTTCCATAAAGGGCAGTAGGGATTGTGAATAATACATATAATACATATTTCTAGATATATATCCAGAAAATACTTTGAAAAATATATATTTTGGAAAATATATTTTGCATATATATTTCAAAAAGTACACTTATTTTTATATTACTTTTATATTACTTCTTATATAAGGAATCATGTATAAAACCTCAGTTGTCTGATGCTGTATTTTCAATATATTTGAGGGATTTTTTTGATGTCTATGGTGGCCTGACACCCTGGGTAGCTGTCTAGCTTACCTGCCCCTTAATTAAACTTTGGTTGGATGGCATGTTTATTGGAAAGATACATAGTAAAAGCACGTAGAGTTTAATGTCCAGGATATAAAACTCTTAAGTTCATCCCAACTCTAATATACTCTAATAGGAAAGTCAAAAGACAATTTGGTATTCAAGGATATACAAAACAGTTTGATTGAAGCTATTCAGCTAACCAATTGATCTGTTTTTGTATTTGTCTTGAAATTAGGATACGGTGATTACAGCTACAGCCCAGTTACCAGAAAGAACAGTCAGTAAAATTCACACACTGTTCTCCTTCATGTTGTACTCTCTCAAAAGATTAGTGTTCTTGATTATAGAATAACCAAATAAAATAACCAAATAAAATGATTTGACTTTTCAGAATAAAATTTTAAAAAAATATGAAGTTGATATCTAGAGTGGAGAACCAACACTTTTCTTTCATTACTAATGTTACTTGTGATCTTTGATTAAGACACAAGCAGTTTGCTGAAGAGGCAGTTTGTGTGAAGTGTAAACAGAGGGTAGTTTATTCATTTGCAGATTGGGTTTTTCTGTCCTTAGGCTAGTCACATTTTATTTTAAACCATTTAACCATGAAAGCCATACACACATATACATATGCATATATGTATATTAATCAGTTACTCCTTATAAAATGTTTAATTAAATTCAAAGGATAAGTAGTATGCACATTGTTTTGTTTTGTTTTGTTTTGTTTTGTTTTTTCCTTTTGTCTCTTAGTGACTGTGGATTTGCTGTGGTTCACTCCTACTTTTTGCCAGCCTGATGTAACTGTTCTACAAGGGGGCTGCCCTGTGATCTTGACTTTGTTAATGTAGGAATCTCACTAGCTCAGCTCTGTAAAATAATTCTGTTTGAAAACTTAGTCATAGTCCATGTTAATTATATAGGAGCTAAAAATCAATTTTGTGATTTAGGCTTATTTGCTCTTTACTACTATCCAGTAGGGAAATAATGAAATATTAGAGATAAACTTACAGAGAAGAAATTACATCTTTATGTAGAAAACTATAAAATCTGTTGAAGTCCATTAACCAGTCTGAAAGATAATATGCTCTTGGTTGGTAGGACTCAATAACACAAAATATCGATAATGGCAAGCCAATACATACATTTGATATAATTCTAACTGGAATCTCAATATTTTTAAATATATTGGATAAAATGTTACTGACTTTTTGAATATAAAAGAATAAACCACAAAGGTAGCCAAAAAGGTTAGGAAATGATGAATAGTGAGAATTAATTTGTCTCAATATATATTAAAACATTAATTCATTACTAATAAATACTATGATGTTAGATAGTACCAAATATTGGAAGAGTAAAATAGAAAGCTCAAACCAGTATACGAGAGATTTAAAATATGGCAATTCTGAAGGAGGATACATGTTTCATTTCATAAATAATGTTAATACAACTGGGTATTCATTTCAAAGAAAGTAAAAATGGGCTTTTAATTTCTTTTATCATATATAAGATACAAATTTCAACATGAGTAGGGGTTTATATATTATGAATTTATTGAAATAAGTTATTAACTCTCTATCTATTAGTTGAGTTGGAGATATCTTCAAAAAATAAAGATAAACCGTGAAACAATACCAACCACCCTTCTCTCCCCATAGAATGGTAAATGGAAGTCAAGGAAAACAAACACATTATGAAAGAAAGAAAAAGAGAGAGAGAGAGAGAGAGAGAGAGAGAGAGAGAGAGAGAGAGAGAGAAAGGAAGGAAGGAAGGAAGGAAGGAAAGTAGGAAGGAAGGAAGGAAGGAAAGAAAGAAAAAGTTGTTTTTAATGAAAAATACCCTGAAAGATGTAGAAATGTGTGTGTGTACATAGGCATAAAGAGAACAATGAGACAGTGGTCACTACAGTGTTAACAGTAGATGTTGTAGTGTTGTGAAATTTCTAATAATTTTTGCTCTCATTATGCTTTTCTGTATTCATTAAGTTTCATTTAAACTAGCATTTATAGTTATATAAATAGAATAGCAACTGATGAAGTTACTCTGACTGGAGGGCAGTCAGGCCTGAGGGGTAAGAAGAGGGAAAGGGAAGGATTTTATATGTGCACATGAAGATAGTAGGTTACTACATAATGTAAGAACTGTTAATAGTTTTGTCTTCATAACAATGATTGATATGTTAAGAAAACTCACAATTAGTTATAGAATATGAAGCTTTTACTTTTCTTTTAATTTTTGCAGTGTTTGTAGAAAAAGAGGGATAAGCTTGTAAGAAAAGGAGGAACATCATTTTTGCTCCTTCTGTAAATGTGGTGGTTTTGTACTGTGTTAGCTAAGCTTTGTCTGTTTCTCACTATACTTTTCCTTGTATGGTTCTGGGTTAGAGTTGCCACAACAGAAATGTGAATAAGATTTGGGGCTAAAAGTGAAACAGCATGCACTCTGATATATGTACCTAATGAATTTATGAATCTGGTGACTAGATTTACACATTGTCAAGTAGATTTTTTAGTGCTGGTACTAAAATAAAGTAAGAAGAGAGATATGGACTCAAGAAGTAACTGTTTTGCATAAAATTTAGAGAAATTTAAGGAACAGTTTTGAGAAAAATTAGAGGAAATATAAAGAAGTTAGGATTTTCTGTGTTAAAGAAAAGTTTCTCTTCTTCAGTCTCCTAAAAAAAATTCTCCTAGTCAATGATGACATCAGAGCAAAGATCAAATTCAGGATGGTAAAGATCTCAGGAGTTTGCCTGGAAGACCTTTTGTTGTAACCTGAAAAAATGTAAAAGTATATTTAATAGAACTTCTAAGAATATTTTGGTATGCCCTTTCTGCTAAAAATAGAGCCCCTGAAGACTCTTGACTAGACAAAACAAAACAAAAAACTTCCAACTATCTTAAGGGCATTGTCCCACAGGACATTAATGCTTAGGACAAGCGTTTTTTTTTTTTTTTTTTTTTGGAAGAAATTGGGATGTGACTTTTGTTGAACAGAATGGATTATAATTAGATACACAGGAAGCCCACAAGTTTTAAAAGGAATTATAGAAACTTGGAATAAAAGAGATATGATAGTACAAAATGATAAGAAGTTTTTGTTTCCCTAACCTGCCGAAGGCAAGCTGAAAAAAAAAAAACCCAACTAATTACAAGGATGACTTGTCTAATGAGGAAAGAGGGTTGTCTCAGAGAGCAGAACTAAGATCCCAGAAGTAGCAGCCAAAAGCGCCAACGAACCATTCTTAGGAAACAGGACTGAGCCATAACAAATAATTGGTGACATATGTTTGAATGGATTTCAGAACTGTTGTGGATCTGCTGTGTGCTTTTATTTTGTGTATTTGAAGAGAAATATCTATTTCAGTTATCTTATGCCTTCTCACCATTGTGTGATGTGGATGTGACAGATAATTTGTCTCTTCAGTTAATAGGAACTATACTCGAAGAACTAAACCTGAGCTTATGAAATATCCATCCACCAGTCCAGTGGCCTGCCTCTCCCAGCTCTCCTTGCCCTCCTGTATGGGTCCAGTTAGCCAACCAACAATTTATATATCAAGCTTCAGCCCATGGATCAAATCCAGGCTCAGTTCTTGTGCCAAATTTGAATCTGCATTAACCCGGTGAACACCACTCATCCCACTCTGGTGACTCGTGGAGACACTGCATCACTCAACTAAAGTACTGTCCAAGGCTCTTTCAGCAGCTGAGTTTTACAGGCAGCTGGCAGGAGGTGGCAGGCCTTGGGGTGCCCTGTGTCAATTGCTGAGCAGCCCCGGGCCACCTGCTGGTGGCAGTTGGCTTTGGTTCAGTGTGGCCTAGCCCACACGCCTCCAGATCTAGCACAGGCAGTTACCAACTGCAGATCACTTAGTAACTCCTACCAGGTAGCCTGAGGCCAGTCACAGGAAGCAGCTAACTTTGGCCTGTACAAGAGCTCCTCCTAAGAGGCCCCTGAACCAACACAGCCAGTAGCTGGCTACAGACCACCTCAGAGCACCAGATTATAGCCACACAAGTGGCACACCCAGAAGGTGGTTTTGGCAAGCACCAGAGCCTGCTGGGATGAATCCTGCTCTGTGGGGTCAGCCCTGACATAGTAACTTATATGTTATAGTCATTGCTGACCCTCACAGCTAGTCAGCCTGAGGGTCAGTCCCACCCACTGACATGCCAACAGCAATCTAAGCTCAACTA
The DNA here is from genome assembly GCA_004027375.1 of Macroglossus sobrinus. Classification (NCBI taxonomy): domain Eukaryota; kingdom Metazoa; phylum Chordata; class Mammalia; order Chiroptera; family Pteropodidae; genus Macroglossus; species Macroglossus sobrinus. The sequence continues at coordinate 44,892 of PVKZ01001940.1, read as the reverse complement.
CAACAAGAGGACACAAAACGCACACAAGGGACACACTTGGAACATCTGGCTCAGGTGATGAGGGAGACTGTGACCCATAGGATACCTATTCCATAAAACTATCTGACAAGACTGAGAGCCATAGAAGATCTATCTAATTCATAGAAACAAGCACAGAAAGGCAGCCAAAATGAGAGAAAAGAAACATGTCCCAGATAAACTCACATTTTTGGCTAGGCCAAATAAACAGGAGAAAACAAGACATGACAGGAGAAAACTCTGAAGAAATAACTAAACGAAATAGAGGCAAGCAATCTACCAGATTCAGAGTTCAAAACACTAGTTATAAAGATATTCAGAGAACTTATTGAAAACTTCAGCAGAGATAGTAAGCATAATAAAGGACATAAAAACCATAAAAAAATAAATAAAGAATACAATAACCAAAATAAATACACTAGATGGAATCCATAGTAGACTAGATGAAGCAGAGAATCAAATCAGCAACTCTGATTATAAGGTGTTAGAAAGAACACCCACAGAAACAGCAAAAAGAAAAAAGAATAAAAAAATGACAAAATTTAAGTAACCTCTGGGACAACGTCAAGTGTAACAACATTTGCATTGTAGGAGCACCAGAAGGAAAAGAGAGAAAGCATAGGATTGAGAAACTATTTGAAGAAATAATGATGGAAAACTTTCTGAACCTGATGAAGAAAGTAGACACACAAGTCTAGGAAATGCAGAGTCCCAAACAAGATAAGTCCAAATAAGCCCACACCAAGACACATCATAATTAATATAACAAAGGTTAAAGAAAAAGAGAGAATCTTAAAAGCAGCAAGAGAAAGGCAGCTAGTTACCTACACGGGAGCTCTCATAAGACAGTCAACTGATTTCTTAATTTTGCGGGTCAGAGGGGATTGGTACAAAATATTCAAAGTAATAAAAAACAAGGACCTACAACCAAGACTATTCAACCCAACAAGGCTATCAATTAAATTGAAGGTAAGATAAGAAAAAGCTAAAAGCTAAAGGATTCAACATCACCAAACTGGTATTGCAAGAAATGTTAAATGGATTTCTTTAACAAGAAGAAGGTGTAGGAGATAATAAATATGAACAATAAAATGGCATTAACTATGTACCTATCAATATCACTTTAAATGTAAATGAATTAAGTGCTCTAATCAAAATATATATGTTAGCCAAATACATAAGAAAACAAGACCCATACATATGCTGTCTACAAGAGACTCACTTCATATTGAGAGACACACACAGACTGAAAGTAAAGGGATGGAAAAAGATATTTAATGCAAATAGAAATGAAAAAAAACTAAGGTAGCAATATTTATCAGACAAAATAGACTTTAAAACAAAGGCAATAATAAGAGGCAAAGAAGGACATTACATAATGATAAAGAGATCAATTTAACAAGATGATATAACCCTAGTAAACATTTATGCAACCAACATAGGAGCTCCTAAATATACAAAGAAAATATTGACTGATATAAGAAGAGAGATTGACAGTAATATCATCATAGTAGGTGACTTTACACCCTACTGGACAGATCTTCCAGACAGAAAATCAACAAGGAAACAGTAGCTTTAAATAGCACATTAGAACAAATAGATTTATTTACTATTTTTAGAGCATTTCACCCCAAAGAAGAAAAAAAGAATATTTATCTCAAGTGCATGTGGAACAATTTCCAAAGTAGACCACATGTTAGTGACAAAACAAGTCTCAGTAAATATAAGAAGTTTGAAATTATATCAAGCATCTTCTTTGATCACAATGGTATGAAACAAGGAATCAATTACAAGCAAGGAACTGAAAAACACAAACACATGGCTAAATAACATGCTACTAAACAACAAATGGGTTAATAATGAGATCAGGGAAGAAATAAAAAATGACCTTGAGACAAATAAATAAGAAACACAAAGACTCCAAATCTATGAGACACAGCGAAAGGAGTACTAAGAGGGAAATTTATAGCAGTATAGGCCTATGGTAAGAAAGAAGAAAAATCTTAAATAAACCATTCAACCTTATACCTAAATGAACTGAAAAAAGAACAATAAACAAAGCTCAAAGTGAGTAGAGGAAGGGAATAATAAAAATCAGAGCAAAAATAAATGAGCCTGAAAAAAAAAAACCGAAAACAAAATATCAATGACTAAGAGGTGATCCTTGGAAAGATAAAATTGATAAACCTTTAACTATACTTATCAAGAAGGGAGCAGACCCAATGAAATAAAATCGGAAATAAAAGATGAGAATGACAGCTGACACCTCAGAAATACAAAGGGTTATAAGAAAATACTATGAACAATTATGTCAACAAATTGACCAATCTGGAAGAAATGGATAAATTTCTAGAAACACGTACTATTTCAAGAATGAATCAAGAAGAAACATAAAATCTGAACAGATCAATTACTGTTAACGAAATTGAATCAGAAATATAAAAAAACTGCCAACAGACTAAGTCTTAGACTTGATGGATTCTCAGGTGAATTTTATCAAATATTCAAAGAAGAATAAATACCTATTCTTCTTAAACTATTCCAAACCTCATTTTATGAGGCCATCATTACTGATTCTAAAACCAGACATAGACATTACCAAAAAAAATTATGGACTGATATCCCCGATGAACATATATCCAAAAATCCTCAAAAAGAAAAATGTTAGCAAACTGAATTCAGCAATACATTGAAAAGATCATACAACATGCCAAGTGGATTTATTCCAGGGATGGAGGTTTGGTTCAATATCCACAAATTAATTAAGATGATACACCATATAAACAGAATGTAGTATAAAAATTATGTGGTCATATCACTCACTAGATACAGAAAAAAACTATTTGACAAAATTCAGCATTCATTTATGATAAAAACTCTCTGCAAAGTGAGAATAGAGAGAGAATACCTTGACATCAAAAAGATCATCTTTGACTAACCCACATCTAACATCACATTCAATAGGGAAAATATAAAAGTGTTTTTCTTAAGATCAGGAACAAGAGAAGGGTGTTCATTTACCACTTTTATTCTACATAGTATTACAACTCCTAGGTGTATGACAATCAGACAGGAAAAAGAAAACACATCCAAATTTGAGAGGAAGAAATGAAACTGTCATTATTTGCAGATGAGATGCTATTATATATAGAGGACACTAAAGAGTCCACCAAAATCTGATAGAACTGTTAATGGATTTAGTAAAGTAGCAGGATACAAAATTAATATTCAGAAATCAGTTTCATTTTTTTCACCAATAATGAACCATTGGAAAGAGAAATTAAGATAACAATCCTATTTAGGATTTCACCAAAACCAATAAAATACCTAGGAATAAATTTAACCAAGGAGGTAACAGACCTGTACTTAGAAAATTATGAAACATTGAAGAAAGAAATTGAAGAAGATATAAATAAATGAAAGGAAATATGCTCATGGATAGGTAGAATTGACATCATTAAAATGTCCATACTGCTCAAAGCAATCTATATATTCAGTGTAATCCCTATTAAGAGACCAATGACAATTATTTTTTACAGAATTAGAGCAATTAATTCTAAAATTAATATAGATCCATAAAAGTCCATGAATAGCCACTGTATTCTTGAGAAAGAACAACGTTGGAGTTAACATATTACCTGATATCAAACCTATACTATAAGGCTTTAGTAATCAAAAAAGCATGGCATTAGCATAAAAAGAGACACATAGATCAAAGGAACAGAATAGAGAACCCAGAAATATATCCACACCTATACAGTCAATCTATGACAAAGGAGGCAAGAATGTACAATGGGGTAAAGACAGTGTCTTCTATAAATGGTGTTGGGAAAACTGGACAGGTACATGAAAAAAAGTGAAACTAGACCACCTCCTTCTACCATATACAAGAATAAACTCAAAATGGATTAAAGACTTAAATGTAAGACCTGAAATGGTAGAACTCTTACAAGAAAACATTTGCAGTAAACTCTCTACCATTGGTCTTAATAATATATATATTTTTTCTGATATATCTCCTCAGGCAAGGGAAACAAAAGAAAAATAAACAAATGGGACTACATCAAAGTAAAAAGTTTTTGCACAGCAAAGGAAACCATAACAAAATGAAAAGACAATGGGAGAAGGTAATTCCCAATAATAAATCTCATAAAGGGTTAATTATCCAAAATTTATAAAGAACTCATACAACTTAACATCAAAATGAAAAAAAAAATCCAATTAAAAATGGGCAAAGGACTTAAATAGATGTTTCTCCAAGGAGGTCATATGAATGGCCAATAGACATATGAAAAGATGCCGATGCTTAATGTCATTAACCATCAGAGGAATGCAAATTAAAACTACAATGGGATATCATGTCACACCTGTCAGAATGACTATCATTAAAAAATCAACAAACGACAGGCGTTGGTGAGAATGTGGAGAAAAGAGAACCCTCGTGTACTCTTGGTGGGATTGGAAATTGGTGTAGCCATTATTGAAAACAGTATGGAAGTTCTTCAAAAAATTAAAAATAGAACTACCTTTTGACCCAGCAGTTCTACTTCTGAGTATTTATCTTAAGAAATCCAAAACACTAATTTAAAAAGACATATGCACAGCACCCTGTGTTCATTGCAGCATTATTTACAATAGCTAGGAAATGGAAGCAGTCTAATTGCCCATCAATAAATAATTGGATAAAAAAGTAGTACATATATACAATGTACTATAAAAAATAGTACAGCTATAAAAAATAATGAAATCTCACTATTTGTGACAATGTGGGTAGACTTAGATGGTATTATGCTAAATGAAATAAGTCAGACAGAGAAAGACAAATACCACATGATGTCACTTTAATGTGGAATAAAGAACAAAATAAAGGGACAAACAAAACAGAAACAGACTCATAGATACAAGAAGAAACTGATTGTTGCCAGATGGAAGGGAAGGTGTGGGCGGGTGGGGTGGGTAAGAAGGTGAAGGGATTAAGAAGTACAAAGTGGTAGTTACAGAATAGTCACAGGTATATAAAGTACGGATTAGGGAATATAGTCAATAATATTGTAGTAACTATATGGTGCCAGGTGGGTACTATAGTTGTCTGAGGAATCACTTTGTAAATTAATTATATAAATGCCTAACCACTATGCTGTTTACCTAAAACTAATATACAGTAATATTAAATACTAATTGTAATTGAAATAGAAAAAGGTTGAACTCAAAAAAAAAAAAAAAGAGGAAACAGCATATCTGCATCTGGACTGAATTAAGTGATATGATATGATCAAGCCTGAGCCTGATGACATAGTGGTTTGAGGATGTTGGGAGTCTTGGGAGAGTGAGTGGGATGGGAATGAATTTTGGTGGCTAAAGGGTAGGCTGTGGTAGATAGTAAAAGATTGCTTTGATGAATTCTGATTCTCTTTATAAACACATGGTTCTACTTGTGTTAAGGGGTGGAGTTTAATTTCCTTCCCCTTGAATATTGGTTGACCTTAGTGACTTGCTTGACTAATAGAATGTGGTAAAAGTGATCTTATGAGACTTCTGAGGCTGGGTAATAAGAAGCTTAACTTCTACCTTGTTCTGTTAAAATGCTTACCTCTGAAACATTCCCTGTTAGAAATTAGGGGCTGCTGCTATAGTACCCAACACAGGCCACTTGTAGGCACTACAGTTGAATCTCTGAGCTTCCTCTCAGAGCCAACATAATTGCCATCTTGGATGAGCAGCCTAATCGAGCCTTAGCCATTTTCTTACTCCCTTGCAAGAGAGACCCCAGTAAGTGTCACCCAGCAGAGCTCAGTCAGTCCATAGAACATCTAATAAATTACCTTAAGCCATTAGATTCTATGATGATTTGTTGCACAGCAAATAGATTACCAAAACAATAACCATTTTTTTTTATTCACATTGGCACACTTCTTTTAGCTTCACATGGGGTAACTTACTTTAACTTTTTCTAGCATTCCATAATCAAATCTTTCATCTAGAATCCACTGCAAAGTTCTGAATAAAATTCACCCACTCTGTTCTTGAGTAATTAACTTGTTTCTGACTGTCTCATCTGCACTTGATATAATTTGCTGCATATTAACTTGTACTTAGTTACATTTTGTTTTCAAAGGTCCTTAATTCACTCTTCAGTGGTATATCCTCTGCATTTTCTGTTCAGTTGTAGATTTCTCAAAACTCAATCTCTTGTTTCTCCCCTTACCCCAACAACCTTCATAGTCCTCAAGTTTATATTGATTACTCAATAATTTTAACTATCTAAACATTTTCTAGAATGCTTTTTAGAATTGGGGATGACTTTTTACACAATCAGTCATAGCTTAGTGTCAACTATTAATCACCATGTGAAATCCTCTGTTTTATTAATGGTTTGAAATCTGGGAACTTACTGACTTACTGACTTACTGGCTTATCTTGAGTTGTCATTAGCTCATTTTCCTTTTTCCCCCTGATCCCGTCTTGGTTTGGCCTATATACTAGTTTTCCTCATTCTCTATTCCCATGGTCTGGAGTTTTTCCTTTTTTATGTCAAGCTTTTTCCTGACTTAAGTCTTTGGGATTCCTTCAACCCAAAGTTCTCTGCCATGGCTCCTTTGTATCTTTCTGCTCTCAGCTTAGATGACACATCATCAGAAATCTTTTCTGGCCATCTACTCCAAAGTAGCTCCGAACTCCACTCTTGTCTCTATCCTTTCACTTAACTTTATTTTCTTCATAACTTTCATCACTACATGGAATTATTCTTCTCACTTGTTTGTTTATTCTGTGCTTCCCTTAATCTTGTTTGTTCTCTTTTTTTACTAGTATATGAAGTCTAAAAGGGAAAAACTCTAATTTTTTTGGAGGGAGGTTGTTTATTTCAGTTTTTCCTACAGAGTATGGTAGATGTCCTGGTGCATATTAGGTACTCAAAAAATATTTGTTGAGTGAATGAATAAGTTCTCAAATTTCTTTACCTGTAAGCATAGTGTAGGCCTTGGGGAACTAGCTCAACCAGGAGCTCTTGATTCTGCCCACTGGGAACTGCAGTGACAGTATCTGAACTAGTCAGTGGGAGCAATAACATGGGGAAGGGTCAACTATAATAAGTTCGGAAGAAGCTCAACTTATTATTCTGAGGTTAAATTAAAATATTGAAATCTTAGATTTCTTATTAGTATTTTGTGTTAAAATTGTTTATGTTTTTGTAAGCCAGAATTGGGATAACTGGCTGTCAAAATGAGAATTTTTATTTTTAATTCTTTTTAGTACTTTGCCAGTTGGAACAAAGTTTTAAAATTTTAAAAATGCTTTTATTAGCTTAAATCATAGGCAGGCTATTTGCTTTCCTTTTATTTAAATATATGTGGCAGCTTAAACAATGGAATCAATTGTTAATTTATTTGGTGACATATAAGTAATTTTCTTTCTAGTTGTGTAAGATTATAGATTCCAGAGCAAATACATGATTTTCAAGATTCTACATGGGGAGTTACCTGTAATAAATTTGGAAAATTGTATTTTTAAGGAACATGTAAGTCAAGACTTTTTGAACTCACCCATATTTGATTTCCATTTTCTGGGAACACAGGAGGATAATATTTTCTCCGAACCTTGAAGTTGGAAGAGCCATGTAACTAGTTCTGGCCAATGGGCTATGAGCACAAGAGACATTCAATTTAGTTATGTAATCGCTGACTGGGGACCTGCAGTTCTCTCTTTCTCTTCCACGGTGTCTCAGGAGGCTGCATATTCCAGATGGAGCCTCCATCAACCGGGCTCCCTCAGTAACTCTCTTATGACTTATGTGGAGTATGTAGTGTGAGTCCCTGAGCCACTGAATCTCTAAATGACTGTCTGTGGACCTATTTGGAGTATGCAGCATGAACAAAAATTTTTAGTGTTTGGCCAGTGAGATTTTGTGGTTGGTTGTTACTGCACTGTAGCCAATCTTAAATGCATAATATCACTGAGAAATGAGATTTGGGGTTGATTTTTATTAGCTTATCTCTAGTAGAAAACATTTATTAATATTTAAGAAATCACTTTTGCTTATCTGCAATTAAAAAAAAAAAAACGAAGAAATTTGTACATTGTATGTCCGAATTTGGTAAAGGGGGAATACTTTGTGTGTTTCTGATTTTTCTTGACAGTATTGAAGGAAAAGTTATTTACAAGGTTCCTGGTTATAGTATTACAGATGTCTTAATCATTTGTGGATGTAGAGGAAAGAGCTCTAGGTATTTTGTGTGTTTAATTCACAAAAAACATTTTTTATTTCCACTTAAAAGTAGCTGCAGCTACTATCACTTATAATGCCTTTTCAACCTTCATTGTGCCATGGAAATGAACATTTTATTACCACAAATTATTCTTGTTTGCTAATTCCAAAGCTGTCCAAAAGAAAGAACAGCCTCCTGAGCTGTTAGACTTTGGAAGAGAATAGTAAATCAACGGGTAGGTGGGACCATATATCATATTAAACACAGGGAATTCACCACAAAATCGTTACACTAAAAAGCTACAATTTTGATTGATTAAAATGGTATGGGCTGGATAGTGTTAAATCACAGTGAGTGATATGACATTATAATTTTACATAGCATATTTCTGCCAAGACAATGAAGGGAAAAGGCATTGTCATCAGATGATAACAGACAATAAGAAGAATCCTGATGGTAGATTTATTACCTGGTTTAGATTTAGAAAGAAGTAATTCTTGCCCTGTTCCACTTATCAAATGACTGTAAATTCAGTGATGATGTAAAATTCTAAGGCAGAGCCACTTATAGGTTTGACAAAGTACCAGCTATAAAGTATTTATTGTTCTCAGTGGTTCTGCCTTACACACTTAAATATTTATCAGAAACATAAGCCCCTTTGACAAATGTTTCTGATCTTTGTGGCTAGATTTTTTTTTTAAGATTTAGATTTTTCATCAGAAACTAGATCTATATTTTTGCTATAATAATAACTTTGAGCTCATAATTTGAAAAAGCAATATGTGAGTTATTTTATTTCTTTAAACTTCTGCTTTTAAGGGTGAAATTTTTGAAGTAGTATTCTTAGCATAGAAATTAGGTCTTCCTTATTTTGCCATTGTTATAAAGGTGGCAGAGCCAAAATTTCTGAATTTCATCTTTATGTATATACCAGATGAAATTTAAGTTAGTGATAGTCTATGTATAGTATGAGGAAATGTATGGTATCCCAATTATTTTAGGTGATTGTTTTAATGCCTTTCTTTGTATCCTGTTTTTGAAAGACACAGGCATAGGCGGTTCCTTACCCTGGGTACAGGGGAGTTTTTGGCTGCACAGCTGATTGGACCAAGGATTACCACCTGAGTTGAAGGCAGCACTATACTGACCAGTGATCTGTGGGGTGTCCTGTCATAGCATGAGAGGCCTGGGAAACAGGATGTTTCATACAGGAGGTAGCAGACTGGACCTGGTTAGATCTACTTAAGGTATTCAGATGTGAGACACACAAATGATGCAGCAACTCAGAAGCACAGAGACTCACAAGAAGAAATTTCTTAGTAGTCTCCATAAGGTTGCCAATGATGTCACATGCAAAAACCAAAGGCTGAGGGAAGAGGAATAGAGTCACTGAGTAGTAGCAAGAGAAGTAGACATTATAGAGGCTGAAATAGAAAGTAGTAGAACCATCAGGTAGTTGAGACTTGACATAAAGGAAGAATAAGTGTGGACTAGGTTGCTAGAATGAAGCTGTTAAGATGCTTTTTTTGTTATTCAATTCCCTGGATATCTGTCTAGCAGACTAACTTTAACTGTATTAAATTGGGCTTCTCACCCTTTCTTTAAGTTCAAATGTCTAATGTATAATGGATTCATAGAGCTTCAGTTCTACATGAGAACTTAGAGGCATCTTTTCAAAGTGTTTTTATATTTATTTTTATTATGGAGAATTTCAGTGCCAAATCAGATAAACAACAAATTCTCTTGTTTTGCTTTACCACCTGATCATATTCTGTAACATAAGCTTCTCAAGGTGACAAACATGTCTTAAGTAGCTGTTTCTTCTGGCCATGGTACAAAGTAGGAGCTCAATAAATGCTTTTTGAATGGTGAGTTATAGCAAAATCTTATGGCACTTGATAGATTAGATTTGTTTGCAGAACTGGTTAATTCTAAACAGTTAAAACAAGGAATGTGGTAAAAAAAAAATGAAAATACTCTTTTCCTATACTCCCAACCTATTTTGTTAATGTTTTCTCTTCTGCATGCCACACATACGCACATTTATGCACACACTCAAATAAAGGAGTTATTAGTCTTGTAAACTGATGGAACAGGTATTATAGTTAACAAAATTGGTTCTGGGAAATTCATTGCACAAGGCTAGCATTTCAGGTTCAAAATTGCATGGACAATGGGACACTGATAGCATCCAACCAATTTACAGTTAGCTCTTCATCATTGCTTAGATTAATGGATTAAACGTGAAAAAAGTGTTATGTTTGGAACATTTTCTGATTCAAGGATAAGAAAGGTTAGTATGAAGCTAAATTCTCTGACCCTATAATAATTTACGTGGAAATTTCAATGTCATTTTCTTGAATATCAAACGCTAAAGCTTATTTTGAATAAATTAAACCTTTAAAGAAGTCTCTGGGAAATATTACATGTCTATTGAGCAGACTGTTTCAAAGAAGGAGAACAATTAGTTGAATTCAGGGACATTTCTTCAATTTTAGCCATGTCTGTGAAAGAACAATAAAAGCTGTCAAAGTTATATTGGCCAATCAATATTATCTTAATTTTCAATTATATTTTCTCTCTCTATATATTTTTCAAAACCAGAATAAATAATTTTTTAAAATAAGATATATCAAAGAAAGAATGCTATTTCTAATCTTCATCTGATTTTTATCTTAAGAGTTAAAAAAACTCGTCCTTAATTTTGTACTAATTCTGAATTGTAGTCTGTATCGGAGGGTTTTCTAGATTTCTTATCAAAAGACTTCTAAGAATTGTGATAATTTATGAGACATTATTAAGGGACTGAGCGTAGCAAAGACAGAAACCCAACCATTTCTATATTGCTCTACCTTGGAGGAATGGAAGTATTTTAGGTCAAGGGCATGTGCAAGGGCAAATTCTGACCATTCACAAAATAACTTTACTCACAGTGCTAGATGGGGATGTTTGGATTCTGACAGAGCAGTCTTCTAATTTTCAAACAAAATAAATCCAAAGAAGGAAACGTCCAGAAAAGTTTGGTGTCCTTATTTGTGTGAAATGAAAGAAAGAAAAATAAAGGTTTGATGAAAATCTTATAAATAGGATAATTTTGTATCATGTTCTGAGTACAAAAAAAAACATTTCAGATGTTGAGATATATCTGCTGAAAGAGACCTTAAAATTGTCTTCTCAATGGCTCAGGATTGCTAACAATTGTAAGGAAAGTCCAAAGCTCCCCCAAGGAGATATATAAGATCATCTTAATATCCTCATAATTCTTTATGAGCCAGACCTTTGTTTTAGGAATTAGTTCTAAAAGACTTAGAGGACTTTGGCTGTCCTAACTTCATAGAAGTTTAAAATTTGAATGGTTCTTTCTAATTCAGTAAGTGCTCATTCTGCATTAGCAAAGTAAATTTTCACCTTCCTTGATCTAGGGTTGTTCTTGAACCTTGAGAGACTGACTTATAATGAAATGTTTAGAGCAATGACATGCCATGGAAAGCTCCTTGAGTGGGAGTTGGTATTCACAGGAAGGTGTGGACTATTATTATAGACTTGCTGCAGGTCCATTAGGCAGCAGTACAAGGGCAAATAGGAGTGGTGAATATTGAAATTCTAACTATGAAGTAGTCCTTTAATTGGCTACTCAATTGTGGATGCTTGTATCTATTAATTATTACTTTTTAAAAATTGACATTCTTTTTAAGCTTTATTTTTATTTTTATTATTTATTATTATTTATGCCTACAGTACCTGGTCTTCCTAAGTGGTCTCCCGTCCAAGTACTAACCAGGCTCAACTGGGCTTAGCTTCCAAGATCAGACATCGGGCTTGTTCAGGGTGGCATGGCGGTAGACCGTGGACTGTGGCTCCACTGGGGTGCAAACCCAGGATCTTCTGTGTGTAAAGCAGATGTGCTAACCGCTACACTATGGAACCACGTCGATCAAGCTTTATTTTTATATTTGTTATCATATATCTATTCTTTCTGTTTATCCATCAATCTATTTTTTTTTGATGCATTTCAAAATAAATTGCAGGCAATAATCAGTACTCTTGACCCCCTAAGCACTTCAATATAATGAACACTAGAATTTAGCTGTTTGAGTTTTGAGGTAAAATTTATATACAGTTAAATTCTTGAGTCTTAAGTCTGTGCAATTTGATGATTTTGGTAAATGTTTGCTCCCGTGTAACCCAAACCACTTCCCATCACCCAGAAAGTTCCCTTGTGCACCTTTGCAAGTCAACCTCTGCTCCCAATACCACTCTTTTGATTTTTTTTTTTTAGGACAGATTAGTTTTGCTGTTCTAGAATTTTGTATTAATGGAATCATTCCTATCTGTACTTTTTGTAAAATTTTCACTGAGCATGTTTTTGAGATCTATCCATATCATTATGCGTATTAGTAGTTCATTTATTATTGCTTCAAATGCAATGACTACAATTTATCTATTTACCTCTGTCCAGTTTTTTGACTATTACGAGTATTTTATTTCTCTTGGATATATAGCTGAGAATGGAATTTCTGGTCATAGCATAGGTAGATATTTAGTTTTGTATTTTTCTAAGTCTGTATCATAGTACACTTCCATCTATAATTATTTTAATTTTTTTAATTCACGTACACCATGTTGCACTTCTCTGAATTAAGATTTTGAGGTAAGTACAGGAATATTGTTTTCATCAAAAGATAACAAGACTGGTCTGGGCTGGGGTTGGGAGAAGGAAGCAACTGTTCTGACTTAATTCAGAGCCCTCAGTGCCTACGACCATATTGTACCATTGTGACACAGTTGACAGAATAAGCTCTACCCTATACAAAATGTGTTACAAGAGGCTAAATAAAATGTAGCATAATGATGTCTGTGTTTTTGCTAAACCTATAAGTCCAGTTGGAGACATTAGTGTATATAAGTGTAAAAAATATACATATACTTCTGTAAGTTGTTAAGTTCATATATCTTGGATTTCTACTATTCAGCTTCAGCATATGTTTTGTACTTCATCAAATACATGCTTATCTTTCTTTACAAGCAGTATAAACAAAACCCTGATTTATAAACTTGTCAGTTTTTCTTAACCATAGGAATTGGCTATTATATGACAAGATTTTTGCCATGGCAAATCTGATATATATATATTTTTAGATAGTAAAAATAGCCTTTCTAAAATTATTGCATGCCTATAAAGTTTTTATATATTAGAAAACATATATGCTTTTCTAATTTATTTTCATAAAGAAATATGATAGTTGGGATTTTTGAGATGTATATTTTTTAACAACCATACCTAAGTTATTTTCCTTTTTTCTCTTTGGATTTATCACTGAAGGATTCTTTTTACCAGGGCTGTTCTAAGGAACCTTGTGATTACATTAGACTCACCTGTATAAGCCAGGAGACTTTCCTTATTTTAAGGTTGGCTGATTAGCAAACTTACTTCCATCTGCAACTTTAATGTCCTTCTACCATGTAATTTAATGTATTCACAAGTTCTGGGAATTAGGGTGTGTGTGGGAGCATATTCTGCCTACTACATTGATTTATTTAAAAGTTTCATTAGATTATCAGAAAGTAATTCATTATGAGATCAAAGTTATTTGCTGCTCTTTGTGCTACCATTCAAAACTAGAATCCAGAGTGTTCTCACCTGTACATAAATCTTGGTTCTATTCACCTTGTTTAGAGAATAGGAACCTGAAATCCTGGGCCTGTCATCTTTAGGGTCTCCTCTAGTATATCTTGTTTCTTTCTGGACAAATTGCAAAAGAAAGACCCAAATGGGTGGAACAATTAGAAGTGATGACTGGACACACAGATTAGTTAGAAATTATAGACAGATTTTAGCACCACCTTACCAGGGTACAACCTGTGCACAGCGGCCCTCCTGCCTCACTTACAGTTTCTGTAGACCCAGTCCCTCGATTCAGCCTTAAACTCTTATCTGATCTATACCCTGAGCCACCAAAGGGTCACATGTGTCCTACCCACCCCCATGTGCCCTCCTCCCCAGAGCTTAGCCTAGTGCTGTGCACAGAGTAAGCCCTCTGAACCTTGCTCTGTTGATATCTGTGGATGGCAATACAAAACCACTCTCTCTTTAGACAAAATTTAAGCATTTTTGAATGAAAGTTTACAGATTCCCAGCTACTTAAGATGATTTAGAGTCATTACAAGCAATCTTATTTTATGGTAAGTGAAAAAAAAAGTCAGGCTTCATCTTCTGTGATGAATCAAGGCTGAGTGTTCTGTCATCTGTGGAGGCCTAAGGAATCAGCTACTCAGAGAACCCAGACAGAACTAGGAATCCTAGGAGGAGAGTTTCTTCTTAATCCCATTAACTATGAGTCCCAGTTTTCCTGGAGAAAGTAGTGTAAGGTATCTGACATTTGATGAAATAAAAATTTTTTGATAGGGTTCACTTAAAGTAGGATTTTTCTGCTATTAGCTTTATTAAGCTTGCTGGACATTTTAGGGAAGAATTCTATATGCCTTCTCCTTATAGTTATTTACTTATTCCATAACCTCTCCTACACCCAGACATGGTAAGGAATAGTTGGAGGCACAGTGTTTATGACAGTGTGTTTAAAGAACACAAAGTAGTTTGGAAAGAAATTTTAGGACATAATGACAAATTTTATTCAGTTTCTACCTTTTCTTGGTGCTGTTTTTAATTGGAAAGTTGTGATGGTTTATATTAGTTCCTTGGGTATCTTGGATCACAGAAAATGTATTAATGTTATTAAACAGCCTTCCGTTTGTCATGGGATAGTACTTAGTTCTCTACGTAGGAATATTTGCCATCCTGGAACTGAACATCCTAAGGGTTAGAAAAGCCAAAAGAATTCAGGCAAAAAAATTTTGTGCGGTAATGATAGACTTCCAAGACCTTTAAGAATGAGATTCTGAAATTGCTCAAGATTATTTTGGACATATGTGGAAAAAAGTCCAATTCAATGACCTTGAGCAAAAAGGAAATATGATGGCTCTTATAGCTGGTGTAGCTCATATGCCTGAATGAATTGTTAGAAGAGCCAAGACTTCAGATCCTGGAAGGGGTCTCAATACCTCTGGACGTTCTTTCTTCCCAGCTTTTATTCCTCCTGGCCTCTGACTGGCTTTGTTCTGTACACAAGCACTTTTCAAACGATGGAGAAGATGCCTGCTATTGCCCACAGAGTTCTGCCTTCCAGACTGAGCGACCCCAGAACAGGGAGAACTCCTTTCTGGTAGTACAGTTCAAAGGAAGAATTCTTGTGTCCTGTGCTTAAATACTTGAAAAACAAAAACAAAACAAAAACTCTTTCTTGCCAGGGAGATGGCCTGGCCCATATTTCCTTGAGTCGTTTACTTACCTAGTGCTGGAAGTGCCCTTAGAAGGTCATATTCAGAGTGGCTGGGTCTAGGGTGAGGGGAATGAGGCATTCACTTCAGATGCAAAATATAAGGGGACATCTAATAATTCAGAAATCAAGATAATGTTCTAATGCAATATTTTAAAAAGTCATATTATCAAACTATGCTTTGTGGCCTGACTGCTTGTTTGGTACATAAAAGTTTTATTGGAAACAGAACTGAGACTAGGGTGAGGTGAATGAGGCAAAGTCATGTAAATGCAGAGTCAGATCCTGTCATTTAAAATTGTGATATTTTGTTCAAAAGTTTTTGGAGAAACATAAAATATATGATGTAAGAGTCACTGAAGCAAATAGTTAGGGTTTAAAAAGGCTGATCTGATACTCTTTTCTTCTGCCTGAGTTTAGTCAAGAGATCAACATGGATTAGCTAGAAAGAATTTAAAAACATCTTTTTTATGATAAAGTTTTTGGAGAAAGTGGTTTAATAATGATCCATTGACACTCTTCTATATTTGCCGCCTCATGCACTGGATATAACTCTTGAGATAGTACACCTGAAGGGAAAAGAAGTTCAGTATTTAGAGGAGTTCCATTTGCCTTGGTCCCTGGTTTGCATTGGTTCAGGGCAGCAGGAAAGAAAATCCCTGATCCTTCTTCCTTACAGATGTTAAAAATTAATTCCTGCCAACCAAGTCAATCAGTCCTAATTCATGAGAAGAAAACGGGGCAAGAGGTGAAGGCTGCTACTAGAGGATCTCTTTGTCTGGAAGCAAGTCAGGGAGAAAAGTTTCCACTAATGAAGACTTGAAAGCACTTTTTCTTTAATTACTTTCAAATATTTGAAAACCATGTTTTCATTAGAGAAAATAGGTCTGGGGTTGACTTTGTTGATGGCCGCCATTTATGGCACACTTCAGGGATCTTACATTCAATCTGCCAAAAAAACAAAAAACAAAAAACAAAACCAAAAAACAAAAAAACAAAAACCCTGCAAAATCTGTAAAAAAAAAAAAAAAAAAAAAACCACCCCCGCAAAATCTGATAAAGTGTGGTATGCCTGTGAACTCTTGCCTAAGGAAACACATGCATCTGAACTTCACCTCTCAGCTGTTGTCAAGGTTATAAATAGCTGGTGACTGCTGAGTGCCCACTATATGAAATTGTTCATTGTTGTACTCTGGTTATGTACTACCTGGCTTGTTCTGACAAACATAGTATAAAATTCATTGGGGCAGGGAGCACTAATAAACAAGGCCAGTCGTGTTGAGAACCCAATAATTGCTCTGAGCCAGAGAAGGTAGAAATTGGGGGAGAAGAGGCAGTACTAAGGAAGCTGTCATAAAAGAGAATGTGCTTGAATGAGGCCTTGAGGAAAGGGCATTCCCAAGCAAAGGGAACAGTGTGAGTGAAGTTACAGAACTTGGAATATTTGGGAACTGGTAGGATAGTTAACTGGTTGCGAATCTTGTAGGAAAAAGTTACCAAAGCAAACTACCAAACATGTTAAATACTTTCTATGGATGAGGCTGGTGCTTTTCAAGCATCATTTAATTTACCCCCCTCAAAATCCTATGTGGTAGGGACTTGCTCATTTCTTTAGTGAAGAAGCTGAAATATAAAGGGGTTAAACAATGTTTCCTGGCTACATAGATAATATTTAAGATATGGCAATGAAATCCAGATCTCTTTGACTTCAATTTTTCATCCTCTTAATTTCTTAAATATGGTGAAGCTGAAAATAGAAAGGCTGGGTAGAGATAGACTAGGGAACCTGTCCTTAAGTTTGCTCAGTTGCTCAGGAGGAGGGAGAAAGCAAAATGAGATTGCTATTAGGCTGGCTTTGTGGGTTTGTATGTGTGTTTTAAAAATATTTGTTTACATGTTGAATACTTGTTTTTAGCCACTGATGTTGTACATTCATAACATAAGATATTGGTAAAGAACTTGAATAGAGCAAATACAAGGCTTTAGTTGTTTATTTTTTCATCTCAGGCAGGCAAGAGGGACAAGCTGGTAATGGGGTGCTAAACACAGATTTAGTCTCTGAAAGAACACACAGGGTAGTAGAAGCAGAGTCAAGGAAGGTCTTTGTGAACTTACACAGAAATGGGAGATACTCTCTGAAATAATCTCTCATTTTCAATAGAGCAATTTCTATTTTTATATTTAATTGGAATACATTAGGTGGTGTTTCCATTTATTACCACTAGATGTCACCAGAAGACTAAAGTTAAATTACTCTTTTTACTCCAGTTTTCTGCCCACCTCCCTACATTTTTTTCCCCCCAGTGAAAAAGTGGATTAAGAAATCATAAGAAGGAATACATTTTAAGTGGGAGAGGGTAAAATGAATGCTATTATTCTAAGTATATCTTTTATTCTACATTCTGCATTACCTTTTTGAGAATATTGCGTTACTATCTGAAAAGTAAAGTAACTCCTAATTAGTATCTATTTAGAGTTAATATTTTAAATTTGTTATGGTTTGAAAATGCATTCATTCACTCAAAAGTAGTTACAGCTTTAGACTTAGATTTTGGATTGTCCATTGTGATGGTATTTTAAATTGTGATTTAAATAGAAAGAAAGCAGACATGAGATAGTGTCCTGTGACTACTGTTATCCGTATTTATGAAAACAGTATCTTTTCAGAGTGATATGTTGAGATGTTCTTTTGATACTATGGTCTCAGTGAGTTTAATAAAAGGTAGCTCAGCTACCTTTATGAATGCCATTTTACTCAAAGATATCTTGCTTTGTTAAAATTTACAGAATTTTGTTGCCTAAATCATGTGATGAAGATTTTTAAAAAGAAATTAGAATTCAATTTTTTTTCTTTCACTGTTGTAGCTTTATTACTGTGTAAGTTTTATTTAGGATGAAATATTTATAATTTTGGACTTCTGATTTCACTTTTTAATATTTTATAATGTTAGTGCTGTTTTATGATTGTTTCCTTCATTCCAATGGTTTTATCATATTTTGTCCCTCCTCTGACACATGAATTCCTTCTCTGCTTCCATCTTTTGCCTGTAACCCTTTGCTCTTGGACTGTTTGGTTTGCTGGCAGAGCAATTCCATCCCAATGGCCTCTCTACTGTATTCATGGTCACTGTGGCCACTAATGTGAGAGCTGCTTTTTCCTTATTTTATTTACTTTTCTAAATTTAGTTTCTTATGTAGTTCCTCCTTTTCTTATAGCTTTCTTTCATAGCATCTTTTATTAGTTTTTTACCTTTGATAGCAGTAAAGAAGATTAAAATAATTTATTTCCCCCAATATACCTTTCTTAACATTTTGTGAGTACACGACACTGCAGTAACTGGTTGAGATACCATTTTCAGTGACCAGTTTCTAGTTTTTACTACTTCCAGCCAAACGCTTACTTGGATTGGTGTTTATTCCTAGGGACAAGGCTGGATATTTGGATTTAAATGGAATTTGCCTTTGTCTCATCCCATTTCCCACAGTTCCCCAGTTTTTCACTTACATGTTAGCCTTTAGCTGCTGTCAGTAATTTTACTTTAGGGATATCTGGGAGGCACAAGAATCAGTGCCCAGAAACTTCCTTTTAGCATATGAGGATACACTTTTGGTTCTACTCAGTCCTGGAGACTTCATCTTGCTGTGCATCCAGCTTTTCTTAGGGGTGACCAGTGCTGGCTTGCTAGTAGGGCCTACTACCTGATGATGTGATTGGTCAGCTTGAAACTGCCTTCTTCCTGCCTATATTAGGAGGATGTAGGTTTTGAACATTTCATCAATAATCAAATAACCAATATACAGGACTTAAGAGAAGCAATAATTAAATATCAATTATCAAATCCTCCATGGTTCTCATGGAATCCAGCCAAGAACCTGAAGAATATGACCAATAATATTGCAAAGGAGAAATAATTGAGAAATTATAAAATTAAGCCAAATATTTAGTCTACTTTAAGCTCTTAGAACAAAACACACCAAATACAATTTTTGTTTGAATGAAAACATCTAGGAGGAGCTTCTCTCAGTCTGCAGGGGACTCTAGGTCATTTGTACTCATAGTGTGGTCCATGGACCAGCAGAATCAGCATTATTGGAAACACTTTTTAGAAATATTGAATCTCAGGCCTCATTTCAGACATAGTGAATCAAGTTGCAGTTTAGCAAGATCTTCAGGTGATTTTCGTGCACATTAAAGTTTGAGAATCACTGATTTATGTTATGGTTAGCATTAAGACCACATTATCTTAGTTAAGCTGTTTTGTTTTATGTGCTAGAGTCTCTCCTTCCTCCTTGCCCTTTTTCATTTTTGTAAAACACTTGGGAGAACACTGTTAAAGAAAGAAGTTTTGATTTTGTTTTTTAGAGAAAAAAAGTACTACTTTAACCTTTTCCCACTCCATATTGAGATTCAGTAAAAGGGAAAATATGAAATAGCTTCAGTGGTTTAAATAGCAGTATATTACTGGATCTTTGTTCTGTTTAAGATTTTGTCAAAAAGTAAAACAATTATTCTTTGATTTTCTATTGTCTCTCCTCACTGTGAAATGACTTCTTTCTTCAGTCTCTCTCCCTGATGCCTTACCTTGCTCACGCCCTATTCCAGCTACTATGAAGCATGTTGCAGTGTTTACACCTTTTTAAGATGGTTTCAGCTGTTGTGTCTTTGAGACATGTACAGTAGGGCTGTTTTACTAAGAACCCTTGATGGGTGGGGTAAATCTGGGGATGTGCTGAACTTCTACCTTCTCACACTGCAGAAAGCTCTACAACCATAGGCATCTCTTTCCGTGATGCAGTGTTGCTGCCTGGGTAAGTAATGAGAAGTATTCTGCTTCTAGCCAGATAATTAGGACAATTTTAAAATTTATTTAAAATTATTAGTAAACTAGACAAGGCATTGTTGAAAACCCCTGATATTTTTAAATTCAGTACAGACAGTTATATGGGATGAAGATGAGATGAATATTATAACTTTTATTTTTAAAAGGTGACCTATAAAATTTTAGAATTTATGACAAAGAAAAAACTTTTCTCCAATTTTATCATACTAGCATATTGTTTTGAATTGTCTAACTTTGTTAGAGAGTTTTACTTTGGCAATTGATGTTTTAGATTTTAAAAATAACATTTTAAGTATTTAAAACATTACATTATTTTTCAATGTATTATAATTTGTTGAAAACTCTTTTTTTTTTTTTTTTTTTTTGTTCAGTAAACATACGTTAACCAGATCTCTATGAGGAAAGAGGGATAAAAGGTTTTGGTGGTTCAAATCTGATATAATCCAGTTTCAACCCAAATGTAGCATAGCTACTCTATTTTTTCTCTGCTAAAGAAAATGTAGTGTAAAACATGTTTTTTTTTTTCACACTCTTTTTTGGTTAATTTAAACATGTAATTTTAGTGGTCAATTTTTACTCTTGCTTGCAAGGTTAACTATAGGTCAACACTGTTTCTTTAATGTTGATTTAACTCTGACTGCTGTTGACATTTTTTAAGGTCTATTTCTTTTAATACTACATAATTTAAGGGGGAAATCAAGACTAATTAGTTGTTAGTGAGAAACACATATAATGAGAAACAAATGTAACATTAATGTCATGTACAATGTATATCTGTGTGGTTTAAAAGGTAGGAACACAACCATTATTCAAAATTAGGGAATAAAATTATCGTAATAATTACTAGCAGATGTGTTGTAACTTGTGTTGCAAGTCAAAATTTCTTTGTCAGAACACTGTGTTGTGACATTTGATAGTATGCATTTTATATGATTTTTGAAGTGTTTATAGTTTTTTCACAAAAATCTTTTTTAATCCAGCTGCCTGGCATCCTTAGGAGATTGGAAAAGATTTAAGCTAATGATTTCCTCTTCCTTACAATTTTATTATTCTCTCATCAGCACGGAGATATTACTTGACACATTCTGATATCATGTTTGGTTGTGACAGCCTATCACTCAGCCAGATTGCTGTACACTCATTACCTAAGGAACATCTTGTGTGTTTCCCAGCTCTCAATTCACAAATTATATATAAATTTGCTACTAGACACTGTTAAATTTCACATGGTGGCTGAACTGTAATGATCAGATGACATGGATGCCTGCATACCTGAGGCTGCTGAACTGGACCCACTATTCTCAGCCTCCTTCCTGTGTGCAGATCCTGTACTGCTGAGCAATGTCTTGGATTTGAACTATCAAGTCTTTCCATGTCAAGGAACTCTAGATGAAGAGAACTCTGAAACACTGACCTTTCAGAATTATGGACTAGAAGGACTATATATTTTAGCTAGGGATGGGTAAAGATGTGAGGATGAGGGTGAGAAAGTCAAGGAAGGGAAGCCAGATGGTGAAACAATCTAAAAGTATCACCAGGTGTGAGGTTTTAAGCTTTGAGTTTTTGAATGGTGTAAAACTGAGTAGGTGATTATAACAGCAATTTTCATAGTCCTGTTTATCCATCCATCCAACAAATATTTATTAATTGTCTTCTATGTGCTGGAGCAGAAGTTATAGTGATGAATAAAACATAGGGAGTCTCTGCTCTCATGAAACATATGTTCCAGTGAATAATAATATCTAATAATCAGTAATATCTATTAAGGTTACTAGATTCTAAACACTCTTCTGAGTATGTCTGATATCTCATTTAATCCTTAAACAATTATCATAGATTATTTTAATTGAAGAGGTAATAAGACTGTTTAAAATAAGACATCATTAATAATAAAATGAAATAATACATCCTAGAGAAATACATAATTGTTAGAAAAATATTTTTGTTATTTCAACCAAATAAACATTCAAGCTGCTGAAAGAATTTTGTAGATACCAGTATAAGTATATGAAAACGTGTGTATATATCTCTATCATCTCTACCTCTATCTCTACATCTCTATCTCTATCATCTCTCTCTATCTCTATCTATCTATGTCTATGTCTATATCTATATCTATATATCTATATATCTATATATCTATATCTCTATCTCCATCTCTATCTCTATGTCTATATGTATATCTGTATCTGTATCTATCTGTATATCTATATCTATCTATATCTATCTATATCTTTACCTATATCTGTGTGTGTAAGATGTAAAGGGAGAAAAAGCTCCTATATAATATTAAAATTAACTCAGATAAAACAAATCTGAAGGCAAGGCAAACATTAGAGTTGTGTGGGACAAATATTTTACGTTTATGTTGGAGCTAGTTACTAAATGGCTTCTGATAAAAGACACTTTTCCCAAAAGTATGGTACCTGGACCACTTGCATCAGAGTCATATGGGATTTTTGCCAAAATTGTCAGTTGGGGAAATTTCTGTGGACATAATATAAGAATAGCTGGAAGCAGGGCTCAGGAATCTGCATTTTACATCAAATCTCTAGGTGATTCTTATTCACATTAAAGTTTGAGAACCACTGATGTAGAGTGTTATTTTCACAGTCTAATCTCAGATGGTGTCTCTCTATTTGAAATTCTGATTTATGTTGTCAGCTGGTGAACATCTGTCTAGAATTCTAATACAAGCAATAATAGTGTGTAATAACATGCAATATCCATTAATGTTGAACAACGGTGTCTGTTCTCTGGCATTATGAAACCTAGACTATTGCTTTTCTTTCTATGTGTATTACGAACCAGTAGCATAAATCTCAATTTTTGTCTAACTTTATTTTTGATGGCTGTTATTTCATTTATAATATTCAATGCTTTAGTTTCTTTGTTTTCTACTATTTTAATATGTCTCCAATCTTCTCTTCAAACCAATTTCTTTTAAAGTTATTTTGAAAATAATTGTTTTGTAAGGCTAAGAACAACTACTAATCAATCTGTCATCAGGATCATTAAATTGTTAAATACATATTTTTTCTTTTTATTGAACATGGTAAGAGAGACTGAGCTCTAGTAACAAATAATTTCAAAATCTTAGTTGTCTAACACACACAAAATTTATTTCTTGCTAATGTTACTAATCTAATATGTGTGCTTATGGATTTGCTCCTCAGTCGTGAAGGAACATGGGCTAAAGGAGACTCTGCTTTTTGTAGCTGCCGTGTCTGAAACACGTCATCTCTTTGATAAGGGCGGAGACTTGAAAGGCCCCACAAGGACTTTTAAATGCTTTGGTCTAGAAGGTACACATACCATTGCCTCTCACAAACCATGGCCACAGCTGGTCACATGGTTGCACCTTATAATAAGGGGGCATTAAAATGTGGGAGAGCATTCGTATACTCTTGCCACATTTTTGTTGCCTTTAAATTTACAGTTTAATTTCACACTGCTAGCCATGAACAAAGCAAAGCTTACTGTATTTCCTTTAATCAGGAGGGTGGCAGAAAGAAGATACCTCTGTTAAAAGACATTGCTACTTGTATTAGTCAATCCGTGAAAACAATACCTATGTTTAGGCACTGTGAATAATGTATAAAATACAGAAGGAGAAAATCATGATACAAAAGAGAAATCGAATACTTGACAAAACAAGACCCAAGTGACAGTTTTTAATTCAACAAAAAGTTTGTAAAAGCATGATAATGCTAATAAAAAGGCATATTGGAAGGCACTATAGGAAACTACATAGAATTTTTTTGGTTCAGTTTTTAAAAATAAATTTATATGAAAATGCACTGTTGTGTGAGCAGAAGGTACAGCCGTGAATACACAAAGAAGTTCCTGATCTCCTAGAACTTACATTGAAGGGTATAATAATGGCTGATATAATCTGAGCGCTTTTGGAGGTGGGATTGGTGAAATTTTGGAAGAGAGACAACAAAGTGTTATTGTAGATTCTTGGTGAGAAGATAACAGGTTGATGAGGAAAATGGATGTGATGGGGTGAAGCCCATTTCTCTGACTAGTTTTGAGCCCTAAGGAGAGAAATTGAAAGAAGGGCCATGTTATAAAGACTTGGCGATACTTTGAGCAGAAGCTAGGCTGATATGGAGCCCAAGAAATAAAATGTCCCCCACTTTTGAGGAGGAAGGAATTCTCTCCTTGACTGAGCTATAGATTACATGTTAGCCTTGGTGCTGTGAAGATCTGGGCTACACGAGTTTGGCAGCTCTGCTTCACAGAGCCCCGTTGTCATGGAGGGTATGGGCAGCAAAGATGGTTGCTCAGAAATGACTCAACTTGTTCCTGAGCACCTATGAGATATCGCTGATTCTTAAACATTTCTAGGGAAGATTTTGAGTGAGGCTTTTGTGTTCAAGAGTATGTTTATTTTATACTCTTGATTTTTTCTTTATTGAGGGAGTTCTTGGTCTTTCTCATCTCCCTTAATCAGTTAGAGAAGTTTTAAAGGAGAAACTGCCAGCTTCTACCCCTCTCCTTTCTCTTGGGAAAGAGCCTGGCTGTCAGCAGTACCAATCCTGCTCTTCTCTCTGCCAGGCAGTGAGAATGACCTGTCTGACCTGGGCAAGCTTATTGTTTTCCTGTGCTACCTGTGACTTGGAGAGTAGGGAGAGGTATATGTATAATTCTTGTGTTCAACATGAGAAAGCCCCACATTAGAAAGCCCCAGAGACCTGCAGATTTGAGCCACATTCTCTCATAATAAGTTTACTAGTAGTAAAGACAATATTTTAGTCTCCTGCCTTACTCTTGCTTGTTTTTTTTTTTCTCAGATGTTTCAGGACTTGGACAGAGAATGTGATAATTTCACAAGATGGTGAGATATATGAGTCATATGGAAAAATTGATAGCCTTTATATATACTAGTATTTCTCACCTGAAGGCAATTCTCCCCTACTCCCACCCCCCACCAGTAGACATGTGGCATTATCGGGAGATGTTTTGTGTTGTTATGACTGGGGACGTTAATGCTACTGGCATCTAGTGGGTAGAGGTTAAGGATCTGCTAAATATTTTGGCAGTGTGTGATACAGCTCCTGACAACAAAGAATCAGGTGCAAATGTCAATAGTGCACTGCCAAGTTTAGGAGACCATATGTACTTAAATAATGACCTGTTAGAGGATATAATGAGAACTCTGTTAACAATAGCAGCAGCAGCAGCAGCAGCAGCAGCAGCAGCAGCAGCAGCAGCAGCAGCAGCAGCAGCAATAATGACAACAACAAAGAAAACAGGAACAAACCTAACAGTGAATGTACCATATCTACATGAAGCAAACAGTGTGACCCTTCTGACTTAAGCAAATTGAAAGACATCCCTTTCTCTTGGATAGTGCCTCTCAAACTTATCAAAATGTCAATTCTCCCTATGTTGATTTATAAATTTAATATGATTGTAATAAATATACCAACAAGCATCCTTTTGTGGAGTTAGACCAATTATTAGCAAAGTTCATACTGAAAATAATATGCAAGAATAGCTAGAACAACACTGACAAGGAAAAGCTATGAGGCAGAACATCTCTACCATACTTTAAGATACCCCATAAAGCTTTTGTAGATAAAATAGCATGGGCCTGATGCATAAATAGATATATGGACCAATAGAATAGGTTAAAAAGTCTAGAAATCGTACCAAGTACATATGGAGTTTTAATGTGTGAAAAAGATGTTAAATTGTTGGAGAAAGGTTGTACTATTTATTAAATGATGTATAGACAACTGGATAGTATTTCGGAAAAAGATAAAATTATGCCCTTACACTAATAAACAAAAACAAACAAAATGGATTGGAAATCTAAATGTAAAAAAGGAATCCATCTAAGATCTGGGAGAATCTTGCTGAAATCTGGGTTTAAGAAAGACTTTATAGATATGGTTCCAAA
Source organism: Macroglossus sobrinus (assembly GCA_004027375.1). Taxonomy (NCBI): domain Eukaryota; kingdom Metazoa; phylum Chordata; class Mammalia; order Chiroptera; family Pteropodidae; genus Macroglossus; species Macroglossus sobrinus. The sequence continues at coordinate 18,584 of PVKZ01001940.1, read as the reverse complement.
TCTAGGCTAAATAAAAATTTAATAAGTTTTACTATATAAAATTTAAAAAGAAACCCTACTTTTGTCTAAAAAATAACACCATAATTGAAATCAAAAGTCTAATATCCCTAAAATATAAAGAACTTTTAAAAGTTGAAAGAAAAAGACAAAATTCTATAGCAAAATAAGCAAAAATACATGAACAGATAATTTATAAAAAACTGTAAAAGGGCCTTTCATATAGAAAAAAAAACAACTTGATTTATACTAAGAGTAAATTAAAACTACAAGATGCCATTTCTCTTACACATAAGATTGGCAAAATGCAAAAGTTTAACAATATGACTGTTGACACAGCTATGAGCACTCATACATTGCTCGAAGGAGTGCATAACTGAAGCCCCACGTGACTAACTGTACATTTATTGTTCGGCCCAATGGACAGTTGTTCTGTCTGTTTTCTTTGGACTTTTTTTATTTTGCCTTTAATAGGGTTGATACTCCTTACCCTCCTCACCCCTGTTCCTTAAAAAAATAATTCTCTGCTTCTGTGGTTTTCCAAGTCCATTTTCTCATAGACCATCTACATTTCTGGCACCTTCTTCTTTATCATCTCTTTAGTCTTTTTTTCTTTGGAAATATTAACACATATGGGACTTCTTATTGAATAGTTTTTAATTACCTAGTGCTGTAATACTTGATGATCTACCTGGTTACATTTTGGTCTTTCCTTTCTTTGTCATCTTAATGCTCTTCTTGGATAATCCCACTCACATCATCAACCATCCCTTACATGGTTATGGTGTCAAAGTTTATTTCACTTCAGTAAGTCCAAATTAAATTTCTCATTCTCTTCTCATACGTACCCCTTCCAAATTTTCTCTCTATCCTTTGTTCTCTACTTCGACTACTAGAACCTCCATATACTCCATAATGTAGGAACTTTAAGATGGTTGTTGTTCTTTCTCATCACTCACATTAAAGGATGATCATGTTCTAGGTACCCTTTGACTTGGTTTCTTTTATTTCTGTGCCCACTGGTTTTGTCTTCATTTAGGTCATCCTTACCTCTCACATGAGTTAATGACTTCATTAATTTCTTATTCCAGTTTCTCTTCATTAATGCTCATTTTTAGCATTGCCAGCCAGGGTATCTTTCTAAAATACAAATCTGATTATGTCTACATGATATTTAAAACCATTTAGGAGTTCTTGTGTGTGTTTGTGTTTATTTATTTGTTTATCAATATTTTTAGGCATCAGCTATATGCTAGGAACTGTTTTAAGCCTAGGGATATAAAGATAAGACATCATCTCTTGCTTATTGACATGACTCTCTAACTAGCATTTCAAGAATAAAAGATAATAATGATTTTATCTTCCAAGGCTGCAATTTAAAAACATTAAATTCAGTTATCTACTTTTTTTTTTAATAACAAGTTTTTCTATGCTCTTTTCTGTTTCTGCAGGACTTGTTCCTTAATGTGGAATTTTCTTCTCTATCCTCTCCATTGTTCCATTTTATAGAATAGGAAATTCTCAAGAAGGGAGTAATGAAAAAATAATAATGATAATATAACATCTAACATTTATTGAGCACTTACTGAATGCTAAACAGTGACAATTGCTTTGGTGAATGTTTAATTCTCACAATAATTCTTTGGACTAGGTATTCTTATTGTATCTGTTTTATAGAGGAGAAAAGTGAGTCTTGTATACTTTAAAGCATAGTAAGAAACTTTCAGATATCACACAGCTAATAGTGAGCAGAGATTTTCCATGTTATTTATAGTCAATATAGTGCTTAGCATATAGTAGATACTTAGTAAATTCTCATTTAATACGTGCATGTGTAATAATAGTGAAGAGTTCTAAGTATATGAGAAAGATTTTTATCAGCAATATTTTCTGTATTCTCTAGAGAGACATATGAACTCATAGTTAGTTTGATTGCAGAGAAAAGGCAATATTTAGCTGCTTATATGCAGTAAAATAGTGGATTTAAATTGTTTCCTGTTGGCTAAAAATTTTTTTAAAAGAATATCGTAACAATCACTGGAACTTTCTCAAAATTACTTTTGTATAGTTTAACTACTCTCTGTTGCCTAAAAATGCTGTTTAGTACTAGATAAGAGTAGATATATTCCTGCATCATTTAGTTTTTTAAATCTGAGATATTATTGCATCATTCAGTTTGATAAATCAAAAGTATATAAATAATAATAATTTAGCATAATGTTAGTATGTTACTCATAAAAAAATATATATGTGTGTGTATATATGTATATATCCTTATCAGATTTACTTAATATATACATATTGATTTTTGGAATTGTACTATTCATATTTTTTATCCTCTAAGAACTTATAAAGGAAATGATATTTACATAGTTACAGAAAATTACCCCAATGGACCATATATGAGTGAAGATATTATAGAAATATATATGCATATTATGATATAAAAGTAAGTTAAAAGTGTGATAAGCTGCAACATACTGAGGCATTGTAAGGGAAGGTGTATTTGAAATTCAAGAATTGTCCACATTTCATGTGTATTTTGTCATATTGCATATTGGGTGGTCTCCTAACTTGGGAAGTATTTCAACTGAAGTGCAATTTCCGAGTCAGAATGTTAGACCAAGTAAAACAGGTGTTTAGACAATTAAACGGAGGAGTTTTAAACAGAAAAAAATAATCAGGAACTAAACATTTAGTTAATATGTAGTAAGAAATAATTAGGAATGGAAAAAGGTAAAGCATTTTTTGATATCTTACATAGAAAAAAATTCTAAAATTTCTCTAAAGAATAGATCATTTTCTTTTAAAGACCCTAATTTGGAATAATTTTCTAGGAGTAAGAAAAGTAGGTTTTATTTAAATTGGGTCTGTAGGTTAAAGTAAATTGAAGATGATGGAAGGGTAGAATGGATGAAGAGTAAGATATGTTGAATATTTCTCTTTCTTTTATCCTGGACTTACTTGGGGTGCATGAATATGATACCCTTCCATGTATATGCATGTATTTCAAGTTCCCATAATTCAGGAAACCTGCACATTTTAAAGCAGAGAGGCTTTGAACAAGAGCTTCTTGTTCCTCTACCTAATTGCCATATCCAAATTGGTGTTTGGCTTGGTGCTCCAGTACTGCTCTTCTATTTCAGCTTTTTAAAGATAACTAGAAAGACTTATCTCCAAAAGTTTAACACAGACCCAGCAATTCTTTTCAGCAATTGAAATTCTATACTTTTTCTTAGCGTATCCAGAAGAAAATAGAAAACCTTTTGGGAGAAAAGAGAGTGGGAGCGATACACTATTTTAATATTTAATCCAGTGTCTCCTGAAGGCCCTAAAAATTAAAAAGAGATTTAAAAGGATTTAGAATGGGTTTATTTTCTATTTGTTTAGTTGGCATTTAACAATTTAACTTTTTTCTTTTTAAAGCGAAGATGACTAAAAATGACCATGAAAGAACATAGCATGAACTTTACCATTCATTCAACAAAGAGTGTAGCTAGAAATTATCCCTAATGGATATGATCAGTATCTTTTAATTTTCTTGATAGAAATATATTGTAGCTGTGCATTTAATGTCTATTAATTCCATCATTTTGGATATTTAACAATGAAAATATGTTAAATTCATATAAGTTCAGACCTATGCTGTAGTGAAAATAATTTTATCTAATGCTTTTTCTATTTATTTTTCTTTAAATTTTGAAAACAATATCCTATTAATACTAAATATAAAAATCTAATAATGTACAGTAGTCTACACTTATCTGAGGTTTTACCTCCTATGGTTTTAGTTACTAGCAGACCACTGTGGTTCACAAATATTAAATAGAAAATTCCAGAACTAAGCAATTAATAAGTCTTAAATTGTGTAGCTGTTCTGAGTGTGAGGAAATCTTAATGCCATCCCACTTTGTCCTGCCCAGAAACTGAATCATCCCTCTGTCCAATGTATCTACACTGTATACACTACTCACTCATTAATAAATTAGAAGCTTTCTCAGTTATCAGATTGAGAGAGTGAGACCACATTCACATAACATTTATTACAGTATATTTTTATATTTCTTCTATTTTATTATTAGTTGTTTTTTACAAATCTAACTTATAAATTAAACTTTATTATTATTCTGTGTGTATAGGAAGAAACATAGTATATGTAGGCTTCAGTACTACCCATGATTTCAGGCATCCACTGAGGGTCTTGGAATGTATCCCCCCTGGATAAGGAGAGATTACTGTATAAAATGAAAAATGAATAATTCCCTTGTATCTTTCTACTTTCCTTTTTCTGAAATCAACTACATAACTAGCACAATGCATGACATTCTCCACCTTTCTTTATGCCCATACAAAGGTATGAAACATGACTATACATAAACAGGTTTTTTGATAAGAAAAGATTATTGTATATGTAATATGTATATGTAAAGTATATATTCTACACTTTGTTTTTCTTTTTAAATAAACCTTCAGGTTCATAGAAAATATCCTTTTTACTGATTGGTTTATACCACACAGAATGGACATACCACAATATGTTTAATCATCTTCCTGTGGATAATATTCAAGATTTCAGTTTTGACATAACATTTTTTTATATATCCCTATGTTTTGATGCTTTTATTACTGTCAAGTATATTTCCCAAAGTGGGATTTCTGCATTTAAGCATATTTGATATTTCAATTTTGATAAATTTCCGGATTACTTTCTAAAAATTTTTATCACTTGATATGCCCTCTACTATACGGAAACACCAATTTCTCTACCTTCTTGGCAGCACTAGTTAATATTTTTAACTTTGCTCTTTTGCTACCTAAAAAGTTGGCATCTCATGTTTTTTTATTTTTAATTTTCCTGAATATTAGTGAGCTCATACACTATTTCATTTGTTCACAGTTTGGAAATGTATTACTTTCTAACTTCACCCACTTTTATGCTGGCTTTTTGTCTTTTATCAGTCTGTAGGAGCCCTTTCTACTCTCCTGGGCTAGAAATGAATGACTTGGACAACTCTCAGTCCTCTGTGACATACTGGGAAAAATATTCTCTGCTCTGAGATTTTTAAGGTGCAGTGACAGTCCTCTCATTACAGAGATTGGGAGCCATTTGTTTTCTTATGTAGCTGGCTATCTTCCAGGACAACTGGAGCCAGTGGGGTTGTGCTGTCGGCACGTAGCAAGTGCCCAGGAGAAACGTTCTCTCAGTGTTCAATAGATCAGTGGGTTCTGTCAAATTTTGCTAGCTGTACCCCTTTGGAGAGCCAAAATATTTGAGATCTCTGCCTTGGGCCTCAAGGAGAAGCTATTCTTTTTCTTTGGGATTACCGCCCTTCCCAACCCCCCGCCGCTTCCCCTGCAGCCTTGGCTCCTATCTGCCTCTAGGAGGCCGAAGCCCCAGTTTCCTTGGAGATCCAGGTAGAGTATGGGATTTCAGAAATATCTCCTGGTCTTTGCCAGCAGGCTCATAGTAGTTGGTGAGTTATTCCAGTGGGATCGCAGAAGGCAAATGTGTCAGGGATTTTTGCTAAGACTGCTCAGATTCCTGTGCTCAGACTTTAACTCATTTGTTTAACTTATAAGCAGAAGTTTTTGAACTTGTGCTTTTGAAATTGTTTTCTTGATAAAATGCTTCTCAGTTTGGGGTTTTCTGATTGAATAGTCAGCATACCACAATGATTAAGAACCAGGAATTTTGGAAAGAGATACATTTAAGGTCCTAATTATTTTATCTATTAATAAGGCCTTCAGTTCTTTATCTATAGAATAAGCATAATTATTCTTACATTGTAGGATAATTTTTAAAAATAGGAATTAAGTGAAAAAAGTTACTTCATGTGCTTAGCAAAGTGTCTGACACATTGTAAAGAACTAATAAATAAAAGCCCTATAGGGGTATTTAAGATTAAACCTGTCAGTGAGTGTTCACTTCTTTAAGTTTCTGGTTCTGGCAAGTCTGAATTCCATTAACTGAGCCATTTTCACCATTGCCATTCTAGCAGACTTCTCTCCATGTTATTCCTTTATAGATATATGAAGAGCTTTCCAAGCAGTTTAGTCCTTTCTCAAACCTGTACAATGGTTGCGTTTCTTTCACAGTTTTAGAATTTTCACTTAAAATGCGTTAAAAATTAAATGCATATTGCTGTGGGCTCTGTGAAAATCAGTAGTGTACTTTTTTTTTGGGGAGAAGATCTTAATCATGTTTGAAACTATTTTTAATGTATTAATTTATTTAATATCAATAACGGCAGTGGCAGACAGCTCACAGAATAGAATGATCATAAATGTTTTCCCCCTTCTTTAGTAAAGGTCGTGGGTGAACTTTGAGTTTAAAGCAAAGTCTTAAGCAGCCTTAGGTTCTGCAAATAAAAGCACCAGCAACAAATCAAAGAACAATGTTTATGTTCTTCTTAAAGAAAGATTATTACCAATTGATCATTTTGGCAAAACCAAAACACATGAATAGAATGTGTTTAATAATTGAATAGAATATGTAGAATAATTAAAATAGAATCAGTACATTTTTTGGAAGTGACCAACAGTCACTTCCAAATAAGCCATTTGAAAGCATCTATCTGGAACACATGGAATTGGTGAACTTTAGTACTGGTAAAAATTTATGTTGGGTTTTTGTCTTGGAAATCTTATCATTTTAAATTGTATATTCTATATGCATGTGCCCATAGTGGCCATTCATGATTCAGGTAAAAGGCAATTAGTCTTAGAGAATTTAGAAAAAACTACTTGATTATTCATTCATTCAGTGAGCATCTACTAAATATTAGTATCTGTCCTAGGTTCTGAGTTTGCAATGGCAGAAAACAGAAATAGTTGTGACCCTAATGGAATCACAGCAGAGGGGAAAAATATTAAAGAAATAGTTATGAGTAATTATTTAATTACAGTTGTGATAAATGCTATGAAGGAAAAGTATAGTTAGTAGGGGAGTCACAGTGACCAGTACTTGGTTGCCTTAATATTCAGATTTTACACAATAGAATTCATACCGATGCTTTCTGAGAGATGATACCTGGGAGTTTAGAAGTGAAACTTGTAGCTGGTTGAGAGAACGGGAGAGGGTGTGGAGGAAACTGATGTTTATTGAGCCTTTACTGTGTATTATGTACTTTAAACGAATTAAGAGTAGCTCAAAGAGACATAATTATTTCATTTACACATGAAGAAACTAAATTATAGAGAAGTCAAGTTACTTCTCCTTACTTTCCCTGAAACTGTGCAGGACTGAGCTCAGACCCTGCTTGCTGACCCACCATGCTACTTCTAGCTTCTTTAGCCCTTCTAATAAATTCTTCACAATAACCAATAGCCTTCCTTTGCAATAGGCCGATATGCTTTGTGAGTATTTTTCTGTATTATATTAGAGAATATTATCACATAAGTTAGGGTTTCCTCTTTTCACTTGAGGCTCTGAAAGCAAAGATAAAATTATACATAATTTCTGTGTCTCAAGTGACTACAAAAACTTTAATATTCTCATGATCACTTCAAAAAGCTTCACTTGAAAAAAAAAGTCTATAGATGGTCTGGAAAACTAACCATGTCAAAACAGAGGTAACCCAAGAAATATGATTTCTTTGGTATTTACCAGGGAAAATGGTCAATTTCATGAATACTCTTTTAGTTATGTGCTTTTATGCAATGCAGGGCCTTTAAATTTGATTTTACAAAATCTGGCTTTTAAGAAATATTGAATGGAAAAATACTTTAGAGTCATGCAGGCATGTGAGGCTGACCTATTATTTATATATATATATATATATATATATATATATATATATATATATATATATATATACACATGTATGTATGTACATTATGCATATATATATAAATGCAAGCTTTTGATTCATGTTAATATCCTCTGTGAATATAGAAATAATTCACAAAATAGGAAAGACTGACACAAATACAAGAAAGGAGAAAAAAAACTGCTTTCAAGTACAGAATATTGGATGCATAATTCAGCAGTTAAAAAGAATAAATTTATGGCCAGCTGATCAGTTAACATTATTTGTGTCTTCCTGTGGTTAAATGATTAGCTAATTCCATTCTCTTTCATGAGCCACAAGCAACATTCATTTGCCAATATGAGAATTAAGCTGACATACTCAGTAAATGGGTCTAAAAACCAACAAATAATAATGAAGTTTGTGACTGTTAGCCTATCAATGTCAGTTTCAGATTTCACACAAACCACTATGCCTGCTTCCCAGAAATCTCTATTCTATTGGTATTCATTTGGTATTGGAGATCAGTTATTTACTTATAAAATATGTGCTCATTACAAAGGTTTGTGAGTGCAGTTGCATTAATTATTCATCCCAAGATTCTGAAACATGTCGGAGATTCTGAAAGTAATTTTGACTATTGATGGGAAATGTTACACATAAGAGCCCATCAGCAAGGTTTCAGGAAGTGGTTCATAGACTTGAAAGGCAGTAACCAATCAGGTACTTTTATCATTTCCTTAAAATTCTCCACCATTTAGAAAGAAGAGATGATTAGGGAATTTGATATTCTTTTCCCTGAAAAATCAATGCAATCGAATGCAAAAAATCAATGCAATCGAATCAATGCAATAGAAATCTATCAAAAGAATATAAATTTATATCTTATTTATGCCCTTCTCCCCTACCATATTTCCTTGAGTGATTATAGACTAAGAATTAAAATATAAGATTATAGAAATTAGATTTGTGTTACTACTTTTATTGTTATAATGGAATAAGGATGTACTACACTTTGGGTATAGCCTATAGCAATGTAGAAATCTAAGCATAAAGATAGAAAAATTAGAAGATTGTTAATTCATTTTAAGAAATGTTTAATTTTTGAATGTTTAATATTTTTCCAAGGTATTTTTAAAAATCATAAGACCTTAGTGCATTAAAATGTTTTAAAAGAAATTTAAATTACTCTAAAATACTCTTAAAATATTAATCATTGATTTTTATACATACACACATACACACATATATTACATGAAACATAACCACATATAAATATTATTGTTAAAAACTCAAAACTGTACAGAACTATCGTTGGAGAAATGTGGAAATTTCTCTTTATTATGCCCTCCCACCTCCATTTCCCTTTTGAGAAGCAACACTGTCAACAATTTTCTGAGTGTCTTTCCTCCCTTTCATTTGCATACTAATACACATACACATACACATACATACATGCATACAAAGATATTTCTTTCATAAAAAATGGGGTAAAGTACTTTTAACAAATTAAATGGATGTCAGATTAAATAATATGTCATATAAAGGGATGATTATTTTTATTATCCTTATTAAGTCATTCTGTTTTCTTTTGGGTTCAATTTACCTAGTATAAATTTGTAGAGATTCTTCATTAATGGTAAACCTTGTAATCTTTTGTTCCAAGGTCTCAAATGCAAAGTGTTTGGAATTTATTACTTTTCTAAACTTTTTCTTTGTAATTAATAATGAAGATATATTTACATTTTCTGATTAATTTGTGAGGTCATAGTCTAAAAGTACAGGCAAGTACATAAATACATAGTATTAGTATTTCAATGAGAAGGAAAGAAGATATATAATAAAAAAATCTCTAACTTCCTTGGGAGACTTGGTGAACTGAAAATGAACCCTGGTGTTTCAGGAGAGTTACAACCCTTTTGTTAAAGATACAAAGGTGCTACTTTACATGGAGAAATGGGGAAGAAGGGAAAAGGAGTAGGTTTTAACAAGTTTAATTATGTATTTTTTCCCAGAAGATATTAAAAACATTTTTTCTTATTGTAAACTTTTTTTTAACTTCAAGTGATTTATGCAGACAGATAAAATAAACAGTACAGAATGATACTGAATATATAAAGTCATTTCACCTTGACTCTGTCCATTATTAATCCTAATCCAAGAGGTATTTTAAAAAATATTTCTTTACCCGCTCAATCTCAACCTCAGAAGTTAATTCTTATTTTATTAAAGCTGAATTTGATGAAAACCAAAAGAAAGAGGTCCTTTATTCTCTAACAACAGGGCCCTGTGATAACAGGATATTTGAAAACTCAGCTGTAGGTGGGGTTTTTTAATTATTGGAATGATTTGGGAGTTCTGACTCTTAGAGCTGAGGAATATGCCCATGGTAGTGGATGCAGATAACAAAAAAATTTCCATATCTTTCAGCTCCTGTGTTTCTGTGGGCACCTCTGTGACTAAAGAGTAAGTGGGAGAAATGTATGTTCAATAAGCATTTTTTGAGCACCTATTTTATGAAGCCCTAGGAAGGCATGTTCTAGGTTTTGGGTATACAAATATGAACTAAACAAAGTACCTGTTCTCATAGAGCTTACATTTTTAATAGGATATATTCACAGTAAGCATGAACAAATAAATATTTAGTGTAATATGAAGTAGTGATAAATTCTATAATAATTATAATATATAACAAAATAGATTTTAGATAGAGTGTCAGGAAAGGTCTTTATGAGGACTTAAATTTGAATAGAAACCAGAATGAAACCAGAGTGAGCCATTAGGGAAAGCACTTCTGGCAGAGGGAATGTAAAGTACAAAGGTCTTGTGGCAGGAGCATAGTTCTCTGCACAAAGGCCAGCATTTTCTGCAGTGGAATGAGTAGAGGGCCAAATAGCACAATTTCAAGTAAAAGGCCATGGAAAGAATGTCTGATTTATTTGATATGATGAAAAACAAGTGGAGGATTTTGAATAAGAGATGGCATCATCTGTTTTACATTTAAAAGAATTATCTCACTGCTGTGTGTCTATTCATGTGCTATGGTTGGAAATCTTAGTATAGAAAGCACCCTACAGAGGGTAAATACAGGGTTTGAGAATGTAGATAAATATCAGGTTCATACTAGAGCTATTCTATGTGAAACTCTTCTTTGTAAATTTCTTCAGGTGCAAGATGCTTTTTTTTTTTTTTTTTTTTTTTTTTGCTATTAAAGCTGGTCAAAGAGGAGTGGAAGCTTAAGGCAGGCTGGCAGAGCACCAAAAGCACATCCTAGAAGACATGCACACTCCTAACATGTGTAGACCCTGAGGCAGGAGTTTAAATGGAGGACCACACACAATATTTCTAAATATTTACAAGTTATTAATCAGGTTAAAATTAATTCTATACTCATACTTTGATGACTACCCCTTCAAAATTACCTGGAAGACAAAGTTTAAATTAAAAACTTTTGGAATTCTTGGAGTAGTATACCAAGTGCTATAGAAATTAGTTAAAAGATCAAATGGTATTTCTCCATGACTACCACTGAAGAGGAACAGTGTTTTAGAAAAACACTGAGGTATATTATATCTTTTCTCGTCCAAATGGTAAAGTTGTTATTTTTTGTTAACTTACATATGAAAAAAATAATTTCAAAAGTTATTTCATTCAGATAAAGACTACTACTTATCTGGATAGCATTCGATCCAGCAAATCTCTTCAGTCTACACTGACTTTATCACTTTACACACCATATACAAGCTTATCAAAAGGGACTCTACCTCTTATACCTGGGAGATATATTTTTCAGTATTTGAGTTTCAAGTGAATTACCTTAACTTCTCCTACATAATATATACATTATTGAAAAGCAGTGTAACAGAACCACATGCAGGATTTATTTAACATTAGATAATACATCAATATCAATTTTAACAGATTAAAGGAGAAAAACGACATGATCATTTCAATAATAAAATAAATATACATCTTTAATAAAATTTAGCTTTCATTTGTAATAAAAACTCTCTTAATAGCTTGGAGTAGAAGGAAATTCCTTAATCTGATAAAGAGTATATACAAAAAAATTACAAGTATTTAATGGTGAAATGTTGGAAGCATTCCTTTTAATACCAAGCACAGATCAAGAAACCTGGATATTATTTCTGTTAAACATGGTGCTGAAGGCCCTATTCAGGGCGATTAGATTAGAGATAGAGGGAAAATTTCTAATTGGGGGAAAAATTTTAAACTGCCATTTTTGTATATGATATGATTAGCTGTAAGATGCTACACATTATTGAAAAAACAGGTTGATAGATATATTGACAATACAATAATAATTTAGAAAATATAAAGGCCATTTATAGTAGTGGTAGAAATATACAGTATCGAGAAATATTACAAAATATGTACAAGCTCTTTGGGGAGAAAATTATAAACTTTATGAAGAATGATAAAACCTAAATAAATGCAGAGATATACACAGAAGGCAATTGTGAAGGTGTCAGATTTTCTCAAAATAATTTTTAGACTTAGTAAATTACAATCAGATTTCCATTTTTATTTCTTTTAGGAACTTTTAAAATCTAACAATGTTTCTATAAAAGCACAAGAGAATAAAAAGAAAGACAGAGCAAGAGGCTAAGAATAGCAAAATACACCAGAAGAACTGGGGTGGGATGGAGCAATGGAGACTTGTTTTACCAAATTCATAGAAACTTATGATAGATACTTATGATAAATATGAAGGAAGTAAAATGTCAAGATACAGTGATAGACATTTGGAGTAACACAATAACATTGATAGACATACACATGCACAAGTGGAAATTTGACTAAGAATTGCTATAAGTGGGAAAAGATAGGCTCTTTAAAAAGTGCTTTGACAATTGGTTATCAATTCAGAAAAAAAAAAAACCCTTTATCCATCACTCCATAGACAAAAACCATTTCCTAGATAGGAATAAAAATAAAAATATTAAAGCAAATTTAACTTTAACATTTATATAAAAATATATTTTAAAAAGACATAAAAATGAACTATAAGTAAATGATTGCTATATTTAACTGTATTATATAAGATTATTTCCTCATAAAAACACATTATAAAGTCAAAAGATATGCTATAAATTGCAAGAAGGTATTTGAAACATATGTAACTGGCTAAATTAAATAGTAAAATGGAAAAAACACATGAATAGGTATTTCGCAGTGGCAAAAAGAAATAAACCATGAAAATATGAAATATTTTACAATTTCATTAAAATCAAGGAAATGCAAATTAACACTCTAATGAGATATTTTATAACCACTAGATAGGCAAAAAATTAAAATGAGAGAATACAAATTTCGCAGAGGGTGTGGAGCACCAAGAACTCATATACTGCTGAAGTGTGTGTAAATTGGTATAATCACTTTTAAAAAGAGTGATACTAGTAAAGGTGAGTATATGCATACCCTGTGACTGAGCAAGTCCACCTATAGAAGAGCTCTTACACATGAGCATCAGAGAAATGTACAAGAATATTCAGAGCACTATCGTTTGTAATAGTAAAACAGCAGCAGTGGCAACAACAATAACAATAATAATGACAGCAAAACTTCTGGACACAGCCCAAGTCAATGTATCAATGGTAGAGTAGATAACATAAAATGGAGCACATCCATTCATATCTACTTTTTGCCTCAGTTTTTCTAAAATTCTCTAGTCTACTGATTTCTCCTATTCCCAGTTTCAATACTTTTCATTGTCTAGTCCTTTTTGTTTACATATGTGTTATTTTGATATGATTTTAGGAAGGAGAGGAAGTGAATGCATACAATTTGCCATTTCGAACTAGGAGCTCAAAGAATTTAAAGGGGTGTCAAGAATCAAATTGTACTTTCCAAGAAATTAAGATTTTTTGTGTGTTTGTGGTTTACATGCACCTTAACTTTGAATATATAAAGGGTTTGATGAGTCTGTAGCTAGGTATTATGTTCAGGTTATGTTCTTATTTCATATAGATATTGTAGGTGCATGCATCAATTTTGCAAAAAGGTTTGACTTTGCTCTTTAAATAATCTCAATTTGGTTTGAGATATCTCAGTTGTGCATCTCAATTTCAGAAAAACTTAAAGTTCCTAAGGAACAGATTATGTTTTAATTATTACATTTCAGAGTCACAAAATATTCAGCCATTTTTACTATTGGAATATGTTCCATAAGGAAATAAAATCTAAACTGAAGTACTGTTCCTTCTGTTGCTAAAAGAAAAAGGTTCTTAAAAGGCTTGCCTAATACAGCTGGATTTATAGACTACTTTCTAAGCATCTCACCTTATAGCAATCATTGACTTCCATAACTTAATATAAAGAAATCTGTTTCTTCATAGATTATGGTTGTAAGATTTATTAGTGACTAAAACGTGTAATTACCATACATAAGCCAGTTCTGGTTTAGATTCTCCAAGGCCAAAGGGCTCATGTGACAATTTTCATTTGGGTGCAGAATGGCTATTTGGGCTTCTAGGATCATTGAGCCTACATTTCTAGTAGTTGACACTGATCCATTTGGAGTCTATAATATATGGGAGGTACCTCAGCTGCCTTTAAAGTTTTAAAATAAAATAATTCAGACAGCTTATAATTTTTTGCTTTTGGGCTCTTTGAAACTAAGTGAAGGCAAACTTGGTCAGTACTTAAAATGGCAATACTTGAATAAAGAGTAAAACAAGCAATGGCTAACTTATCAGTAATTTTTTCGCTTATATTTTTCAGTTTTCATGGAACAGTTTTTCATATAGTGTTAATATTGTTTTGATGCGAGTAGTAGTTTTTCAGGTGGGACTTTTTAGTTCTTAGATAAAGGAAGTAATACAAAATATAGCTATTAGGACACAAACTATTTAATTTTTATAGTTTGGTTAAAATAGGCTTCTAGGAATTAAAACATTTCTAAATCTTAATAGAATGATATATTTTTTTCAGAAATTGCATTTCAGTTTTTTCAGTCTTATTCTGTCCATAAGTCTCAGATTAGTAAAGAAATAGGTGAATGCATATTCTAAACATTTTAAATATAAAAGTTTAGTAAATTCTGTACTATTTACATATGTATTTGTATATAGATATAGATATAATTTTCAACAGTTAGGCAAAATTTTCATATGTTACAGAATATAGTATTTGAGATGCCTCAAATTTTTTTTGCAAAGTGATGGGATATTAAGAAATAAATATAAGTCTCTGAGATTTTTATTTAGTAAGTTCTGATAGTGGAGATATCAGCTGCACACATGTGCTATGCAATTATAGGGTAAAGCAATGTTAGCTATATCCTGTCTTGCCCTTTACATTTCCCCCATCTGATCACAGATGATGGAGAAATGATATCGTTAGATTTTCTTTGCAGCTGTTTTTCAATATCATGTACCCAGTTATATTTTCAGAGTTTCAAATCAAATAACTATTTGGTACCTTGTAATGAATTAGGTCTAGTGTGGTAGTCTTAAGGGAATTTTCTACTTATTCCCATGGCTCAAATCATATAGTGATAGTCCTTAATCCTATCTTCAAACATGACATTTCTCCAGAGCCCTAAATTTCTAAGTCCATATTTAATATATGAGAGGTATTTTAAAAAATCTGCTTGTTTAGAAACCAGTTAACTTCAAAGGAATTTGGGAAATGTAGTCTACTGGTATGCCTAGGCAGGAGAGGAACATGAATTTGGTGGACAGTTACCAGTTTCAGGTACCTTTTATAACCTTAAGTTTAGTTACTGGCTTCACTTTGTTCTTAGTTTATAAAGTTAGAGGTTTTGGATGTATTATTAATTATTTCCACTCTTTCTAAAAATATTTGAAATAGGTCATCAAATTCTGCCTATTCTATCTTTAATTAATTTTTTCATAAATTAATTTTTCTCACCTTTATTTTAGCAAAACACTAAGTATGTTATTACAATCAAGATGATATTCTTAATGTCCAATTAAGCTACCTTACTTAAATCATTGTAGTTCTTAGAGTGTAGTTTATTATTTTTTTATTTTATTAAACATTTTATTTTTCAATTAGAGTTGAACTTTAAAATTACTTTATATCATTTTCAACAGTACAGCATAGTGGTTAGACATTTACATAATTTACAAAGTAATCCCCCTGATAAGTATAGTACCTACCTGGAACTATACATAGTTATTACGTTATTGACTGTATTCCCTCTGCTGTACTTCACATCACCATGACCATTTGGTAATGACCCATTTGTACCACTTATTCCCTTCATTTTTTTTTACCCAGACTCCAAACCCTCTCCCGTGTGGCAGTCACCAGTTTGTTCTCTGTATCTATGAGTCAGTTTTCATTTTGTTTATTCGATTATTTTGTTCTTTAGATTCCACATATAAATGAAACCATGTGGCATTTATTTGCCTTTCTCTGTCTATTTCATTTAGCCTAATACCTGCTAGGTCCATCTATGTTGTTGCAAGTGGTAAGATTACATTTCTTTTATGGCCGAGTCATAGTCCATTGTATATATGTACCACTTCTTTATCCAATCGTCTATTGATGGGTGCTTAGGATGCTTCCATAACTTGACTCTTGCAAGTAGTGCAGCAGTGAACATAGGATTGCATCTAACAATTAGTGTTTTGGTTTTCTGTGGATAAATACCCAGAAGTGAAATTACTGGGTTAAAAGATAGTTCTATTTTTAATTTTATGAAAGGAACCTCCAAAGCATTTTCACAGTGGCTGTACCAATTTGCAATCCCATCAACATGGGGTTCTATTGTTGCATTAGGGTTCCATTTTTTCCACACCCTTGTCAACACTTGTTTGTTGATTTATTGATGATAGCCAGTCTGACAGGTGCGAGGTGATATCTCATTGTGGTTTTAATTTGCATTTCTCTTATCATTAGTGACCTTGAGCATCTTTTTGTATATATATTGGCCATCTGTCTGTCATTTTTAAAGAAATGCCTATTTATATCTTTTGCTAATTTTTAAAGTAGATTGTTTTTTGTATGTTATATAAATTCTTTATAAATTTTGGATATTAACCCCTTAACAGATGTGTCATTGGCATATATTTTCTCCCATTCCATAGGTTATTTTTTCATTGTGTTGATAGTTTCCATTGCTGTGTAGAAGCTTTTTACTTTGATGTAGTCCCATTTGTTTATTTTTTCTTTTGTTTCCCTTGCCTGAGGAGATGATATTTGAAAAAAAATATTACTAAGAACAATGTAAGAGAGTTTGCTGCCTATGTTTTCTTCTAGGAGTTATATGGTCTTGGATCTTACATTTAAGTTTTTAACCAACTTTGAGATTATTCTTGTATATGGTGTAAGAAGGTAGTCCAGTTTTATTGTTTTCACCTATCTGTTCAGTTTTCTCAGCATCATTTATTGAATAGACTGTAGTTAGTCCATTGTATATTCTTCCTTCCTTTGTCATAGATTAAATGACCACGTAGGTGTGGATTTATTTCTGGGTTCTCTATTCTGTTCCATCAATGTATGCATCAGTTTTTACGCAAGTACAAAGCTGTTTTGATTACCATTCCTTGTATAGTTCAATACCACGTAGTGTGATATTTTCAACTTTTTTCTTTCTCAAGATTGCTGTGGCTCTTTGGGGTCTTTCATGATTCTCTATAAATTTTTTGATTATATGCCCTATTTCTGTGAAAAATGCCATTGGTATTTTGATAGGAATTGTGGTGACTGTATAGATTGCTTTGAGTAATATGGACATTTTAATGATACCAATTCTTCCTATCAGTGAACATGGTATACACTTTCATTTATTTGAATCTTCTTCAATTTTTTTAATGAAATATAATTTTCTAAGTATAGGTTCTTAAACATCCTTGTTTAAATTTATTCCTAGGTATTTTATTACTTTTGATGCAGTTGCAAATGGGATCGTCTTCTTAATTTCTCTTTCTATAGTTCATTATTGGTGTATAGAAATGCAGCTGATTTCTGAATATTAATTTTGTATCCTGCTACTTTACCTAATTTTTCAGTTCCAACAGTTTTTTAGTGGAATATTTAGAGTTCTTTATATATAGTAGCATCTCATCTGCAAATAGTGAGACAGTTTTACTTCTTCCTTTCAAATTTGGATAACTATTTATTTATTTATTTATTTATTTATTTATTTATTTATTTAGTGTAATTGCTGTGGCTAGGATTTCCAGTACTTTGTTGAATAACAATGCTGAGTGATCAGCCTTGTCTTGTTCCTAATCTTAAGACCAACACTTTGCTTTTCAGTGTTGTCTATGATGTTAGCAGTGGGTTTTCCATGTATGATGTTTATTATATTGAGGCATACTCCCTGTAGTCCCACTTTGCTGAATTTTTTTCTCATAAATGGATGTTGGATTTTGTCAAATGCTTTTTCTGCATCTGTTGATTTGGTCATTTAATTTTTATTTTTCACTTGTTTATGTGGTGTATCATGTTAATTGATTTGCAGATATTGAACATCCCAGAAATAAATCTAACTCGATCACGGTGCATTATTTTTTATTGTATTGCCGAATTTGGTTTGCTAATATATATATTTTTAGAATTTTTCCATCGATGTTCATTAGGGAGATTGATCTATAATTTTTTTATAGTGTCTTTGTCTGGTTATGGTATCAGGGTAATGCTGGCTTCAAAAATGTTTAGGACCTTCCATCTCAATTTTTTGGAATAGTTTGAGAAGACTAGGTATTAACTCTCCTTTGAATGCTTGGTAAATTTACCTGCAAAGCCATCTGATTCAGGACTTTTGTTTGTTGGGAGGATTTTGATTACTGATTCAACTTTGTTAGTCGTAATTGGTTGGTTCACATTTTCTGTTTCTTGATT
>PVKZ01001939.1:0-291836 GCA_004027375.1 Macroglossus sobrinus | reverse complement strand
CCCTCTCTCTCTCTCTCTCTCTCTCTCTCTCTCTCTCTCTCTCTCTCTCTCTCTCTCTCCTTCTCTCTCTCTCTCCACAGGACCCAAGACTTCGTCTTCATTAACCACCTGACACTAGTGCTTTCCAGGTATTTCTGTGCATGAGTGAACAGAAGAAGCATGAACTCTGGTTATGATGTTATAATCCTCTAGCAGAGTAGGACCCTCCTGCTAGCAGAGCCTTTGGACCCATAAAGATCATGAAAATCACCAGTACATGTGTTCTTGGTAAAATCTTGATATGGTACACCATCTTATGTAATCACTATGATTGCAGCCAGGAGGAAGCCTCAGCCCTGCAAGGTAAAAGATCTACTCCCAGCCATTCAACCCACTTGTGGTGGGACCATGACTCCACCTCTTTCTAGAATATTCCATTTCGTTCCTATTTGGCATTGGATGTAAAATTCCTCCAATGTACTTTGTATCTGAGTAGGAGTCTCTGACTAGTCCTAATAGAGTCATACTCTGGAAAACCCACACTTGCGACACTGCCAGGCTACTGCTCAGAGCCTCCTTTTCATTTCTCATTTAAAACATCCTAAGTCTGGTAGAAAAGAGGGAAAAAGACTCAGCATAGAAGAAAACAACCTTTCATGTGTGAAAGTGCTAGAAAAAGATATGAATATGAGGGTGAGTGGGTGTGAGTACAGAAGTACAAAGGACCTTTACTTTGCAAAAAGACAAAAACCAGATGATCTCCTTGAGCTGGGACAGAATATGGTATCCTGGAAGCAGCTGACTTGATTGCCAGCACACCGGCCCCATGACCCATAAAATCAAAGCAAATTTCTCTTTTAACATTTTTTATGTGTGGCCTTCGACCAAATGCCAAAACATGCAGTTAGTGTTTTTAGATAAAAAGGTGATGCTGTACTTTTGTATATTACAGACACCACATGTAAATCACACATCTGAAACATCATACCTCCTGCCCATGTCCAGACACACTGACAGGCTACAGCCTGGTAAACACAAAGGTGTGTTATTACATGCCTTTGCTGACTCTTCTTCTGGAGGGGAGTGAGGACAGGCAGCATACCAGTGTGTCAGGAGGACCAGGCTACCTGCCCAGCCATGAGCCTGCCATAGCAATTCCTTTCGACCTGCAGATGACGAAAACCTCAGCTCTTGAATGAGAACACGCAAGTGTCCAAAACACCAGTAAAGACTGTTTAGAACATGACCAGCAACAGCTGCTCTTTTAGTCCAACCTTTCTCAGAAGATATAGGCCCTGAAAGCATGCTTATCTACAGCCTTGTGATGATGCAACAAAACCCCGGGAAAACTTGGGGACAGAGAATTTTCAAGTCAAAAGCTTTTCTTATCCATCGACCATCCCCAGTTCCAAAAACATGAGCTAGATAAATGGATGGAATGATTGGTCTATGAACTACATCAAGAAATGCTCATAGAATTAGGTTTTCTTCCTGCAACCTAATACTTGAAATCCTGTAATTCAGTTCATGAGTTCAGCATCACCCTTTCCCTCTGCCCACCCTTTAAAATGTATAATCTCCTGGCGAGGGGTTGGAGACAGACTGCACAAGTTTCTAAAGCCCTAAAAGAATTAAACTTGTCATCAAGGCACCTCCCTGATACTAGCTTGAAAAGGGTAGAAGAAAAGGTTCACCACAAGAGAAACTCACCCCATATCACAGTAATCCTCAGGACCTACTCTGAAAGCAGAAGCTGCTATGTGTCCACCTGGAGTCAGCAGCCAGAATGCTGTAGCCATGAGAGATTTAATGCCTCTGATTTGTAGTTATATCTCAAAATCTGACTTGCCAAGTCAACTAAGAAAGGCCTCAGAGAGGCAAGTTCAGGCCTTGGAGCTGAAATGGGCCCATGGCCCAGGAAAAGGCTGGGTTCCAGACTTGCTTGGAATCCAGGGCCCACTCAGTGGCACTCAGGTACAGAGCTCAGGGAAAACCAGGTGGAAGCAGTCACCCGCCGCTATTCCTGGTGAGGCTCTGACTTTGTTTCACCTCAGAGTTTAGGAGTAACATCTGAAATAGCCTCCATTTTACTGTGTCTCTTTCCAGGGATCAGAGAGGGAATAAAAAAGATAAAGAGAAATGGGGAATAAGTGAAGATGCAGAAGAACACTGCTGCTTTCCCTCATCATGTTGGTCCTGACACTGCTAGGTGTACAGAGGACTGGGAGAAACTTGCAGGAGAGTGACCATGTGTGCACAAGCTAAGAAACAGGGGAAACCTTCATGGCAATGCTGTGTCATCTCCTGGGGATCCTGGGAAGTCACTATTGACTATCAATACCCAAACTGCTGCAGCATAAAAGTAGTTGGCCCACAAAGCTCTGACATACCACAAAAGCAGGTGGCAACTACCTAGTTTATTTAAGTGCTGAAACAAAACTTGTCACAACCTCAAGGCTTTTCCCCACCACACCTGTCAATATAAAGTCTAGATAAAACAGCATATGGAAAACAAAACAAATTTAAAAAATTAGGGGCAGCAATTTAGCAAGCAAAATTAACTGTCAAAAGTATCTGGTTTGTGTTTTAGAAATCTACATATGGGCAGTTGTGATTGAATAAAAAAAGTCATGAAAAACCCCTTTCTTCCACCTAGCCACCCTTTTTGAAGTAGCTATCTTCCTGGGGTACAGATGGAAGAGGCGAGAGATAATTGAAGAATGAGTTTAACTTTTTACTCTAATTAGTTCAGTATGCAGATTTTTCAATTGTCTAGGCTACATATGTATTCCTGACTCTTGTCATTTAAAAATGTGAAAGATATCCATAAACTTAAGCTGTTCCCACATTACTGCAGCTTTGGACAGATTCATGGAATGTCTTCCCCTGCACCTGTCCATGTGCTGGGCAGCTTGCCAACATCCCACATGAATTTCTTAGAATCCAGAATGAAGCCCTTCACTAAAGGCAAAATGAAGTCCTGTGTCTTACACTGTCCTACACTCCCAAATAACTTTTACAATACTGTGACCTACCTAAAGGACATCCATGGCCACTTAAAAATAACCTTGTCACCTTAATAAATTAACTAAGTGCCATGTTGTTTCACATGGTGATTTTTACATCCAATTTTTCTTCCAACTACTGCTGAATTTTCTGTTTGTACAGGTCCCCTTCTATTTGCTATTCTAGTATTTGGAACATGAATTAGAGGAGGAAATGGGTGCAAAATTACTCATTAGTCATGACAGATGAAAGAGAGAGAATGCAGACATGTTCATAGATGGGCCAAGGATGACATCAGACAACTATAACTATATTTCTTTTGTATAATCTTTTTGAACGATGTATTCTAATGATCACGGGAATCAAGGACCACAGAACAAATTCTGTGCTGACCAGAGTGGGAAGAAGGAAGTTGCATGTTGTGTACTACAGGCTGTACTGTCTCATTGCCCCACCTTTCAAATAAGCACCATCATCCTCCCAGGGGTGACATAATTTAACCATTTTCCTTCGGAGATACTTGTCAACTCAAACACCATCTCCTCTTGGAAGCCTACACCCTATCATCCTTCCTGACCCTGAGGCCCTCTCTGTCCCAATGCACACATCGTCAGTAGAGTGTTTATCACTCTATATGGAAGTAATTGGACTTCTCTCTATCTTCAGAATTATTCCTAAGGGCTAGAACTGTATCCTTTCTACCCTCACACCTTCCCTCCACCAGGAGAATGCCTGGACCAGCACAAAGACTCAGGGGAGGTGGATCTGTATATGAGTTATCACCTTGGCCTGATTTCCTATGTATGGCCCTGGAGCGATTTGCCATGTGGTAAAGAACCGCCAGTAGATACTGCTGGCCCAAAGCTACTCGCTGCACGTCTGGGGTTCTCTCCCAGCCCTGGATCTTTGGACATGGGTTCAGGTTCATGCTCAAATTCCTCAGAGATATAAACTTGACTCCACACTTACATGTGAGCAATAAAACTGAAGCTCCAATGATTCTAAACCATGCTTCTTCAAAAAGGAAAAAAAAGGAAGGAGGAAGAAGGATAAGAGAAGGAAGACAGACAGATTACAGAGAGAGAAAAATACATTTGGACAGACTCCAGGAAAGCAAATAAACACAACACAGAATGAACCCAAAAAAGGCATTTTCCCAGAAGATTTAAAGCAACCAGCTATCCTCAGAGCTTGTTTTTGACCTTTCCCCAGAGAAGCTGAATATGGCTAAAGAAACAGGTAGTGCAAGAAGCAGGGAGCATGTTGATACACAACATCTGGAAAGTATGACTCCAGAACATGCTTATGTAACAAGGCTGAATGCAGCATTGCACTCTGTTTATACTCTTGCGCCTGAACGATTGCAGCACAGAGGATGAATGTCTCCATTGAGGGCTTTGACGCTAAAGGCATCCACAAAGTAGAAAGGTGACTGGGAGCAGCCTGGAACCATCCTGGAAAAGCTCTGGCCTTCCAGAGAACTGACCTGGGCTAGAGAGGGAAGAAAAAAAATCCTGCCCTGAAACTTTATTCCTCATTTTTCAGGTTCTCACATGGAACCTTACTGGTTTTTATTTTATACACAATGTTTAACCAAGGAAAAGAGAATATTGACTAAGTATACACTAGCTTGTCAAACTCTGCTGTGCACATACATCATCTGGGAATATTCAAAATTCACATTTAGAATCAATGGGTCTGGATGTACTTGAGCTTCTGGGTGACCAACAAGTTCCCATCCATGCTGATGTTTCCATTCTGAGACCACACTCTGAGAAGCAAGAATTTAGAATATGGTGGAAAAATATTAGAAGAAGCAATGTGAAAGCCAGGGTCCAAGAAACTGAAAAACCAGTGATTAGATGTAAAGGCACCTAGATAAGGTAGCTAGGAGGTGGAAACACCTCCCCAGGAAGAAGCAGGCCAGGCCCATTCCTCAGGGCTGCCTCTGCATTAAACATGGCTCCACTTCGGTCCCTCAGAGTCTGCTGGACTCTCCCTACTGTGCAGGGTCAGGACTCAGGTAGGTTGGATGCTGGTAGCAGAGAGAGCATGATGCTCTGCCGCCCTGACCTAGCCTGATGACCTAACTCATTCCCAGGGGACCTGTGTCCACAGGGTACAAGCAAGAAGCTCAGATCTCCTGGGGTCAGAAGAAGTCCCTTATCTTTACATTCCCCCAAATGATGACTTTGAATCCACTTACGTATGACTGAGAAATGAACAATAAAGCACTATCTCAAATTAACCTACTTGTAGGGAGAAAAATCCAGAAAAAAAAAGTTTCAACACTCCTTTTTTTAGGCCACATTTTATTATGCTTATGACTCTGCACCCCTGCAGAAAGCAGAAGGCCTTAACTCTCTAAAGTTGGCTTGTTGTTTTCTCTCCCAAACTGGAGAGAAAAAGGAAGCTTTGGGCAAGTGCTTTCGCAAACTTTAACATGCATGGGAATCATCCGGAAGCCTGTTAATAAGCAGATCCTGAGTCAGCGGGTCTAGGGGGATGTGAGATTCTGCATTCCTAACCAGTTCTCAAGGGCATGTTGAAGCTATTTCACTGGTCCCTGGGTCTCACTTTAAGTAACAAACAGCTAGAGAATGTGCTAGCTACCTGGTTAGGCACTTAATTTACATTAGTTAATTTAATATCTTAGCAATGCATCAGATCAGGCACAGAGCCTCCTCCTGACAGATGGAGAAACCAATAGTCATGGAGGTTAGGTTAGGTAATCTAATCAAGTTCTGCAGCTAGAAAAAGGGAAGCATCTGAATCAGCCTGGCACCAAAGCTTAAGTACTTTCCTCAATGAAATGATGGCTTCATGAGAAAAGCCAATCCACATGCAGTCTCATGTCTCACAAGAATGTATAAAATTTACTTTAGAAGGATGCTATTCAAATGCTTATCAGTTTCTTAAATTGTCTGTGTTTGAAGGGATGCTTCATTTAGTTATCCAACCACATTCAGCAAACATTTGTCAAGTTCCTAGATGTACAAGGCATTGCCTATCACCAGCAGTCACATGCAGGAAAGGTTTCTCCATCATGCCAGGTTAATGAGGTACTCAGGTCATACATAATACAAGCTCCTTAATGATGAAATAAAGCCCCTAATGCAACTTAGTTTAGTATTTCTCTGCTCCATGTTCCAAATGACACAGCTGATTTCATATACTTTATTTAAAAAAGCTCAATAAAGGTTTGCAGTTTGCATCAAGTATAAAATGTATCCTTATAAGCCCTTAGCTAATGTGGCGATGGGACAGGGGACTTGGTGTGACTTAGCTCTCCAACGTCTGCTCTTGGAAGATAACATGGATGTCACCCTCCCCCAGCCAGTGGTCTGGAAACTGCAAGGGTGAATTGGTAAATTTGATTTCTGGACTCTCGAAATGCATAAGAAAATAAAGGTACCTTTAGCCTTTTGCAATTTCAAAATGGGAGCTTTCTTTTTGCAAGGGCGATTTGAGCAATACCAATAGCTGTGGAGTTGAAAAAATGAACAGTCAAGAAGTTGGTAACATTGAGTTTGGCCAATACACTTCTAAAGAGACCTTCTTCTTTCAAAGCATTTAGAAAAGCATTAGAAAACCTCATAGCATGGACATAAAATATGCTTAATATGATGCATCTTCAATTTAAACAATGGCCAGATTGAAGGAAAAAAGTACTAACCTGGTGTTCATTCATCCTCACTCACTCCCATCCATTCTCTTAGGTATCTCTTTATACTCCAGTGGAGAGACATCTGTGTCTTTTAGTTTTTAGGTCAAATGTGACAAAAAAGGATAACATTTCACTTTCAAGACTTGTTTCTATTAAAATCAGGCACAAGAAAAATGCAAATATTTGCATGCTAAGTTAAATTAAGTAAATTAGTAACTGCTTGGTCACCACAGATATATGTTTGGTTCAGAGCTTCTCAGGGCACTAAATACGTACCTCTAAAATTTCAGTTGGTTGCCCAGAATGAGACATCTCAGAGGATCACAACCTGGTTTAGAAAACATCTGGAATTGTATGTCTTAAATAAAAAACATGACTGCAATATAATTCATATTCACCTGGATGGGCATTTTCGAAAATGTGTTTCCTAGATTCCTAAGAAGTTAGCGAGAATTAATAGAAAGGGGTTCTGTTAGCCAGTTGCCTTGGGAAATGTGGCCTTAAATTCAAACAGATTTCTTCCTGCAGTTCTGAGGCTTTGATATTAAGTGTATTAGGTTTCTCCAAGAATATGTTACGATGTTTCCTAAACTTAATGAATCATGAAAGCTCCTCCTCCAGTTTTGTTTTCAAAGTCTGGCCAGATAGTTGTAAAATGGAACAAGTTTGCAGTTATGTACCATGCTGTACCTACTTTTCAGGCAAATGTTACATTTGCTTTAAGTTAGATTGATAACTAAGAGCAGCAGAACTGACAGCTGAAGCCAATTCCTCAACAACAGATCTGCCCTCTACTGTCCCCAGCTATTTCTCATCCTACTTCTGTGTACCACTGCTGATGTTGGGGTCTCATGTCCTACAAAGACAGTTATGCTGTCCATTCATTCATTTACCAAATATCTAACCAGAGCCTACTCCATGACAAGGCTGGTTCTAGGCACTAGGAACCCAGACCTGACCTCAAAGGACTTCACAAACAACATGCCTTTTTTTACTGGGGCTCTAACTTTTCTAATTTATGGAAACTCTTCATCTACATGAAGACAGATTTTACATCTTCTATTAACATTAAAATAATTCTAGTGCTAGGAGGAAGCTTAAAGATCATCTAGTCTAACAGGGTTGACCACTGATTGAGTATTTATTGTATATGCAATAATATAAATATTGGGCATGATTACAAATACAATCTCATTTACTCTTCCTAATAACCTAGTGATGTAGTTCATATCTGACGTGCCCATCAAACTGATTAATGGAAGAGTTATGACCAAAACCTAGTCTACAGAATCCCAGTTCCATGCTGTTTCTACACCAAACTGTCTTTTGAATTGTTGCCCACAATTTGTCCCAGAATCTACAGCCCTCCCCCAGCCCCACCCCACCAAAATCCTAACCAGGGGAGAGGGCAGCCAGAGCCTGAAGAAGGTTTAGGAGACCTCTGGTCCCTGGAAGACCCAGATCTCACTCAAAGAAAAGGCCAGTGAAGGGTCAATGGAAAGTACCTCACCTCCATTGGCACAAATGCTGAGTATGTCACATGGGAATGTTTTTAACCCCACAAGCTATCCTAGCATAAACATGCCAGGAGCAAAGAGCCAAACTAGGCCAAGGACAGAGGTCCAGGCAAGGGAAGACTGACCTAAGTTAAGGTTTGGCATCCACTCTTAGCAAATTGCATAATTTTGGAACCACCCTGTGGTTCTGGTGCCTCAATTACAAATACTCTGGCTACCCAAGATGTGGTGAATGCTAAGAAGATATTCGAAGAGGTGAGAGACTGGAAGAAGTGTCTGGAAATAGCTTTCAGAATACACAGAAAGAACAACCATCTTTCACATTTTCTCATGAAAGAGAGAGTGTTCAGAACTTCCTAAGAAATGGTGTATACTAGGGAGGCTGAGTAACAGAATGCCAAGGAAACTAACCCTGGGGAAAAAAGATAATTCTTATTGTGTCATTGCAGAGAAAAGAAAGGTGACATCCAAGAGCCACTAACCACAGGCCTATGGAGCCAACCCTCCCCAGGCTTTAATCCCCAGGGATGTGACAGTCATGGAAGTTGATCATCCATGGAGAGCTGCTCTCATCCCACACAGGTCTCCTATGAGCAAATATTCCAAGCAGCCCAAACAGGAAGAGTTAAATTTAGAAACACAACTGTCACATTGCATTCAAAAAGGAAAGAGAAAAATAACTCATCAGTCTTACAACTCAGATGGGGCCAAAATATCCAAGTCCAAGTTTTCAGGGTATGATTATTGAAAAAGCCAGGGCATTGAGGATGCTCAAGAATAAATTTTTCATCACCATTGCCCTCTCTTTCATAATCCCATCCTCTCCAAAAACACTCTCCCTGGCTTTTGTTGGTAATTATTCTCTCATAAGCTTTTCTGTCCTTTTTTTTTCCTAAAAAATGTTTTGTCATCGGCTTTCAGTTGAGGAATTTTCATATTCATGGTCTTTTAAGAGGAGAAAAAAGCACAAGAGATGACACTCAACCCTGTGATATCCCTGCCTAGCTGACTGCTTGTCTCACTGTGGAGTGTGGGGTCAACCGGACCATTTAGGAGAGCCAGGGAAAGGGGAGGGAAATCATGACAAAAACTCTTTAAGGAATTAAAGGGATTTTTGTCTATTCTATCAAAGAATATCTGTGGATGCCTCTGGTCCTCCTCAAACCTGAATTCTGTAGGATTTGGTTGCCATTTGGTGAGTCCCTGCTAGGTTCCAGGCATGCCGTTACACTCATAGCACATGCTATTAATTGAATAATTATTCTAACCACAGCTAACAATCACTGAACACTAAGTATGCAACAGACATCCTGACAACAATCTCATGTGCAAAAAGATGGATCCAAGGCTTATGAAATGAAAGTTCAAACAATTTTGGGGAACCTCTTTATGAAAAAGCATAGCAAATATGAATAAAAATTAGATAAATCTTGGAAGGGGCGCTGCAAATGAAGAGGCCTGAGGCTCACACTTCCCAGTAAATTTGTTCTGGCAGTGAGGTGGGTATCAGTATCATCTGCTTTGAAAAATGAGGAAGCTGAAACTGGGAAGTTACGCAAATTGCCCCAGGGCTTCTCCATAGGCCTCTTTTACTCTCCAAGTAACAGAGCCAGGTGCCATTCCTTAATGAGGGGAAAGAAGGTCTTTATCGTCTCTGAAACTTGACCATCTTTTGGTAAATTTGTAAAAACTAAATGTTTTCAAAGTCCAAATTTTTAAAGAGAAATGAGGAAAGAAATAGTCTCTTTTTATGTTTACTGATTTTAAAACTTGCTCTACAGTGACAATATATTCAGCTAAAATAATAATAAAAAAAGGTTAAATTCCAAGACATAAGTGGTAACATCCCACAGGAACCCTTGGAGCTGAGAGACAGAGTCACCCCTGGCCTCATTTGCAGACCAGCTTTGTGGTGGTTTTAACACTTATCCTGTTTTGCTTGCCAGGAAGTCATGAGCAAGTGGCCAACCACCCAGTGGATACATTGGTGACAACAGAGACAAGACCCAGTGTCAGGTATAACCCTCATATCATACACAGGTCTTTTTCTTGAAACATGCAGAGGAAACCTCCTTTTGCATCAAACATTCACACTCTTCTAAAACAAATGGTCATTTCCCTTCCTGAAGCTTTTAGAAGATAGAGCTCACCAACATTTCCTTCAGTTTATCATCTCCTTTCTTGAACGGAGACAACTGCAGTGCAGTGAGAAAGGCCACTGCCTGAAAAAGAAGATATGGATTCATTCTCTGGTTTGCTACCTATGAAAACCGCGACACCTTAAACGGGTCATTTAACTGCTGGTTCTAAGTTTCCTTGTCTGAAAGTTAGGATGACAAGAATATGAATGACCCTACAACAGGAACTGAAAACAACCTACATAGGTATTACAAAGAAATGGTTAAATAAATGGCAATAGAGTCATACATACAGTGAAAAATAAGATAGCAGTTAAAATGAGGGAAAGAGTATACACATATCAGTCTCAAATATATAACTATAATAAAACATTGTAGAATATTAATGTACCAAAATAATACTTTTTAAATTTGAAAACACACCAAACAATATTATTTCTTTCATATACTAATATAAGAGGCAAAAAGATTAAACACGAGCCAGACACCCCAAAACAAGGATGATGTTTGCTTCTGAAGGTAGAAGATCTGGTGAGACAACAAAGACATTAACTTAATTTGCAATGTTTTATTTTTTATAAATGGAAAAAGATTAGAAGCAAATGAAAAAAAGTTAACATAATTCTGAGAGGAAATATGGTGGAGTTAGTTATACTATCTCTTTTAGTTTTCTGTATTTTTGGTTGTTCTAAAATAAGCTGTACAAATATAATTGTCACAGAAAAGTTATAAGTATTCATTCATTCATTCATTGAACAAAGATTTAACACTGACAAATATTTGAGATGCAACTGCCATGTTCTGAGTATTATCACAACCCTGGAGATAAATTATTGAGCAAAAAGGACCTGGTGCCTGCCCACAAGAGGTTTAGCACTGACAGGCTCAGACAAGTCCTAGTGGAAATCATGCATCAGCTCAGGATTCTTGCCTGAAGTTCATTATAGGAAGGAGCAGCAAGGTGCTGGGAAGGTTCACTTGGGTGTGGTTGGGTTTCAACTCTAGTTGGGCTGCCCTCATTGGGGACTCAAGGAATGTCTGACTCATGAGCATGTTAAGAGAATTAAGGTAACAGAACAGGTAGAACATTTAGCCCAGCCCCAACTTCAAGGACACATTAACAAATGCTTGGTTCCTTTACACTGTTCCTAGAAAAAAACCTATGGTTTTACGGCCTAGCTTAGGAATGTTGGGTTTGCATCTGAAATGTTTATAGCATCGATTGAAACATGTTGTTCAAACATAATTCCAGGAGACTAGTTTTTAAGAGTTTAAGAGATTAACATTTGGCCAGAAGGTTACCAGGATGGTAAGGGTTCTACAAACCAGGTCAGGAGGGGTGGGGAGAGGAACATGAAAAAACAAAAGAGAGGGAAGCCTGAATAAGGACAACATTAATGACTGGCATTAAAAGTATGCCATGTGAAAAAGGAATAAGGTTTATTTTATAGAACTCAGGGTGACTATAAGGAAGATTACTCTGGTTCAACACAAGGAAGACAATCCTAGTTGCCTAGGGAATAAAAGGCCTCTAAAAGAAGGTGGAGAGTGAGCTCCCCATCACAGAGGATATCCAAAGATATGATGGAGGACCACTCTAAGGTAATGCTGCAGAAAGAACTCAGGCATTATATGGACTGTGGGGCCACATGATTTTTCAGAGTCTCTGAGTGTTAAGAGTTTGTATCTCTAACTTATCATCTTCAGAGACAGAGGTGTTACATTTCTGCTGAACCCAGTAATTCCTCACTAATCTCTTAATAGTACCTTCCATTTTTGCAACACTTTTTCAGATTTTCAAAGTTCTCTCACATGCATCTTCACATTTCTTCCCAAGACAGTGAAGAAATCATGGAGCCATTCCTGGGCTGAAGGAGGAGAGGTGCAGGGGAGGAAGAGAGAGAGAAGACCCCATGCTGGGCATACGGGGACCTGCCTTCCATGGGACTGAAGCATTGGAAAGAACAGTGGAGCCATTCTGCTTTGCACCCTCCAGCCAAGCTACTTCCCCAGGCAGAGGCCAGATTGTTGACATCATGACAAAAAAGCAAGTTAAGTACTCACAGTCAGCCACATAAGCCGAGAGAACAGGGACAACATGGAGGGTTGTTTTCCACAGCTGCCACCACTGCTGTAATCTCCTCTGGATGGAGAAAGGCAACAGCTGCTGCTCCAACTGCTCACAGCCATAAACAGAACAGGCCTTCAATCTCCAACCTGTTGAAGTCAAAACAGCTGGAAACCTTTTGCTGCTTCTTAGGCGCCAAGTTAGCAACAAGCTGGAGATGCCGGGAATCAGAGAAACATGACCACCCTTCACTCTCTCCCCAAACACCAATCTCTCAGGGAGAAAAAAGTGAGTCACTGCACCAGACAAAAGAAGTGTGATGAAGAGTGAAGATCCCTGACTGGCCCCCAAAGGTATTTAGCAGTATGACCAGGCAGGTATGCATGTACCAGTCTGTATTGCTGCAGAACAAAACAACCCAGATGGCAATGCAAAATAGCATCAATCATTTATTGTTATTATCTCTCCTGGTTCTGAGGGTGATTAGTGTAAGTTAGGCAGTTCTCACTAGGGCACACGTGGTTACAGTCTGATGATGGCTTGAGCTAGGGACATCTAGAAGGGGGTCTATGTTCACATGTCTGGTGGTCAAAGCTGACTGTAAGCTATCAGCTGGGACCTCATCTGGGGCTGTCGACTGGAACACCTACAGTTGGCTTTCCATGACATCAGGGCTTGCTCCAGCATGGTGGCTGGGTTTCAAGAGCAATCGTCCCAAGAGAGAGTTGGGTAGATGCTGTGTTGCCTTTTATGACCCAGTTTTGAAAGTCACACAACTTCTACACTTATAGTCTATCTGTTAGAAGTGAGTCAAAAAGGATAGCCATAATCAAAAAGAGGAGAATGAGAGCCTGTTTCATGTTGAGAGAAAGATCAATGCATTTGTGAGAATGTTTTAAACATCATAAGGTACAATCATTCCTCTGGGGCTATTCGAGGGATCTAGATGCCTCAAATTCCAGGTGAGAATTACTGTCCACTGTGACAGACTGAAAAACATCATTAAATTGGATGTACTTTTTTCTGGAAGCTTTTAGAAGCCCTACATTTGGGTGGCTCTGGAAATATGAAAGCATGTAAGACCTAAATACCAGGGCTACAGGGTTCTCTAATTTAAATATATCAAGTCACTTTGAAAGATGATTTGTATAAAATCCAAATTCTATTTCACACAAGATAGAGCCCAGTAAGGGCTTAAACAGTTACCTTAGGATATAGACAGTTTTGCTTTTGATGCTGAATTCAGAAAATCCAGTGTGTGCTTCTAAAATAATATGTATGCCAGAGGCTGAAGTCTGTAGTGATACCACATTTCCCAAATTTTATTCAGGGCTCAAAGTCAATATTCTCCCTGAGTATATATAAGTCCCACACCCCTGGCCCCAGCAACTCTTGTAGAAGTTAAACTCCTTTACTTTAGTTTATTGCAAAATAAAAAGATCTGCTTTATGAGCAAAGGCTTTGTTTTCTTGCAGAAGGAGTTTAGGCAAGATTTTGTTAGTGTTACCATTTTTTCACTTTTGACAGGTTCTGAGATTGCCTGGGGTACCCAGAAGTCCAACATGCATGGAGGCAGTCAAAAATGAATGAGGAAGAAAGGAGTGGTCTTCCTGTAAAGTTCTCCGCTCTTGGACCCTGGCCTGAAAGGCTTCTTGGGCTCATCCAGCCTAAGCCCTCTGTTTGGTGGGTCATTGACACTTGTACACACATGACGAATGCAGTGAAACTAGTCAGGTGAGTCTGAGTGCCTTTGCCTAGCAAGGAAAACCCATGCACACAGAGGAAGTGCAAAGAGCCATTATGCAGTCTTCCTGGGTTAGGATGAGCTTTCCTACCTATTTGATGACATTGAAATTCCTTAGTTGGAAAGGTTGAAGTAGATATTTAAAAATTGATGCCAGTGCCCCACTCACCTCCCCTCTCCTTAGCTCACTGATGCACAATGACCCAACTTCCAACTGCCAGCACCCACACTTCTTTACCTGCAAGTTGTTTCTGGTCATGGGTGCTGCTCTGCCTGTGGATGGGGCAGACTGGATGTGCCAGGGCACTGCCACCCCTGGGAGCAGCCCTCTCAATGAGTGAGGTAAGCTGGTGGATACATACCCCAGCTCCCTCAACTATGTGAGGGAGACCTATGAGGCATCTTTGACACTCTATCCCAGGGACTCCAGGGAGGGAAAGCCTAGTTGCCCCCAGTGGTAACTGGCTGATGACACAGCATGAACTGGCTACCTTGCCCTCCCTCTCCATTGTCTCACTTCCCCATGCCCTAATAGTGTGTCCTGGGATCACCTCCCAAATAAACAACATGCACCCAAATCCTATATGCATCCTCTTCTAATAGAATCAAAACTGCATCAAGGTACTTGATGGTTACAGAAAGAAATTAATCATTGTCAAGGGTGTGCCATCACCGTACAAGTCATTTGTATATCTCAATTACTTCAAATCAACTTGTGTGTCAGGAACTGACAAGGAAAACAGTAAAATAAATGAAGACCCATATCAACAAAGGGTTTTGCCTGGATAGAGTTTGAGAAAACAAGGATCTCGCCCTTTCAAAGACACACACACATACACACACACACACACCGCACTTTAGTGCAGAGCTGGTTCTCTTTCCTAATCAGGCATCATGTTCCCAGTGTAGGTTATGATAGAGACACACCTTCCCCTCTCTGATGCTGTTTGTGACAATGAGTGTGCCCAGATCTACCAGGAAAAAGTGCCACACGATCTTCCTGAGCCCTGAAAACAGCTCTCACAGCAGCATGCACATGGCTGTTTACTCAATGAATCAGACCATTTTTTTCCACCTTCTCAGTTCTTCTCCCATTTCTTGTTATAACTGAAAAACTGAATGTGCAGTGTTGCATCTGGAGCAGCCTGTCCAGTTATAAGGACAGAAGGACAAAAGAGATTGCCACTTCCCTTCTTTCCCCTCCCCACAATGAAGCACAGGTTTCTGAGTCCAGTGCGTGCTTCTGCTCTGGAGGAAAGTAAGAGGGGCACCAGGAATGACTGCCTTTGTCTGCAACTTACCTTCCCTGGTCAACCAAAGCTCTTATTAATTTTTCAAACAGCACAAAGGTCTATTTGAAAGTTGAAATAAAATAAGTACCTAAACAACCAAAACCTATAAGGTATTTCCCAACAAGAAATACACCCAACATATTAACATTTGTCATACATGCATGTGTATCCATTGATGTTTATCTACACATATGTATGTGTGTGCATGTATAGTCAAGAAGTATCTACACACATGGATAAATGATTTTTTCAAGAACAGTGTACTTAGGAAGAAGACTTACATAAAGTAAGCCCATGGGATAGTGTTTGGGTCATGTATTTAAAATTCTAGAACTAGCATAAATTAATCTATGGTGATAGAAATCAGAAGAGTGTGTAGGGGTGGGGATTCCTGATAAGGGATATGTGGAGATGATGATAAATTTTATAACTGATAAGGGAGCACTGATGTTGTAGGCATATGTCAGCACTCATTGATGGTATGTTTAAGACCTGTGCACTTCATTGAATATAAATGCTACCCCCAAAAAAGAAGGATAAGTAAACAATAAACTCTAGTTAATGGTACACATGCTAAAGAATGTGAGAGGGAGTGTATTTTTTTCTACAAATTACATTGAAATTAAAATAAAGTAAGATAAATTGATGGAATGATACAGGGTTAGACAGATAAATAAACATATGATAAAAACAGTATAGTAAAATGTAAATTGCAGAACCTAGATGCTGAGTCTGTAGGTGTTCATTGTAAAAATTCTTTCAACTTCTCTCCATGTTTGCAAATGTTCATAATAAAATGTGGAGTAATAACAATGTACAAAGTACCTAAAGGTAAGAATGAGACTACATGGTAAGAAAGAGATGCAAAATTTTAAAGAAACAGCCTATGAAATCATGGCTTTGACAAGACAACAATACTAGACTTAAAATGACGACTACTGAGAGATTTTGTACCCCTGGGAATCACTAAGCAGAGCTACCAGGCCCCAAGTTATTTGGCCGGGGACCATTTAAAAAAAACAAACAAACAAAACAACAACAAAAAACATCCTTTTTTGAGCCATGAATACAAATAATTCCTGCAAATGGGCTCATGAAACTAGAGTCATTGGATAAAAACACCTGACAGAGTGGTAGGCACAGGTGTTACTGATTTCTTTCCTTTGTTTTAAAATATAATTTCATTTGTATTTGTCATTACAATGGAGCAGACAGAGGGAAACATTCTGTTTCTGGAATATAGAAGGACAGTTGCCCTGGACCACGGGTTACCCCTTTTCTAGTGAGTTGACTTAAGGTACATCCAAAGGGCAGACTCACAATGGTGAAAGGGAGCAGAATGGAAAACAGAACAAGCCCTACTTTTTTTCCGCCTTCTCACTGCCCTTCACTTCTTTTATTTGCTGATATTCATTCTGTATGCCCAACCTTGTAGTGTATACTCAGTCTAACAACCAAAATTCACATAATCAGTGATTTTCCAATGGATTTGCCCAGGGCAGATTAAAAAGATTTCAGAGTAAGTGAAATTCCTAGTCTTCAAGAAAGATCCACTGGGAGGCTTATATGACACTGACAGGCTGCACATTTGCTTTGACTATTCAGAATATTCCCACTTTCCAGCTATGTACTATAATATTATATGTGTCAGATTCCTTTTACTTTACTCCTATCATAAAATCCTCATGTCTTAATCAATGCAGGGATAATAATCACAATCTCCTACACATGACTAATTGGAACCCTGTTTGTGAGACCTCTCAAGATGAGAATATACTGGATACTTGAGAAATGAGAATCTATTCACGAGGTGAGTGTTTGCTGTGTGCTAAGTACTTTACACATTTTATTCCCTTGACTCTTCATGGTAGCCCATTCTGTTTGTACCATGAATCATCCCACTTCACAGGGGAGGAGACTCAGGCTTTACATAGTTAAATGACTGGTCCGGGGACCCACAGCCCATGGAAGTCAATGTTAGGACTCCTCTCCAGGTCTGTGGAACCCTGCTCCTCATTTCTAACTCCACCCAGAAGCACTTTACAAATACATAACATGAGTACCCCTTATTTTCTGGATCTTCCAATGACCCTGAGGCAGAATGGGTACTCTGAGCACTCACTTAGCAACTGAGATAACAGAGGCTTGGGAGTCCCACACTGACTCCTTAGAGCCCTTTGCTCCTTCCAGAGTGGCCCATTCTGATGGTCTATAGCCTGTTCCCTTCCCTCTGGGTGAGGCTTCAAGTCCCACTGCAGGCTCAGGGCTGGAAAGCCCATACTGGGCTCTGCACAAAGGTATTGGAAAGAATGAATAAGCTGCTGTACTGGGCTCACATCCATTTTGTTCTGAGTTGGCTTCTAAAAAAAGGCTCCTAATCTTTAATTGAGGGATTTTACTGTTCTATTATAAGAATTTCTGCTAAACCAATGGTTTAATACTAGAACAGAAACCTCAGTGGTACCAATGTGATAATCCAGACATATATTTATTTAAATTTACTCTCCAAGATGGAATGAGAACCCTGTCATGGGGTATATGCTAACTGGAGGAGTAGCTGTTGGCCCACTGCCATGGAGAATCCCAGGTAGGAGGAAACAGTAGGCTTGGTGACTGATGCCCAAGCATGCAGTCTGTGGAAAACACTCAGTGGGTCAACTCAAACACATTCTCACCACATCCCTCAACTACACTGCTCTGACTGTTCCTTAGAGGCTGTTTTAAAAAATCTGAGTCCTAGAGAGGCTGCCATGAGCCTCTGGGAAGAAAGGCTAGGCTCTCACCCTACCCTGAAGCTCCCAGAGTCCACTGAGTGCCTAGAAGTGTCCCAGTCAGGACCAGAGTGCTAACAGGGAGAAGCGGTCAGCATCCCAGGGCCCTGCCCTCAGGCCCATAATCAGACCTGTACCTAGACCGGCCCAGGCTTCTGAGAAGGAGGGAAGAAGAGGGTGGGCGAGATGAGCACTAGACAATCAACCAAGTTCTAGAAGGCAAGCTCCACTAATTGGAAGAGGCAGAAACATTCTCTCCTGACTCTTACATACTATACATACATTTTAAAATATAGCCAGGTTAGAACTCCTAGGGAAGTTTCTCAGAGAAAAAAGAAATGTTATAACAAAACCTAAGGACCCCAAGATGAAGTCTAAAAATGAATGACTTTTGTGTGGCTCACAAGGAAGGCTGGATGAAGAAGGAATTTATAGCATGATAGGTTTGGTTAAATTTAGCTAGCATTCTGTTTGTTAATTTGTTTGTTTGTTTGTTGAGTGGTGATAGGAGACGGGTTCTGACTGGCTTATAGGCCCGGCTATCTTCCCCTTGCCAGACTCCCATAGCCAACTCGCCAGTGACTGGTGATAGTCTCAGCAGTGGTCTCAGCCCTGAGAACACTGGGAAGCTTTCGAACCACTGATGTCCGGTTTCCAGTCCCAGAGACTCAAGCTGTCTTGGCCTGAGGTAGGGCTTGCTTTGAAAATCTCCCCAAGAGATTCCAGTGAGTTAAGCCAGGGTTCCTTATACTTAAGTGTATCTGACAAGCTCCTGGAAAGCTTAAGAGAACCCAGATGGCTGGGCCCACTTACCAGAGGTTCTGACCCAGAAGGTCTCAAGTGGGCCCAGGAATATACATTTCTGACAGGTCCTGGGGCTGCTGCTGCTGTCCTGCCCCACAAAAAAAAATCACTGCCCTGTGGTACCTGAAAGCATTTAGATGATGGCAGAGGGTACCCTCCTGGCAACTCTGACTTGCAGATGTGACTTAAAGCCAAATCTATATACAAAGTGAGGGGACACAGCCCTGCCTTATGGCCAGAGGCATGAGAGTCCAGAAATACAAGTGCTGGTCCTCACTCTATTGTCAACCAGAAGTAGACCCTGGGGATAGATGCTCATTCAAACTTCTAGACCCCAGTCCTTGTTTCATCAGTGAAATTAGATTCTGTGAAACAAGTTAATTTCTGAATATATAATTCAAGAAAAT
Organism: Macroglossus sobrinus; assembly: GCA_004027375.1. NCBI lineage: Eukaryota > Metazoa > Chordata > Mammalia > Chiroptera > Pteropodidae > Macroglossus > Macroglossus sobrinus. The sequence goes on along the minus strand of PVKZ01001939.1, from coordinate 272,443 downwards.
AGACCCCAGTCACTCATTTACAGTGCTGCTCCAGAAATGACTAAAGAATGGGAGGGCCAGATAAGAGTGAACTACCATGGAAGTGGAGACATGGCCAAGGCCACATTTGTTCCTCAGCCAGGAGGAAGAAGCAGCCATCACTGTTGTAGACCATACAGATGCAGCTAAGATCCAGATGCAGTGAAGCCAGGAGGTGGCTTCTCCACAGTGGCTGTTTCCAGCCACTCCACCCTGATGCCCATACCCTCCACACACAGGTAAGCTCACTGCTCACTATTTCCAGGGGTACTTGTGAGACAAGCCGTGGAGAAACTGTCCACGTGTGATATGGGCTCTCAGTGCTCAGCTGAGTGACAGACCCCAGTTCGGGTATTAAAAATATTTAATATGGTACTAGTTTTAATATGGCCCAAATACCATCTGAGGGAAAGGTCAAGGAGAGCAGGAAGAGAGGTGAGAACATCATCCTTGTTTCAACCTCTTATCCAGACCCCAGGCCTCAAACAAGGGCCAGCAGCAAACATTTCTGTAAAGGGCCACAGAGTAAATATCTTTGGCTTTGCAGGCTCTGTGATGTATGTTGCAACTATATTACTCAAGTCTGCTTTCATAAAGCAAAAGAAGCCACAGACAACACATAAATCGATCTGTGTGTTTGTGTTCTAATAAAACTTTATAAAAACAGTCCATGGGCCAAATTTGGTCAAGGGCCATAGTTTGCTGAACCCTTAGAGGAAAAGGGTTTGGAATCAATAATTCCTAAACTACTTTCCACATTTATGCTATGAATTCTCAATTTTTTTACTCAATTTGCCTTGGTCTCAGTCTAATTTATCTATCAATTGTACCATCATTCCTGACCTGCAGGTATTTTTGTTCCAAGGGTCAAATATGTTCTAATGAGCTAACGAACATAAAAATGCTTTGAAAAGTCTAAAGTTCTTTGTAAATTGGCAGGCCCACAGAAGCATATAAGAGCAGAGCTTATCATCCTCCATATTTCAAAAAGATTCCAGGCACTGTTCACTAGTTTGGGCTGTCTAGGCTGCTTTTAAAATACAGAGTTTTAAAGACTGTCTCAATAAAAAAGTCCTAAATGTATATTAAAGCTAGATGAAATTAATAGTGTCTGGCCCTTTCTCTTGGATCTTGAGACTTTTAAATTCTTAGTATAAAGTTAAAAATCTAGTACTCCCTATTTCATCCTATTTGTCTATATAGTGGCCACTTAGGCCAGAAAATGGCATTAGTCAGACGCCTCCTAGTTAATTCCTTATATATCTCCTTTCCACAGTTGTAAGAATGTTGCATTGTTGCTGAACTACACTAAATAATCTATCATCCTGAAAACAGTCTTTATAATCTTGCAATGTTCTAATGTGCCTCAGAGTGGTAAAGTCTCTGTAAATGATTGTCATCAGTCTGCCCTCCATTATATTTCTTGTAACATAGATAATGTAGTTACAATTTGTGAAAATGAGGTTCAAAGAATTTAGGAAATTTACCTGGCATCACACAGGTGGAAAGTAATGGAACGGAAATTTAGTAGTTACTCTGGAACCCAAACTCTTCCTACAGTATTGCCTATTACTTCACCTATACTCAAATATTCATTAATTCCCCCAGAGTTCTTATATTTACAAAGAAAAGATGCAATTTGCAAATGGGCACAACTGGGACAATTTATACCTTACTTGAGACCCTACCAAGGTGAAAACAGAACTGAATTGTGTCACCTTGAGCAGGTGAGAATCATGAAGGTTAAGCTAAGAGCTAACCCAATTTCAGAAGATGTAGATTTGAGTTATAATTTTTCTGTAGAGGGAGTATATTGCTTTTATAATAAGTACAAAAGATAATGGAGAAGTTTTTATTTTTTCAAAAAGGAACAAGTCTAGGGGGAAATAATGTAGCAGAGACCAGCTAGCTGTTCAAGGCATTCTCTTCTTCCAAGGCATTCTGCTAATGGGCATGTCCCACCTCCCTTGCATTTAGAAGTTGTCATGTGACTCACCCCTGGCCAATGAAATGTGTGCAGAAGTGAGGGTCCAGTCTGTAAAAACCCAGCTGTTCGAAATCCTCCATGCTCTTTCCTCTTAAAGCAGAGAAGCACAGCAACTTTGGAAACCAGGTATGAGGAACAGAAAGCTTCAAAGTGGAAGGCTCCAGAGTCCAAGGACCACTTATGACACAGCCACCCACAGACCAGAACTTTTCATGAGAAAATAAACTTTTGTGTTAAACTCATAAATCTAAATGACTTACCTGTTGCAGCAGCTACTATTATCCTGTATAATTCAATAAAGAATTTGATACAAATTCAAGAGAAGATCACAATGAGTTTCTAACTTGTTCCACTTAAGAATGTCAACAGCTATTATTTGAATCATTCTGAAAATTACAATTGCAGAGAGAAGTTAGTGAAAGTGATGTAAACTAATACAATAAAGTACAGATTTTATGACAAAAAAATGCTTAGTGTTTTTCTGGGTTCAAACCCAGGGATAAAACACTGAGATGATTGAAATTTGTCGCTCCAAATATTGTGGATATATTTGGTTAACTAAAATATATTATTAAATTAATTTCACCTATTTCTTTTTACTTTCTTAATGAAGCTACTAGAAATTTTAAAATTACCTTTGTAGTTTTGCATGATCTCTCTACAGGACATTGCTACTTTAGATCATGGAAATGTCAGATTAGATTTTCTATTTAATTACCAGTTTTCATCGAATATCTATGTGTGGTAGTTGGGGGCCCCTACTCTGTTTCTGAGAAGCCCTGTGACCTTGGGCAGGTCGTTTATCCCCTCTGGATCTTATTTTATTTTCATGTAAAAGATGAGAGATTTGGACCTTTCATGCTTTGTGAATAGGTCATGCTCAGCCCTGTGATTTTAAAAAATTTATTTATTTTTATTAGTTTCAACTAAACAGTACATTGGTTAGACATTTATATAGTTTATAAAATGATTTTCCTAATTACTCCTTCTCTCCTCTGGTTTTCCACCTAGCCAATATATTAATTCTAACTGCATGCCCTATGCCATGCTCCCCATTCCCATGATCATCTATCAGTTAATTTGTACTTTTTTAACTCTTCACCCCATTCTCCCAGCCCCCCAAACCCCATCCCCTCTGTCCATCACCAATTGTCCTCTATATTTATGAGTCAATTTTTGAATAGTTTATTCTTTTTGTTCCTTAGATTCCACATATAAGTGAAATTATATGGTATTTATCTTTCTCTATCTGACTTCTAGGTCCATCCATGTCATTGTAAATGGTAAGACTTCATTTTTTTTTTAATGGCTGAGTAATAGTCCATTGTATATATGAACAATAACTTCTTTAGCCAATCATCTGTTGGTAGGCATTTAGGCTGCTTTCATATTTTGGTTATTATAAACTGTGCTGCCATGAATATTGGGGTGCATAGATCTTTCTGAATTATTGTTTTGGTTTTCTTTGGATAAATACCCAGAAGTTCAGCCCTGTGATTTTAAAGCAGTAGACAATTGATATTACAGTTTCAATAATAATAACAAAAACAACAGTAGGATCTCAACACTTAATTTTGTTCACAACTTGCACACTGAACCAGTCTGCCCTGCTTACCAGTCTGCACATGGCCTCCAGTTCTTGTTCACAGGCCACAGTCAACTTTTGGACTTGCCCCCATATCGCTGCTCTTGAAGGGACCTTTAGCTTCCCTCCTCTATTCACTTTCAACAGATTATGTGGTTTCTGACCATTCCAGTAAACACCTGATCAAGTGAACACTTCTGGAACACTCCCTTAGGGTCAGTGCCCTGTCAGTGTCTCCTTGGTTCTGTTGCACAGATCCAGTATGTCTTTCTTTCCATCCTCAGAGGCCCTAGACCCAACTAAGCAAGGCAGAGAGAGGGAGCCGAGCCCTTTATCAAAAGAAACTCTAGTAAGGTCAGAGTGAAGCCTATGCCAAAGGCTATCATTTAAAATAGCTTCTTCTCTCCAAATAAAGAAGCACTCTAAGGAAAAGCTCATTTTCTTAAAAATCAAACACCTAAAAACCAAAAGATGATAGATTTTTCTAGAGACAGCTTGCAAAGTATATAAATAAAATTCTGCAAAGTGTACAAATAAATACTATAAAGTATTCATTTCTGCTACAGTTGTCCACCACCCTCAATATTATATTTAACAAACTTAATTTTCTCTGAATCTAATTTATTCAGTCAAATTTCTCTTAATAGGTTATCTGAGTAAACAGTTTCAAGTGTTACCAAAAACCAATATGCATCCAGGCTTTAGATGAAATCGTCAGTGTCAGGCTAAGAAAACAATCTTAAAAAATTCAGAGGGCTGGAAAAATTGCAAAAAATTGGAGCTCATATAAGCTTTTTTCATGTAGTTCTGGAAGTAAAAATTAAAAATTTCTACCAAAACCATGTCTTTAGTGACAAGGGAAGAATGCCTGCCATTTAAAGAAAATAGAAAATGTACAAAGCAACATGTCTTTCAAGTGGCAGCTGTCATATGAAGAGTGTACCATCTCCATGTTGTCACACCAACCACAGATGGCACTGCCTCTTTATAGAGGGCAACCTGTATCCCAGTTGTTCCCTGGTTGGGTACTTGGGCTCCTGGTTTTCAGACAGGGGAAGGAGAGGGAAGGATACAGGGAGATGGAAGGAGAAAGAGGTAGAAGAGGAGAGGACAAGGGAGGGAGGGTGAGGAGTAGAAAGAATAAAATGAAGATTGAAGTAGGACATGAATTTTGAAAATTTAAAGAAATTAAGTGAAGTGGAGCAGGGGCATCTTGGGGTGGAAGTTTTTGTAAATCTCTCTTTGGGAAATGTCTTGGAATTACTGTATTTATGCAATGGATGGAATAGGAAGAATAAACTAGTTGCAGGTCTATTTCATAGGTTAGGAAATGGACATCTGAGGAGCATCCAGCCCACTCCAAAAAGAGAATACAACTGGAATAGTGGTCGTTCCTTCTTCAGTCTCTGAATCTACTTTACTTGCTCTAATGGTATCTAAAGCCAGGAGTTCCAAGAACACAGTCTGAGACGTCACAAGCCATGTGACATTATAAGTAGCATTACGTGAACTTTGTGATGAATCAGATTAACTCCTGCTTTTGACCTGGCACCACTACTCACATGGCCACAGCACATGCTGGCACCTTAAGTGCTTAGGTCCTGTGTAAATAATCACCCCTCCAAGCATAAAGAAAACCCTGATGCATCATCTTTGCAAGCACCACTCAGCTGAAATCATCACAATAGGAAGAAGGCCAGCCTAGAAACACATGGCTCATTTTCTAGCCCCTACATTTCAGATACCAGATTTAACCAGTACAAGTAATATCCATTGCAGACAAGGCTGTTTGACCTCATTGTGAATGGATCTGACTTTAGCTCATTCCAGCCCTCTACCCAGCAATTAAAGGTAGAGAATATGGATACTATTAATTTTTAATTCTAAGTCAGAATCTCATGAATTCTTTGGTTCTCAAATTTTTCATAAAATACCTGTTTAGTCATGACCGAGAAGCAATCTTCCAACAGCATTCTGGAAAGAGCACCAAGACAATTGGCGGTCATGTGAGTCTGTGGCAATGTTGTGATCAAGAATCCTCTCGCAGAAACAGGGGACTCCTCAGAGGCACTATGTTCACTACCATGGTGAGATCTTCCAGGCCTTTCTGTGTTAGATATGGGCTTGAGCCTCTCTGCCCACCTAGCTGACTGCCCAGGCCTGGGTCTCCTGAGGAAGTGACCTCTTAACTAAACGAGATGTACCATAAATGCCCATTCCCATTAGAAGAGGCTGGAGAATGTAACTCCATGACCTGCCTGTAGAGGAGGGATGGGTACCCTAGCAGACACTGGGGAATTTGTAAGTGGGCTCCTACTATCGAGCTGCCATACATAGAGCACTAAGCTATTCACACTTTATTACTTCATTACCAATTCAAACAGCAATCGTGAAAATTCAAAATGATTACTCAGTTTCGCAGAGAAGCAGACAGAGACTTAAAGAACCTGATTATTTTGCACAAAGCCCTCAGCTTCCAAGCTTCTAAGTTGGGATTCAAAAGTAGGTGACTGTGATCCCAAGAGCCAGATCAGAGAGGAGGCTCTCAGGTCTACATATCCACTCTATATCCTCAAGACGCTTGCAACTAAGCTGAGAAGGCAGGAGATATGTCCAAAGACAAATGGAACATCTAGACCAGCTCATCCAACAGACTTTTCTGAGATTATGTAAATGCTCTCAGATCTGTGCTGTCCAATAGGGTTGCCACAGCCGCATTCAGCTAGTGGATATTAGACATGTGGCTAGTGCAACTGACAATCTGAATTTTTAATTGTATTTAATTTGAATGAATTGAAATTAAGTCACCATTGAATGTCCATGCTAGGGAACACAGTTAGACATATTTTATATAAAAAGTATTCAGAAAATAAAATGGTCACAACAGTCTGGGGTGGTCAAAGCAACTTTGTGAAGGAGAAAGGCTCCAGGCAGGCTTTTGATGTGTTAGGATTGGAACAGGACCCTTCCTGGTTCAGATATGTTCATCTTCCCTACAGTATTTGGTTCAGCGTCAAGGGACCCAGAAATCAAGTTCAGTCACCACAGTCCAAAGATAAGGAAATCAATAACGTGCCTCCTGAGTTCTTACTGTCCTTGTACCAGCTCCACACAGCATGAACAACTCTTGTTTACTCCTCCCATTGCCCTCCTGAAGCCTTTCCTATCCTCTCTTTCCCTGTTCCTGCCCCTTCCTCATCCCTTACAACACAAGCAGGTGCTAGGCTTGTGTTCTTTTTAAAAACCTGAACATCTTTTCTACCTGTGAGCTGAGTCCCTTCCCCTCTTACAATGTATTTTAATGTGCTGTCACTCTAAGAAAGGTATTTCTTGATTCAGTGAGCAATGCCCTCACAGAGACATGACATCATGTCCCCCAAACACAACTCCAACAATAGAGAACAGAAATCCTGCATCACCTCTGGCCCAGTATCGTAGAGCTGGTCACAATATCATATCTGACTCCATTCTTTCCCATACCAAAGGTGATAACGATATTTCCCATGACCTTCACTTACCTTTTCTGTAGCTCTCCTAGAAAAAATACAGAGGTAGAAACATACCTGAAAAGAACCCTGGGATCTCACCTTTGAGTTTCTTAAGACACCTGCCCTAAATGTCCTTAAAATCTCCCTGGAGTAGAACTCAAAGGGGAAAAAAATGGCATCCAGCTCTTTCTTATACATAACCAGAGAAAATGGCAGCCACTGCCCAAAGTGCAGATATCAGTTACCTGGCTCAGTGCAGTTCTTGCTGCTCTGGAGTCCTGTGTCTTCTAAAGTTAGAGTGTCGTTCACCTGCATCAGCTTCCTCCCCACCGTCCACTGCCTGTCTTCCCCTATGAAGTCCATGAAGTCAAGGTCTGGGGAGAAAAAGATAATAACCACACATCACTAACAGCTGAGTTTTAGCCTTTACCCATTTGGGTACCCAATGTTTTAACCAGCTATCAAGTGCTCAGACCTACCAGTATCCCTTAGGACTTATCACTACACTTCAGCCATCCTGCCTCTAACTGTTTGAGGGCTTCCTCTGGCTGTTGGATCCTACTGGGCCCTCAGCCAATGACTGATAGGAAGTAATATATAAATACCTCAGGCTCTAGTGGGATGACTTTGAGGTGTATATTCTAAACTGGATTCCAGAGTTTTCTCAACAATGCTCCAGTTGTCTACTGTGTAACTTTCCTGATAAAGCACACTTTTTGGGCTGCTGTTCTTCTCTGTCTTAATTTCCCGCTCCCACACATGCTAGAAAATGTTTAACAACCAGCTCTCTGGATGAAAAAGTCCTGGTTTGTAGACATAGGCCAATTTCCGCAGTGTAAGTGTCCCATCATGGCCTCTTTCAAGCTACCAACATGGCCTCACTGAACATGGATTTGAGAAGAGATGGGCACAATTAGGTCTACTAAGTCAGTATGACTGGCTCCAGCCCATCAGCATCTATTCTCCTATCAGTATTTCCTTGAACCACCTCCCAAATAAAACACTTACACTTGAACACTTAATCAGGATCTGCTTCAGCGGGATTACCCAAACTAAGACACCATTTTGACATCCAAAAGCCTAGGCCAATGAATGCCACATAGCAAGGTTTCCATTAAATAAAAGATGAAGGCACAAATGAGGAAAAGTAGACCACTGAATGTGTGATGAGGATAAGTTTGTAACAGTGCTGAAGTCTCTATCTGAGGTGTATGTGGGAGTGAAAGTACCAGGAGAAAGAAGAAACTGAAAAGTACATGGGAGAGGAGAATGAAGTTATGTTCTCTGTTGAGAACACGTTGACCTTGAAGTGTCTGTGTAGCATTGAAAGGGGGGTATGCTGCCTATGTAAATATGGGTGGAAAAACCTCAGGGGACAGAGCTTAAACTAGAGTGTTAGGAGAGTCATATGTAAATAGGGAAGAGTATGAGACTTGTATGGATGGGGTCTCCCAGAGAAGGAAGGGAGGGGACTAAAGAAAAGGAAATGTAATAAGAAATGGTAGGGAATTCAGCATTCCTTTAGATAATAAGTAGAGTAAAAGAACTCAGCAAAGGAAGGAGAAAAAGCAAGAAAAATAGTGTTACGAAAGATGACAGAGAATTAAAAAAAGAGAGAGGGTGGCCAATAGCCTTGACTATTATGGACAAATTGAATAGGACAGAGGCAAAGAAACAACAGAGCTAGACATGAGGGACAACTGGGAGGAGGGGACAGCAAGCACAGGTGGCTCTTTCTATTAGCCTGGCACTAAACAAAGATATGACATGAAACAATGACTACCTCTTGAGTATCTAGAGTTGCTGTGGTGAAAAAATGGATCTAAGTATAAGAGCTTAATTCATGAGTCTAGTGGCCTTTATAAAAGGCTGGAGTGTGCACCCAATCTAACCACATCAATGTGGTGTTCCAAAATGGGTCAATGAAAAGTTGAAGGTCATCAAACCTATTCTTAAGATCATCATACCCATTCCTCTATTTCCATGGTGATCCACAGTTTCCCAAATGATTTCACTTTTGTTATTGAATCTGAACTTCATAATACCACTTGGGAAAGAAAGGGGGAGCACAAACATTATCTATTTTCTCCCCTGTTGATCCTCCAACATCTAATGGCTGCTGGCTCATAATAAATGCTAAGTGAGTATGTGACAAAATAATTGTTCTCACTTTGTGGATGGATAAAGTGAGACTCATGGAAATTTCTGAAAATCACAATGCTTGTGGTCATTTCACCTAAGCCAACAAGACACAAATAATATCAGACACTCATTCAATGATGTCTTCCTCAATCAAACAAAAACTTCTCCTAGATGTAACATTATCAAGATATTTAATTAAAATTTATGCATACTAGCCAGGACAGCCCAGAAATATTTTTGTATGAAGAAAGTAGACTGTGGAGCCTAACTAGAATAAATAATAACTTTAGACTATGAAATATTAAACTTACATAGTAGCCACATGTATCAGTTTAGATAAAATTGTGAGGATAATACCAAAGATAATTCAAGGGTAAAGCAGGCATTTGTGGAGTCTGGCTAACTTGAATGGTTAATTTTTATGATTAAGGCTGGTGACAAGCACAGAAAAAATTTCAAAAATTCATGAAGAAACAATAAAGTCAGTGGCCTTAAAATCCAACAAGCAGCCCTAAAATGTGAATATAATACTATATTATCATAAATTTTCTGAAACTGTAGAGAAATACATTCTATTTGTCTCAGGCTGGGTTTCTGCTAAAGCAGCCAGAGATGAGGATTTGAGCACAGATGGTATATTGGGGGAGCAGGGAGTGGGAAGGGTTGATCCCAGGAATACGAAAATAGGAGGGTAGGGGAGCCAGCTAATAGAGGGTGCATTTCAAAGGAATTGCCAAAATGAATAACTAGAGCTTGACACTTATGGAAAGTTCTGGGCGCCAATGTAAACTTGTATCTCTGACACACAGGGGTGAGGGAGCTTGGGTGGTTATCCACCTACTCTTGGTCTGCCATTGGTTGAAGGCTGTTCCCAGGGGACATGTTCCCTGGCACTTCCAACTTGCCACATGGGTGTCAAAGGGTGGCTCTGGTGCCAGTAAAAAGGCCCTGGCAATGAGATACAGGTGCTAAAAGTCTAACAGTGCTAGTATGCACTAACGAGGTAAGAATGAAATGATGTGGGAAGGGCACCAAGGACTTTTTCCAGCCTGCATGAGATCCAAAGATGGAGTCATGCTATGGACCAACAGACTATCCATTATGCTGTTCTCATAATGTAGGTCAAAGAAAAGTGCTTTGCAGCACTGCAGTGCAAAAATTTGCAAAGAAGCAAGAGTGACCCTTCCAATGACTTCCCAAGTTCTTTCCTAGGCCAAGTTTCCATGGCTCTGTAATTGTGAGAGAAAAGCTGATACCAATTAAGAGTTATAAAAATAAAGCCAGCTATTGTAGCAGAAAATTAGAAGATTTTTTAACATAATAATTCAGTATCTTCAGGAATTAGAACCTATTAAAGCAGCACCTGTGGATACCAAAACCTACAAATTTTTATCTCAGCAAAAATATATTTGACCATTGACTACTAATGCAGACAGACATCAGAGTCTGAGAAAATGAGAATGATGAAAGCAAAGCATTACATTCACTTACTTCTCTTTGAAAACCAAATGGGACAATATTATACCCCATTTCATTTGTCCTAACAAAAAACCTGGTGAGGTAGGAAGAGGCAGTTGGTTGTGGGGTCAACTTACCTTTAGAGAACAAGTGATTTGCCTATTAATCAGAGCCACATCAACTATCATTTACTAGTTATCATGGCTTCCATATTTCCATTCATTTATTGAATGTCTATTCATATGCAAAAAAATTTCCATTTGTTACTGTTTCATCTTAACAACAGTATTATTTTCAACTATTAGATCCCTTTGCAAATAAAGAAACTGAAGCACAAAGAAGTTAAAGGACTTGACCAAGGTCACACAGCAATCAGAAGGGCAAAATTGGATCTGAATCCAGGTTTGGTGACCCCAAAGGCCATATTCTCAGTAGATCCCTGAAGAGAATGAAGCTCAACTGGTTGTATTATTCAGCTATAATAAGACAGGTCAACAATGCAGCCTGTACCTCATAATATGTTAGGGTTCTTACTGGACTTCTTTTCAAGAAAGCTATTTCCTTAGAAACTATTAGGAACAGCAGTGAGGTGTATCAACTCATGAAAACATCACAAACAAAAAAGAAAATGGTTTTAAACACTACTGGATGCATAATACTCTGCTCAGTGTGAATTTCCTGTCAACTAAGCTGGTCCCATTGGTCATGACAGGGAGGATTATATTCCTGGACTTATGGAGGAGGGACAGAGGGTAGGCAGTGCAGAAGGCAAAGGGGATTTGGAGAGGTGCCCACATTTGCTGTTTTCACTGCTCTCCCCTCATCATTTTGGGCTTCCTTGAACTTCTCTGCTATGGAAGAGGCTGTTCCACAAAGCTACACTTGAGCAATGTCAACAAAAACACTTGGCCCCTGTCCACTGCATTCTTGGCTCCTCATCTGCCAGGCCCTGGAAGTTGTATGTTGACCTAATTAGTCAGGGAAGCTGGCGGGGGTGTGAAGAGGAAGGCAGCAGGCTCACATGTCACATGCCACTTCTGGTGAGCAGAGGCAGTGTGTATAACTGCATGCTCTGAGAAGTGGGGAGGGGGAACAGAAGTGGGCCATGGAGATAGCATGGGGTGCCTGCTGGAAGGGAAAGTAGTTCTTAACCCAAAACTCAAGCCACATGCACTAAGGAAGGAAAGAAAGTGGAGGCTGGATGCCAAGTTTCCATTACAGAGTTCTGTTCACCCTCTCCTGCTCATGCGTGCTCACTCTCTCCCTCTCTCCCCACAATCCCCTTCTTCCTCCCTGTGCCTGGGGCTCGGAGAGCCTAAGGATTTCTGACATCAAGAATGAATTTCCTTGGAAACCCCAGGTCCCAGCCTTCACCCTAAAGACTAACACACTTTCTCCTCTGTGCACTCTTGTTCCACAGGTCTTCCACATTTCTCAAATACTGGTCCCAGACCCAGTGGAGATGTGGGGTTGTCTGCTCTGAGAAGGGGATTAACAACTTCACATACATCAGCCAATGGGCAGATTTGCTGTAGTGTCATCATAATTACCTTGTATTCCCCTTGCCTCTGTGCCAAGCAACCTTCTTGCACCATCCACTCCATGCTCTCATAGGGAGTTTCAGCCATCTTAACTGCTGTTGCTGATAGGATTAAGTGGCCAGGCTCAGACTCAAGCCTAAATCCGACTCCAAAGCCCAGGTATGCATGTTTCACCTTCTCCCAGAGCTCCAGGAACCCAGGGGAAGTGGCCTAATGGGGTCAGCAGTCTTACTTTGAGAAGCGCTGTTTAATGTCCCCTTCTTAAGAACTGAAATACTGCATTTCTTCTTGAAACCTGGGATGAAGAGTGCCACCACTAAAACACTCAGGGGACCAAGGCAACAGCCCCCTTTGCAGATGAGGAAACTGAGTCTTGCAATGCCTAATGCAACACAGTTAACAGCAGTAAGAGATAGAGTCAGTGGCAGCAGTGACTGACTTTGGCTCTGAGGCTGGCTCAGCACTCCTTACCAAGCCTATAAATACTCCACTCTTTGGTTTACACAGCTGTCTCCACTCTGTGCTGGTCCTGGGTCTTCACCCTGGGGTCAGAGGTCACGTTTGCATAAGCCCACAGCCAGCAGACTGCCTTCTGCAGACTCAGTGAGTACAGACAAATCTGCCTCCTCCACACCACTCTCCCAAGGGCCCCTTCCTGACTCAACCCCTAGAGTCTCAGGAAATGAAGCCTGGTGGTTCTTCCCTTTGTGAGTGAAGAGGGGCTGCAAGGGAGGCACTGGTTTTCTCCATATGCATTTTCACATAGATTTTCCAGCTAAAACAAGAGCGTCCCTTTGCATTGCTCTTGGTCCTTGAAAAGGAGCACAAACTGGTTGCTGCAAGCTCTCTAAACCCATCAGGAAAGGAGGAAGGCATGGGTTAAATGGGCTGTGCACAGGTTCACCTCTAGTTCCTCAAAGCTCCAGAAAGGCAGAGAAGGGCAGATCCAGAGAACTTGGATCCAAAAACTCTATTTAGTCTTCTCCTCTTTCTAGGTGTTTACAATCTCTGTCCAGTGGATGGGAGAATCTGAGACCCCAGTGGGCTGGGTCAATTTGTTCCTCTCATGCACTCCAACTCAGCGATGACAACCACAGGCAGCAGGTTTTATGCTGATTTTAAACCTTATTCTGCTATCAAGGCACACAGCTCCTCTGTAAGAGGAAAAGCCTTTTGAAAGTTGAGGATTTTTTAGTTCCTCAGATTGGCTTCCCTTTCACTCAGAAGGAAAGAGGGACAAGTAACACCTAGCTGCTGCTGCCCTGTCTTCCAGAGGTCTCCAGTGGCCAGTTAGCAGCAGCAGGAGGTGTCTCCTAGGGACTGGCTAAAAATGAAGATCTCAGGCAGAAATTTGCATGGGCACAGGAAAGTTTGAGCTGCTGCTTCCAGGCCTGAGGGGCCATCCTCCTGGCAAGACATGTAAAGGGAGGCACTAGGTCATAGGGAAATGACTCCTGCCCACCACTGCCAGGCAGAGGGTGAAGAGAAAGCAGTTCTGATGGTGAAAGGAAGGGCAAGGAGCACACTGTGGCTGCTGGGCTCCAGGGTCTCCTGTGGGATCTGTGGTGTTCAGTGGTGTCCTGCATCAGGGAGACAGGCTCCATTACTGGCCCCCATTACCAATTCCCATGTATACCCACCAAGAGGGGAAAGGGAAGCTCTATCTCCCTATTCCACCCACCCAAATCCTGCTTCTGCTGTGCCTTCCCCTCCCTCCTGACACCAACCCCTACACAGCCCCTACAGGCTGGATGAGTCTCAGCAAGCCCTTCCCTGGGACCAAGGAACTGTCCAAAGCACCCAGCTCAAAAATGTGAGCCATGAGTCTCAGCTGACCCCAAATTCAGACAGATTCTGCCATGGTTATTGGGTGAAACAAGGCAGGTCTTGTTGTAAGATTGAGGCAAATGGGGGGGGGGCTTATATATCCCCTGACTGCTTCCAGTGGGAAGCCCTTCCTCCAGGAAGCCTCCCAGATTCTACAGGAGGCCCCTCATCACAGAGCCACAGAGAAGGAGCACATATCACAGGCAGAATCACAGACTGACTGTCGTTGTTTTGTGGCCCCTCTCTAAGCCTTTCCAGGCTGTAAGCACCAGGAGATCCAGCCTGATTGTGTTTTCCTCCTCACTGTGTTTCCCTGGCTTGAAACTCTGAAAATGCTCTATAGCCATGGTGTCAACAGTGTTTTACTAGAGCCAGGACCTGGGTGAGACTACGGAGTAATCACAGGACACCCAGGGGAAGAGGGAAGAGCTGAATCTTCAGGAAAGCTCCCCAGGTAATTCTTCGTTATCTCTCATGCTTCTTGACTAGGGAGTTAAGTTCAAATGATAAGTCTGGTCATTTTAGTGGCAAACCTAAATCAGAATCCAAGTTTTCTGAGTTCTAGACCAAACTGTTTGCATTATAGCTTTGCTACTTAGTGGTCCCTGAACTGGCCAGATCCACATCACTTGGGAGCTTATTAGAAATGCAGAATCCGGGGCCCACTTCAGATCCACTGCATGAGACTGCGTTTTAACAGGTCCTCAAGTGGCCGCTAAAGTCTGAGAAGCTCTGCTACACCATACATAATGATTTATTCCTGATTTGTTTACAGACATTGTCGTGAGCCTTCAAAGTTCCCAGCATGGTACTCAGCTTGATCTCTCCATCTCTGAAGTCCAAAATTCAGGCCTCTCAATGAGTATCACATAAGCGCCTCTCAGAGAGGGCCTGCCTGGACTCACCCAGCCTGTGGGGGCTGCCTGGCCACCCTGAGACACTGCTTCCCATATTTGCCTCACAAGCTCCTTTTTCAAATTTCTTTTAAAAGTTTAAGATCAGGTCACAATAGCCTGGTTTCAGAAGTCTCTCTTCTCAAAACAACTCCATCTTTCTTATTCCAAGGACCCCAGGGACCGAGCTAGGTAGTGCTCCCCTCCTCAGAGCTTGTCTTCTTCTTGATGATCTAGAGACACGTCAGCAGCCCAAGTAAGCCCCAGGACACAGCAATGCTTATTTGGCTCACTTTCCTCTGTCTTTTGTTGTACCTGCAAGGTTCTCCTTCAATCTCTTTGCTTCTTGATGTCCTTACCCAGATTTCACAATCTGTGGTAGCTCCAACCTCAGGCCTCTTGGATGTATCTCCCAAGTGGCTTCATTTGGAAGACAGAAAGAGGAACCCTCTACTCTCTTCTCTCTCAATCTCTCTCAATCTCTCTATCAATCTCTCTTTCTCTTTCTCTCTCTCTCTCTCTCTCTCTCTCTCTCTCTCTCTCTCTCTCTCTCTCTCTCTCCCCTCTCTCTCTCACAAACACACACAATATCCAAGATAAGATTTCTTCTTAAACTTTAATGTGTACATCTACCACTGAGGAACCTTATTAAAATGCAGATTCTGACTAAGTAGGACTGGAATGGGCTCTGAGATTCAGTATTTCTAACAAGTTCCCAATGGATGCTCATGTTGCTGGTATAAGCGGCATTCTGAATAACAGGTTCCATTACATTTTCAAGGAAGGCATGCACGAATGAAAGGGTCTAGGTCAACATCTGCAAATGTACACCCCAATCAGGTTTCAGAAAGGAAACTGCAAGATTCCCAAGCAATGCATTCTGTAGTAGCTTCAAGTAATCCCAGAGTAGCCACAATGGAATAGGTACCTCCAGGAGTAAAGAAGATGATGCACTGACCAGTGTGGGTTCCTTCTGGCAGGAGAAAGAAGATGAAGGTAATAGAGCCTTCTTCTCTTCATGTAATAACTCTGCAGACCTACGGTTAACCACCAGCAAAAACAGGCCCTGTTGAGTATCACCAATTTAGTCTTTAGCAAATACTAAAATCTTGTGCCACTGCACCTATGATGGGGAGTGAAATGAACTACATTTCTCAGGCAGCAGGGGACATCATGTCAGACAGTACCCTATCTGCTCCTATTATCGCACATGCACAAAGACAAGAAGCCAATTCAGCTCAAAAACCTGTGTTGGTGGCTGTGCAATGGGTCTCACAACAAAGACAACTTTCAAGGGGTGATAAGGGTAGAGAGAAGGCAGAAAAGGGAAGGAAAGGGGAGGTAGATGGCATCGGGTGCACCCACAATCTAATAAGTGTAATGTGGGTCCCTGGCTCCCAAAATGAAATCACCTTTCAGATAGTGGCTGCTAGTTTAAATGCTACTTTTCATGCTCCATGGGGCTTTTTCTTCAGCCATCTGGCCCAACAACCAACCTGCCAAGGAATACTGGGACATTAAATGAAGCCATACTCCTTCTGAAATCCTGAAATGCTCCCCAAGGTAAATTTCCACATTTTAAAAGGCAGAAAACTCCAAATACCACTGTGATCTATCTAGATATGTGACACCCCAAAAATATATAAAACTTTCTGCAGTGATGGGAATGTTCTAGAAGGGTGCTTTCCAATATGGTAGCCATCAGCCACATGTGGCTATTAGTCACTTTAAGTGTAGCTAGTTCAACTGAGAATTTCTAATTTATGGTTTCATTTCATTTCAATTCATGTAAATTTAAATAGCCACATGTGACTTGTAGCTAGACCAAGGATTACGTCAGAAGTAGGATGCCCTTATCCCAAGTTCAAGAACTGAGGCAGAACCCCAATTCTGCCAGCATGCTGAAGGGGCAAAGAGAGATAGGGGAAAATGCAATGGCCTTAAGAAAGAGGTGCTCACACATTCTGATGAGACAAAGAAGGTTGGCTTGACTGACCTTTGTTCTATTTTTGCTTCCTTATTTGTCTGGGAAAAAAAAAAGAAGACAGACAATAATACTGGTGGAAGAGAAAGGAAAGGGCCATCAGCTCTAAGAACCAGCCCTGAGCCCTCATAGACAAAGAGGTAAAGTGATCTTGTTCTATGGCATAGAAATAACTCAAGTTGGTCAAAAAATCACGTGAAGTCCACATGGGAAGGGTAACTGGACTTATGGTCATAGGGATTCACCATCTTGGCATTTGGTGACTTGGGATTCCAATGCCAGATCTGTCACTAGATCTGGGCTGTTAAAGTTGCTGCATGTGAAAACTGAAATGCATGAAATTTCCTTGAGCTTGCATTTTAAGAATCTTTTTCTAAGATCTAGAGTAAACTCATCTGATCAAAGATGGTAGGGTCTCATGGAACATGTCCCCATCCTTCAGAAGGTAGATGGGCTACATGATATACTTAAGAGTGGGGAAAATATTAGAACCTCCATGTCTATATCACATGCCAACATAAAAATAAGAAAAATATATTTAATATTTAAAATATAGGTTGACAGTAGCACCCACACTGAGTCCAGCATATCCCATAATTAATATAATAGATTAATTAATGTAATTGAGCACCTTCATTCACAGCAGATGAGAAGCCTGAAGGAAGAATACAAGACTGACAAAGAGCCTTTCCTAGCTTCCTTGCTTTTAGAGATTGCAACAAAGTGCACTTTACATGGGCTCAGTTAAGCAGATTTGTAGGTATCTCAAACACTAAAATCTTCATACTATTTTAAAATAAAATAGGGGCATGATCATGAAATCTCTTTATACCATATAGGTGTCTACTAATTATCTTTTAACAAAAAAAAATTTTAAAGCTGTTGCAATTAAAGATGAATTATGCATTTCTTTTATAAAAATAAAATATTATAAATATGCTAACTTTTTTCTGAGAAGACATGTGGCCAACCAGGTAAGAATGCACCTATCAGATATATTCAGAAAATACACACACACACACACACGCACGCACGCACGCACGCACACACACACTCACTCACTCACTCCTCTCAAGGTGATATTTTAACTACCAGGTAAAAAAGCAGCTACTTTCCTACAGAAATTTGTTCTATAAAGAGAGCATTTTGAAAACAAATATCAAGAAAGTGTGTTGCCATTCCCTCAAATGATAAGTCAGTAGTGTTTAAAGCATTCATATCTTCTACCTTAAAACTTGGAAGCAGAATTATGTAATCTGATTAAAAACATTCCAAAAAAAGTTTCACTGAGTTTGACCTATTTATTAAAAATATGTAAATAAAATACCTTCTGAAAAGTTGCAAGATTAATCAATTGAAACTAGAAAAAATTAGGTGTTAACAAAAATATTTGCATAACTGGTAGATAAAATTGAAAACTTAACATCTCGATTTAGTAGACATAGCCTATAATGTTTTTCTTTCATTTGGATCTATGTATCTTGGTGAATTATTTCAGATAGGACAGCCATTAAACTTTAATGTAAAACTGAACCTTAAAATAGACCTTCAATTAGCTGTATCTCAAAATATGGAAATAATATTTTTTAAAATGATTTAAGTATATTTAATCATACTGTTCTCAATAAAATAGTACTCATGGAATATAACAATGTTAATAATTATAATACTTTAGTAAAATTGAAATGCTTGGTTCTATTAACAAATAATTATTTCTAAATGGTTTATTTCATCTTTATTTTCTTCCTCCTAAATGTTTCTTGGTATTTAAAACTCTGTGGTGGATCCAGGTTTGGTGGGGCCTGAAGCTTATGTAATATTGGTGGCCCTCTTTTAAAAGAGAAATATTTACAAATATAAAATTAGATACAAGCTATATTTTTGTATTCACATAGATTATGTGTTTATATAATGTATATTACAATATTAATTATACATAATTTCTAAATAAATTTACATTCATAAGAACAGTGGTGATTATTGCTTCAGATGACACATTTCATTCTAGCTACACATGTACATATCTTATTTCCTCTGTTAGCTGTAAGCTACCTGATGGCAGTAATTTTTTCTTAGTGTCCCCAGCACTTGTACAGAAGAGGGATTCAATAAATCTCCATTGGGAAATTAATTTTTTTAACTACACTGGAGTTTGGTGTCTGCAGTCTCTCCCAGAATCCCATCTTAACATGCATCAACCTCAGGTTTTCATTTGGTTAATGACTCCTCCCCACTCTCAGTCCACCTAATTAGTTTGGGTAGAGCTCTACTCACTCACTAAAGGCCTGGCCAATCAAAGCCCCATATCCTACATGCCAAGCTGATTGGTTCTAAGATCTGTTCCTAACTGAGTCAAGCTAATCAAAGCAGAGCTCCCAGGAGAGAGATTCATCTACTCTCTCTTAGAGGACTTGAAACTAAGAAAGACAGGATGGGGACTTACATATATAGAGTTCAAGAATGCAGACAGCACATAAAGGTGAACACAGTCAAATGGCACATAAAGATGAATAGAGTCAAACCAAGGGGCAGAGAGAGCGCAGGTCCTGAGAATATTACATTTCTGACTCTGAGTACTTGAAGCCAGAAAACCATGGACTTTTCATTACAATTTGCAATCTGATCCCTTTTTAGCCTGAGCCAGGTGGGTTTGGCTTTTCTCTAACAGAAACTAAGAGACTCCTTGCTGATACATTTTTCCGCCTTTTATCCCATCCCATGTAAAATCTGGCTCTCCCCCAAACCTCCTTGCCTTCATCCTCACTGTGTCCATCAGGCACATTGCTGGGCAGAGAGTGTTTTCTTTTCTCTGCATAAAAGTTTTCCATCCTTCCATGAACACAGAGCCTCCCAAACACCTTCAATCAAATCAATAAGCTGTAAAAGCACTGGGAACATAGTGTGGGAATTAAGATGGCTATGGGGCATCAGGGGTTCAACTACAAGTTGAAAGGGATGAAGGTTGGTCTCTGATTGTGTAGAAAGATAGCTATGCACAGCCTCCCAAATACCCTGCCAACCTGGGCCAGATGACAGCCAAGGCTGGCCTGGTCACACAAACAAAAATTAAAATGTCATTGTGAAATTGTAGTAATGCTTTAGGTTGTGATACAGTGTTTGCAATATTGGGAAGTGTCCTGGTTTGGGTTTCCCAAAAGCAGAGTCGATATAAGAGTTGGGTACAAGCATTTTATTCTGAAGGAGTTGCCAGAAAGAATGAGGAAGAGTGGCAAACAAGACAAGGAAAGGGAAACAGGATCCGTGAGGGTACATTATAGAGGCTGCTGCTGGCAACTAGGGCACAATCCCACTGGAAGCATGGAATTGCATCCAGGATGTCTCCCAAAATTGTCCACCTGAAGGATGAGAGCTATGGCTCCTGTTTCTCACTAGCTGAGGGTTGCTTCCAAAACATGAGTTCCCCCAAATTCCAGGATGCACTTTTGAGTGGGGTAAGCCAGTTTCTACCTATTAGGAAAGATCCTGGGCCAGAAAGCAGAATGACATGTCCCATGCTTGAGGTGGCACCATCACTGCAACAGGAATCTGCACTTAACTGCCCACTGCAGCTGTGGTTGGAACCAGAAGAGGGCTGGGGGGCTGCCATGAGAGACCCAAATGATGTCAGCCATGGAAGGTAACTTAGGCTTCATCTTAGAAACAATGCCTCTTGAAGCAAGTAGGAAGATGTGATTGATCTAGAGTCATAGAAATGCAAATTCTCTAACAGTGGTTTCCTTTACTCCTCTTCTTTCACCACTGAACTTGATGTCAGAACTAAAATATGCTCTAGATGCTTCAAGTGAAAAGGACAGTACTGAAGAGAGGAAGCACAAAGCCACTTCGTTCCTAGTGTTTCCTACTTTTTGGCCCATTGCTTGTACCTTTTCAAGTTGGAAACTGAAGCACGCCATAGGAGACTAACTGGGTTGAGTGGAAAGAAAGATAGGATCCATGCCCTCTTAGGTTTCAGTATCAAGTTACAGATCTACCAACAAGAGAAAAGAAACAGGGAGAGAGTATAGGAATGGCCAGCCTGGGATAGGCTGATGAACACAGGGTCTTTCAGACTACCACCTGCTACCTGAGCAACAGCAGCTTTGCTTCTCACTTTTCAGAGGGCAACAACTCCCTCAATCTTACTCCTACCGAAGCTCTTCAAGTGTATTTCTATAGACTTGGGATTTTCTTAAGGAATCAGGCTTTGTTTATTTTCTAGAGTCCTGATGAGCAAACTGCCAATAACTTCTACCTTGAAAACACTTGCTGAAAAGCATTATCAATATTCAGCTTTTAGGATCTGTTGTGTGCCTCTAAATGAGGGCTCCTCATCCCACTCTGTGCCATTTGCTCCTTGTATACCTGTCTGCTCTCTTCCCTTCAGCCTGCATTCTCTCCCAAAGCCACACAAGGCCCATTCCGAATGCTAAGAGAGACCTCATCCATCACAGCCACCACCAGCCAAGGTCAGTAAGTCTTTTAACTGAGAGCCAGAAAGAAAAAAAAGTGAAAGGCTTCTTCCACTGTTTCTAAAAAATGGAAATAGGAAACAAGAAAGAGGAGGTCAACAAAAGGATATACACACAGAGAGATACACACACATATACACATACACAGGCTGAGAAGTGGTGATGGAGCAAGTAATCTAGGAACAAAGGAGCATGTCCATCTCTTCTGGAATCACATATGAATTGCTCCATAGCATAAAGATGAGTAGGCAGGGAAAAGGTAGATGGGTCACAGACACAGGGGGTGGGGTTAGTAAATGTCCCTCATGGTAGATATGCGTATTGTGGTCCTTTTCTCAAGATCCCTCTACTCTTGTTCACCAAGTAACAGCAGGAAGTTATGCAGAATGGGTGGGTAGCTTTACTCCACCTATATTGTAGGGTTGGACCCCCATTATTTTAACATGGCAAGAAGGATTGACTCAGAAGTAACAAGTGGCCCCATGAAGGTCAGGGAAGTGTGAGCAGAGGTTTCTTCACATTTTCTGAGAAGGCAGGCCTCATTCTCCAGACAGAGCTGCTGATGTCATATTTATCTCTCCTTCTGTGTGAAGAGGCAATGTCTGGAACCTCTGTAGCCATTTGGCCATCATGGGGGAAGGATGAAACTCAAAACAGCAGTAGACAAGGAAGATGAAAAGATGAGGAATCCCTGGAATATATTCCCATCTCTCCAAGGGAATTCCTTGCCTCAGAGAAGTTCAGTGGAGCCACAGAAGGCACTGGGAACAGTGTCATCTAGTTTACAAAGAGCCTGAAGAATGTGATGAGCCCTATGAGGGGTTGGAGGCTTCTGAGTGCTGTGGAAAGCCTTTCCTCGCCATTTCCTGCTTCCAGGGCCACTCTGACTTGGTTTCCAATTAGAAACACATTGCATCTGTGACATGAGCTGATCTCATCCTTTCTGATGAGCTGCCATTACTTCCAGATGACAAACAGGAAGTCACCGAACAAGAGGAACATGTCTATGTCAGAGGCCATCACCTAACTCAAGAGGGCAAAGCTCTAGTAACTGTGCCCTACATGACAAATGAGCCTGCAGTGATGATGCCCCACAAGTCTTTTCCAAAAGGTTGCAGAAGGCAGGGCTCTCATAGCTTCAATCTTTTATGAAAAGCAGTAACTCAGAAAATTCTCGTCTATGTGGCAAACGTAACATCTCTCTACAAATGCATGCAGAGGATGCTCAGGTTATGAACTGAGAAATTTTATCTCTGGTTTCTTTGTCTTGATTCAGGTCTAAGTTTTATAATAACAATGAATTTTGCTACTACTATTCCTAAACACAATACAGATATATCTTCAGCAATATAATAAATTGACTCTATATGACTGGTATGTGCTGGGCACTATCCAGAGGTATGTGTATACCTGTATTCATAATATTTGCCACCCTGCATATGCCCATCTCATGTCATGCATTGCTTGTGGCACTTGTATTGCATCTCAATTCCTCACTTAATCTTACAATAGTTTTGTGAGGTGGGTGTTATCTTCACTTCTCAAATGAAAAACCAATAGCTCAGAATCCAGGCCAGTCACTTACCAAAGGTTCCAAGTGATGTGTCTGTTCTCTGCCTTGGACTAGGCTGCACGTGCATAGATTGGATGCTGTGCTGTCAGAATAAAGGTTATCTCCTCTGATAGACAGGCTTTAGCAGCAGAACCTGGCCTGGCACCGCACCTTGTAGCTTCCCTCTAGGAATCTTTTCTTTACCTTTACCTGCCTTAAACTAGCACTTAAGGCAGGTAAAGGTAAAGGATTCTCATCTCAGCTGTCTATATGCTATTTTGCCTAATCTTCCCTCCATGTTTCTATCTGTAGCATAAAATGGATAGGGCTGGTCTTTAAAGGGAAAATATAATGGGAAAATCATTGAGATTTTACTGTGGCAAAAAAAAATGTTGCAAGTATAGCAAAACAGTAACAGTGGAATCGAGGCATGCACTGCACAATTCTTTCTGTGATTCCCCATGGTTGGACATTTTCATATAAAATGTTGGAGGGGAAATAATGTTGCAGAAGGTCCCAGCAGTACATAAATATTTATAATATTTCCTTTACAATAACTAATAGTGATATAAAAAAAAAGATTTTTGCAATGTGGCCAAGATCTCTGTGTTAAAAAAACCTCTCTAGAGGGGGCGTCCCTGTGGCCAACGTGTGGTCAGAAGACCTCTGCTGGTTCCAAAACACAATGGTGCACTGTCGCTCAGCAATGCTATGCTTCCAAGACTGTGTCTGCTACACCTGAAACCTGGGCTTGCACTGTCACTGCCAGAGTGGCCTGGTGCTGACGCAGTGACCAAGTGCATGACAAACACCCATCATTGAGAGGAGGATCTCCTGATGGTGTCCAGAGGACAGAGGCTGTCCCTTCCAAAACCAACACTCACTCCTGAGATATCATGTGCTGGAGGTAGGACATCCATAGCCTCCTCATCTCTCAAGCTACATACCTATTTCATTTCTTCTTTCAGAACCACAGTTTGATTTGTCTTCTCATTAGCGAGGTTTAGAGGACTTCCCCTCAGTAGCAAAGCCATATCAGCAAAATGTCCTTTCCTGGGGGAGAGTCATCAGATAACTTGGCTCAGAGGCAAAAGTATCTTTGAGCAGCTCTATTTTGTACCTTTATAGATATCACAATTACCAGAAAATGTACCTGACTCTAATCTAAATGTGAAACAGGCCCTATCACTGAATTAATGTTAAAATGGAAACCTTCTGATGAAATAGCATGTTGCTTTCATGAATTATTGGCAGGACAAAATAGGACCTCGGTGTGGTTGGCTTAATGTTTCCACAAACCACTCTGACATGGCCTCTGTCAAGTGTTCCATCTCTTCTGCTTTTTTGCCCCATGCAAGCTCAATGCCTGTTTATTCTTCTGTGGAAAGCTCATATTTAGTGGAAAAGTGATAGGACAGTGTTCATTCTTACATCTTCCTTATCATTACTGTTTCTATTACTATTTCTCTATGAATACAATTATTAATTTGAAAGAAGTCCATGAACTAAAGAAGTTTGCTTTTGCCTAGATCCCTAAAGAAATGTTAAAAGTGGCTTTTACAGAAAGCCTTTGCTTCCCTGTGTCCTTGCCCAAACTTTAAAATGAGTAAGAAGAGCTCACAGTGCAGGAAGCAGCCAGTCTAGAGACTTGGGATGACAGCTGGTGGGAGCAGGCGGGATAGGGCACCACCCTCCAGGAGTTTGCAGCTAGGCCTCCCCAACCAGTGAACACTTGTACCCATTGTTTAAATGAAAACAGGTACAACGAGTGATAAAACAGTTTAGGAACAACATTCTAAACAAAGACCAACCCAAGTTCAGGTGCTGAAGAATGCAGAGGTTGACAAGTGCTTGTGGTCCCAGGGCTTGAAGACTTCCAGTAAAAGAGAAAGATCTACCTCACACTGGAAATGCAAGCTACAGCCAGGGTCTTTTTTTTTAATGGACAATGATACTCCCCAGTTATTGCAGGAGGCAGGTCTCTTCACAAAGCCATATCACTTGGACTTCTGAATTTCCCCACAGCATCCAGCAAAAGGCAAGAAACAGAATAGGTATTCAATGACTAATTCTTGGAGAAGGACTAAAGTAAAAAGACACTTCCTTTGATCACCTTCAGCCCAGCCCTTCCCAGAGGTGAGATCAGAGGCCAGGGTTTGTGTTTTGCCATTGAGCCTTTTGGGAAATAAAAGATACTTTCATGGCTTCCAACTAGGCCATAAGGACATGAGGAATCCAGGCACATATCTCAGCCAGACTCCTGTTAACCGGGATTTATGGCCTGTTCCTCTGGGCAGCAGCAGTCCCCAAGTCAACTTTCCAAGAGGAGGATGAATTGAGGAAACCGCTGTTCAAGCTCTGACTGTAAATTTTTTAAAATAGACCTGTCTGTGGTTGTAGATGGCTGTGGGTGGCTCATGGTGGCAAGAGAAAGTAACAGACCGGCTCAGTCTCACCTTATGTGACTCTGCGCCTCCTTCCATGATTTCTCTTTAAAAATCTATTTTTGTAAATGGTTTGCAAATCTAAAAAAAGATCCAAATGAACTTTTTTTCAATTTGGGTTTCAGCCATGGTACCAGATGAGTCATCATCAGAAGTCCAAACCTAGGGATCATTTCATGGAGGAATATAATTTTGAAAGTAGGAAGTTCCTTTGAGAGTGTACAGAAGAGTATGGTCCAAGAGAAATACACTGTGAGCCACATATACAATTTCAATTTTTTCACAGACATTAAAAAAGCAAAATGTAACAGGTGAAATAATTTTAATAATATATTTTACTTAACTTAATATAGCCATAATATTATCATTTCACCATGTAATAAATATAAAAAACTATTTTATCACCTTTATTTGAGATATAACTTACATACCATAAAGTGCACCCATTGAAAGTATACAATTAAATGGTTTTAGTATGTTCACAGAGTTGTAAAACCATTGTCATAATTTAATTTTCATCACCCTAAAAGACACGTTGCAAACATTAGCAGTCACTCTCCATTACCCCTTTGTCCAGCTCTAGGAAACTACTAACCTATTTTCTGTCTTTTGAGATCTGTCTATTCAGGGCATTTTATATGAATGTAATCATACAGCATGTAGTCTTTGTTGACTGGTTCCTCTGACTTTGCATGTTCTCCAGCTTCATCCATGTTACAGCTCATATCAATACTTCATTCCTTTTAGCTGAATAATATTGTGTTGTGTGGACAAAAATTGTTAATGAACTATTTTACATTTTTTTGGTACTAAGCCTTCAAAGGTCATTGAATTTTACACATCTCAAATGGATGAGCCACATTTCATTGCTTTGGGGCCACATGTAGTGCATATCTCCAATATTAGTGCAGATCTAGTCATATCCCTTTAGGAAACTAAATAAAACCCTATAAGGATAATTACTTTCCCAATGTCATATGCCAGTCACTGGCTACATCTGAGATCAAACCCAAGTGTTCCTGGGCCCAGCTGATGGCACCATGCTTCCTTCTCACCCACACTTAGGGACACATAGAGGGGATAAAGATGAAAAACCAGAAGGCTAAACAGACATCCATGGAAGTTCACTGCTCTCTCTCTCTCTCAAAATCACTGCAAATCTGGTTGGCCATCTTTCTGTTTTTAAGCAGAGGATGGGCCCAGTGGGACAGGTAGTGGAGCATCTAGACACAATCACCCTAAAGAAAGTACTGCTCCACCTTCCAGAAAAGCCAACTCTAAACAGCGGCAGCTGCTGAAAGGCAGTAAAGGTTAAATTGATGAGTCACTATTAATAAGCCACTCAGCTTCCCCAAGACCCCTTGACAGCAGCACGATACATATGTCTCCTACTTTATGGGGTGCTCATAAGAGGAGATGCAGACACACTTGGGATTAACGAGTGTCAGTGAGCATCAATCCCTTATGAATAATGTTGCCCTTTGGATCCCCAATCAGGGAATCACACTACTTATGAAAATGGGAAGATGTATCTTTTCTTCTGTATTTAATATAGTAATATTAATAAGAGCAAACATTTCTATGGCAGTTATTATGCACCTGATAGTTTTCTAAATGGTTACACACAGCAGTTTTAATTCTTACAACCCAGCGTGGGAGGTTTCATTATTATTATTATCATCTGCATTTAAAGCTGAAGAGTTTAGCACAGAGAGGTTAAGTAACTAATTTAAGGTCAAAGAGCTAGTAAGTAGCACAGTCGTTATTTGAACCCAGGCAGTCTGGCTCCAGAGTCCAGGCTCCTGACCACCATGCTGCCATTGAGAAGCCTGGGACATCCATGAAGCCCAGGTCCCTCCCTGTGGAGTCCCCTCCTCCTTGACAGACCTCTCAGATCTTCCTATGCATGAAGCATGATCTCTGGAACTGTGTCTTCCAGCTCCAGAGAATATTTGTGGCCACCTTGTCTATATTTCCTATTCTAGAGGCATGAGTCAGGGAGATTTTTAAAAAGTCTTCCTTTTTCTTATGAGTTATTATTACTTGTTATCATGCTTGTTGCACTAGCCACAAGGGTTTGGATTTATGAAATTGGAAGGAAAACTGCTGAGTTTGTTGCTGAGGAATGACAGACTCCACATTGCTTGGATTCATTGCTACTGTCCCAAAACCATGTCCCACATTCTAAAATGATTTTTCAGAATCCTAGCTTAAGACAGCAAGCAGCCTGGTAAGTATAGGAAAGGCAATTTACCCACGGGTAAGCTCTCTTCCCCAGCTTTTACTTGTTGGAGATGAATTGGGGTTCCTATGACCTATTTGGGGCCTATGGGGCATCTGGGGTGCCTACACAAAGGCAGCCCAGCTCTGGTATCTAGTCAGGAGTGGAGGCATATCAGGGCTGCCAGGGCAATGTCATTCTCTAAGAAGAGCATGCTGGGATGGCAAAGGTCACAGGTCACAATCTGGCTAGAGACTGACATAAACATGTTTAGTTTGGTTCATACAGTTTTGTAAAAGTCTCATGATTTCATATAAAAAAAGCCAGATTTCCAGCTTCTCTTGAAAAATCAGAGGACATGGCAAAATGGGCCTGAGTTCTTGCTGTGTGGACACTTAGGAGAGCTTCTACTCCCCTTTGGACAAGGAAAGCTCCCTTGCCCTCACCACAGTCCCCACCACTCCCTACTGTCTCTCACCAGGCCCTTTAGCTTAGACAGGCAACATGCACACTGGACCTGGCTCCTGGCTTATGAAGCAGCACAGTTTCCTGCCAAGCCACATTCATAACATACTTAGAGATGTGGTCAGCTTGCATCCTCCTTTACTGTGATACCTCCTTCTGCACTTGAGTCCCTTTTCTTTTTTGCCTTCCCACTTGTGGGCTTCCCTTGCTCACATTTAATTTTGGAATGTCAGATCTTGTGGCTCTCTCATGTGTAAATGCCTTGTTTTTCATCTACTCTAGAAGCTCTTTGAGGAAAGAAACAGTTAATACACTTTTCTTGGCTCCTTTTCCTGACAAACTGGGTTGGGCACACAGTAGGTCCTCAACCAGAGCAATAGGGCATGAGGAGATGAATCTGAGTAAAACATGGGAGAACAAAGGATAGAAAGGCGTGACTTCCCCACAGCAACTTGCTGGTCAAACTGCCAAGACCTTAGAAGGCCATGGAGGAGGTACAGACATAGTTCCTTTAAGTAAAGATGCAATAACTCAAAATTAACCACCATGAAGCAGAGAATTGAATGCCAGACTATGTGGCTTAAGGATCTGAGAAGTCCAGAGAATTCTAACTTGACTGTTTAGAAGAGTTCAGACCCCAGGGGTGGCAGTGGGGCTGTGCCAGGGTGACATGTAGCAATGGATCCATTAGTATCTGCCACTCATGCCTTAATAAGACTGTGGAGTCTGAAACAATTTCATGCCTTTCCTGTAGTGAAAATGACTTTAAAATGACTCCTAAAACCAACAGTGGCAGGTCATTTACACTCAACATGTTAGGTCAATGATAAAAATTTCCAGGACATGACCTGGGCCCTGAAACATCCAGATGGACCACTAGAGTATGTAAAGTTTCAGATGTGTCCCCCTCCACCACCCACTCCTACAAGAAAGGGCAAATAAGCCCATGGACCACCAGGGCAAATGCTGGGATGCCTTCTATAAATGATACCATTCTGTCTGCTGCCTGGGGGCATATTAAGAACAGCACTATTGCCTAATCTCGTGGGAAGACCAAGTATTCAAGAATTGATCCAGATGTTTCCACATGACCTTGCTTCACTCCAAGAGGCAAAGTAACTATTGCATAATTCTATAAATCTAAATGCACACACAGCTCCTACCATAAGATTGTGAAATTAAGTACTGCTTCTTCTGTGTATCTCTTTAGAATTTAATATATATATTGAGTCCTCCCCCATATTGGAGGTTCTATTGAAGGATTTGAAGAAGTTTATCATAGGAGGGCCATAAAAAAATTGTCGAGTAAGAAATGAGTTGTTCTCTGTCCAGTTCACACAACCTAAGAGGACAAAGCCACACACAAAAGAATGTAGCAAGACAACTCAAGGTAAGCTGTACGGGTGTTCTCAAAAAATGTGCCCACCATTCTAATTTTAGTCCTTTTTAAACTAAAAGAAGATAAGTAGGGAGGAAAACGAGAACAGTTTTGAATATCTGCCTATTGGAAAAGATGAAACTGAACTACTCTGTTTCAACAGATGACAGAAACGATTAAAATCAGCCGTCTGTGTTAATTAGTGCCTATTACCGCAAATATATCGTTCCCCTGTCACCACCACTGCTTCTTCTTGATCCAAGCTGTGATGGCAAAGATTTTGCTACCCACAATTTCAAGGACCTTCCAGAACTAAGGGTCTCTTCATTGCCAAGATCATTTGAGTTAACCCTGTCCCTTCTACTACTGAACGATTGTTTGGCTCCATTTCAAAGCTAGTGATTTTGGCCCCAACACTCTTCGGTCTTCAATCCATGGTTGTCTGGGGTAACATTTGCTCTTACATGGCCTGCTGTGTTGAGAGTAACGATGCTTGCCCGAAGTGGTAACAAGGAATTTATTAGGAGCTACATACAGTGTTCTGTGTTGTCTTTCATGTAATCAACCACTACGATAAATTTCAGATCCACACTGAAATTTATGATCACTAAAAATGTAGCCTGGTCACAGAGACAGGCCATTTGAAGTCTGTATATCCTATGACACTAGCCATTCAAAACAGAAACAATTTGGGTAACTCTCTAAAGTGAGGGAAGTGATATAAGCTTAACTTTCTGCGCACCATCTGAGAAAATCACCCAAAAGAAGCCAATGACAGCAGACACTGGAGAAGCTCCACTCCAGACCCCCTGACCCACATGCGGGTGCCCTTGATGCAATGTCCTGCTCCCAGTTTCCCCACCTGAGTGCCTGAATCTTCCAACTTCTCCTGAGGGCTTTCTCCAGCACCAAGGGAGGTTGATAGACACAGAAGCACCTGAAAGGTATAGAATATTTAATTCTGGAAGAAGGGAGGAATGTGAACAGCCCTCAACCAATAGGGGACTAGATGGAGTGGATAAATACCCCAGCTTCCTGCCTTTGAGGCAGGTTCTTCATGTTCTCTTAGACCTAGAGTTGACCCCAGGTACGCATGGTGGTATTCTGTTTAAGAATGTACCTTTTATCAACCCTTTTCCCCACTTTGTCTCACTTTGCTCATTCCCTCTCTTGAAGCAAGTCCTGGATCCTGTGCTCAAATTCTTATCTGAGGGTCTGCTTTTAAGGAAATCCAAACCAAGACAGAGGTTAACCAGACAAGATTTAAATTCATAATTGTTTTTCTTCCTGTCTGTGGCATATTCCACAGGGAACACATTAGCTCTCTCTTAGTATCCCACATATAGAAATAGTAGGCACAGGGAAAATGCTAGAAGAAAGGAGACACTTCTGATACAACAGCAGTGAGTAGCTAAACTGGCTTGAAAGCTGCTCACCAGCAGCTATACCAGTGCCTCCCTAGTTCAGACATCCCAAAGATCTCTTTGCTCACATTTTTTTTACTTTTCTTTTAAGGGCTGAGATGTGTTTTCCATTCTAAGCACCATTCAGCAAATTCATGGGCAGCAGCATGGTATAAGGCAAGAGAATAAATAGGTTATCAACTACTAATGTCTGTAATGGAACCAGGGTAATAGTAGTGGCCAGTAGGCCAGGCATTTACAATTATTCCTACAGAGAAAAGAATAAGGACTTTGGAATCAGACAAACTCAAAACTCAAAATCAACCCTAACATTTAAGATCCTGGGCATCTTAATTTACCTGTCTAGGCTTCAAGATCCTCGACTACATAATTGCAGATACTAGTTCCTATCCTATAAGGCTATGACAAGGATTGTGTATGATGATATGTGACAGCTCCTGGAATGCTCCTAGCTCAATAAGAATTTGGTTCCCTTTCCCACTGGAAGCCAGAGAGCTGTTTTATCAAAAGTGTTCTGGATTTCTTAAGCAAATATATTATTTGCCAGAATTACTTAATGTATTTAATGGCAATGAACCTCAAATGGGTTAAAACTTTTTTTTTTAAGCTATAAGATCACAAACCTCTCCTGTCACACCTCTCTTTGGCTGAAGTAGTTTTTCAGTGGAATTTAATCCTCCAGGCAAGGACATTTGATCCTAAACAAACCATAATACACCCTTTAGAATATGGTAGTCATAATTCCCAGGTCAATTAAAAACATTGAAGAAAGATGCTGAAAAAACTGACTGGCTTTGATGACACATGCTTTAAATAATTAACCAGCAACCATGCAAGTTTACACTGGGTCCATTAGTTGATTGCTCTGTTTAGAAAAGGGACTGTCCCATATGGCATTCCAAGTGTGGACCACATTCCAACCTCAGGAACTTGATGCTGCTGACAGCATGTGCATCCTGGCAATCAAGATAGTGGAAACTTGTGCAAATGTGAAGTCACTTTAAAACCTTGTGCAAATGGTATAAGTGGTGATTTGGAAAATATGCTGGAAAGTTAGCTGCCAAAAACAAAAATGAGAGTAATTTAAGGCACTTTAAGTTGCCAGCAAACATGCCAGAGCCCAGCACACGCCCAGCACCGATGGATACAGAACACATAACTGTTGAATGACTTAATGAATGCTGGCCTCTGTGCATTTTCCCCGGTACAATTGGCATGCCCACAACATAACATATGAGAATTAGAAATAGGAAAGGTGGTCTTTCAGATCAGACAGGGACAAGAGACAAAGATTGAGAGGTTGTTGTGTGTCTCCCCTGATGAATAACCTTCCAAGCTTGCTGAGAACAGGCAGACCTCTGAGAGGCAATAATTTCAGGTACCACAGTTTAGCTGAATAACACTCGTGCCCCAACAACACAGTTCAAGTTTCTGTTATCATGATAGATACATTAACCATGAGAAACTATTAAAAGTAAAAACTCACTGCTAGTGCTTCAGTCCACAATCACAATGTACATAACATGCACTCCACAACTTGTGACCAACATACCAATGTTTTCATAGTGTCGCAACTAGTCACTGCATCATGGATTCCAATGAAAAATCCATGTGACATTCTATGAGATAGATAATCAAAAGAAGTAACTGGCCAACAAGATGAAAGTGAAGCAAAAAAATTAAGAGTGGTAACAGTGGAAGGAAAACAAAAATGTGACTGAAGTGTAAATAGAGTTATAGAAGGCATAGCCTGATGATGCTGTGCTTCCTGAGACTCTAGAAATGCAGCCAGATGAACTCAGTGAAGACAAACTTATCAGCACAAATGAATAAAGTCATTGTGACAAAATGAATGATGTCTCAAAGGAAGTGACACTGGCAAAAAAACATCACATTAAAGAAACTCTTGGAGATACTTCACAACACTGAAAGTCTAAAGGATGAAATGTTGAAGGCTGATCCAAACTCAGAAAGTAGTAGGACAATTTGCCAATGCCTAGAAAAAATGCACAGTCTATAACATAAGCACAAGTTAAAAGTACTCTTAGTTTTTTTACAAAGAAATGAAATACTTTAATTCTTGATATTTCTATGTTTTTAATTATTTGTACTAAATACTAATTTTACTATTTTGCATTTCACTAGACATTTGTAACCAATGGTAATATTGCTTTTAATGATGTGACAAAAAAGTTTCAAAGTTCACAAAATCATCACGATTTTTCTCATTGAGTATTAAGATTGTTTTGGTTTCAGCTTGCATGGTCATTTTCACCATTCTGTACAACCAGAGCAGAATTAAAAATATGTCAGGCAAATGGGATTCTCTCTAAAAGTAGAACCCATAAAGAAGACAAATAGCAAAACTTTGCCTAGAGTCTGGTCCTGATTCCTGGCTCCATAAAAACAGGTAAGATGCCGGCAGTGTGGTCAATTTCCTCCAAGCCCTGTTTTTCTCTTTCTGGGACTGCACTGTGCTCCAGAACAAACATGAAACAAAATCAAGCAGTGTAGGTATAAAGCTTCACCATTTATTAAGCACTCAATTTGGGAATGGGTTTCTCCATTGAATGCTCTCAATTATCTAAGGTACATGAGACACTTATAACCCCTATTTATAAGGATAAAACTGGGCCTGAGAGAAAATGAAGCAATAACCCCAAACTGCACAATTAGGAATTAGAAACCTATAGCAGTGCTGAATAACAGACATAAACTGTCTATAAATACAAGCCACACCTGTTGCAACAAGTTTTCTAGTATTCACATTAAGGAAGGGAAAAAGGAAAAGTGAAATTCATTTTAATTAACCAATCACAGTTGAACTCTGAACAACACAGGTTTAAATTGTGCAGGTCCACTTACATGTGGATTTTTTCCCCAATAAATATACAGCCAGACCTCCATATCCCATGACTTTGCATCCATAGAATCCAAACAGTATTTTCAATCCATATTTGGGAATCTGCAGATACAGATGCCAACTGAATGCATTGTTCTACACCATTTTACATCAGGGACTTGAGCATTCAGGGATTTTGGTATCCACAGAGTGGGGATGGAAACAATCATCCATTGATGTGGAGGAAAAATTGAAGTTTTGGAGCAGTCAAAAGTTGAATGCAGATTTTCAACTGCAAAGGGGAATAACACCCCTAACCCTACATTGTTCAAGGTTCAACACATAATCAACATAAAATTATTAATGAGATAGTCACATTCCTTTAAACTAAGTCTTCAAAATATGGTATTTTACACTGACAGCACACCTCAATTCCACATTTCAAGTTTTTGACTGCCTGAATGTGGCCCTAGGCTATGGTATTGGACAGGACTGGGAACTGTCTTTTGTCTCCAAGAACAAAAATTTTAATAACTATGGGCCTCATATTTTGATCCACAAAATTATTACCTTAGCAATTATATCCTTCCCTTCTAAAGAGTGTCCTGAGGAAGTGGACACTTCCAATTCCAGAAATTGGATTTAAATTCCTTTCTTTTTAAATTTCTCTTAGAAAAGTATTAAGCCAAGCAACTGAGGAAATAATTCTAGTGAAGAGAAATAGGAGGTCAGGCATAGATATATAAGGACAGGTTTTTGTACCTAAGTAGGAAGGTTGCCTGATAGGGAAAGCCCTCACAGAGGGAATACTTGAGTGGGGTCATTGGCTTTACTTTCTAAGTGGTATATATTTTTCTATTTATGTGTGACTGATGTATAGATGTAGAATTGATTTTTATATCTTGATTTTCTATTCAGCAAATCTGGGAGATCTTTTGCATTAATTCTAAAAATCTGCAATAATCTGTTTATTAGAAAATCACAAAGTTTATAAATAAATTTATTCATTGCATTCAATGCCTCTACCTTCAATTTGATAAAACTTTTGTTCAAATTTTCTATATCCTTAATGAGATTTTATTATTGGATCTGTGATTTACTAAGAAAATTGTATTAATATCTCTCAATACAATTAAAAATGTGTCAGGTTTTTGTTTTCAACTTCTTCTTGAAAACCATCAGTTTTTGCTTTATTTTGAGACTATGTTATCAAGTGCTTAAAGATTTAGAATTATTCTATCTTCTCAGTTAACTGTATCCTTACCATTGAATAATGACTTTATTCCAAATAATAATTTTTGCCTTGAAATCTATACTATTAGATAATAATATCCAATCTTATCTAACCCAATGGTTCCTTTTGGGTAGTGTTTGTCTACATATTTTCCCATTCTTTTAATGTCAATCATCTGTGCCTATGTTGTACCTGTATCCCTTGTAAGCAACATGTAGCTGAAATTTTTTTACTCTAACCTGACAATCTGTCATAAATTTAGTCCACCTATATTTATTATTATTCATATATTTGAACTTATTTCTACCACCTCATTTTGTATCTTTTATTTATCCTTTCCCCCACTATTTGTTCTTTTCTCCCTTCTTTGGACTGATTGGGATACATACTAATTTTCTACTCTACTGCTTTGGAAATCATATATCCTATTCTTAGGATTTTAGTAATTTCCCATGACTTGTAACATGCACATTTAACTTCATGACATTAATCTGTAATCAATATATCCACACTCTTGAGCAAAAGTACAAAGAC
The DNA here is from genome assembly GCA_004027375.1 of Macroglossus sobrinus. Taxonomy (NCBI): domain Eukaryota; kingdom Metazoa; phylum Chordata; class Mammalia; order Chiroptera; family Pteropodidae; genus Macroglossus; species Macroglossus sobrinus. The sequence continues at coordinate 236,957 of PVKZ01001939.1, read as the reverse complement.
TGTAAATGCTTTTCTGATCATCTGACCAAATTGATTATATTTATAAAGTTAATATTGCTTTATACAATCTAAAATATTCTCTCTCTCTCTTTCATACACACACACACACACACACACACACACACACACGCATGCACACACGCACGCACTAATTCTATTATCCAAAATTCTGTAGGGTTTCATTCTATTCAGAACTTCAGAGAAAACTGTGGTGCTTCCTGGAAGCCCAGGGTGTTACCAGTGTGGGAATCATGATATGTTAATTTCTTGGCATAGAGTCTCAGTACCATGAAAGCGGTATAAAAAAGAATCCCAAACTTACTTGAGGCAACCTGTCTTTGGATAAGGTATTTCTGGAGAAGACTCACTAACCTCCAACCAGAGCCCAGGTCAAAAGAGACAAACTTCTTAGCATTTTCTTTTGTGGGAAGTAGATATATTATACGGTCCCCTTTTCATTAATCAAAGGGTTCTGCTTTCATGTCAGTGCCTCAAATGACCTCCACAATCCACTTAAACCTCAGGCTTGTCTTGAGTCCTTGTGTGGTCATTAAAGTCACATCCCATGTTTACTGAGATGGGCAAATACCATCAGGGAGGTGAAACTGTCAGAACCAGTGTGTTCCTTGCGTATTCAGCTTTTTCTTTATTCATAATTCCAATAATATTTCTTACTTCCTAGTAAGTCAGCTTGGTTATTATACTGTCCAACATTTCCTGTTACTTTGGATTAGGAAGATTTTCAGGTTATCTTGCCTTCTGGACATTGCACAACAGTCAAAATGACCTTTTGAGAAGGCTTATATGGTCATGTAGTTCCCTTCCTTCTTAAAACCCTTTGAAGATCTCCCATTTGCTCTAAGAATAGACCCCTGAATTATTTTTTCCCAAGTTGAGATATAATTGACATATAACATTGTATAAGTTTAAGGTGTACAACATTTAACATGTGTATATATTGCAAAATGATTACCACAATAAGATTAGCTAACCTCTCCATCACCTCACCTAATTACCCTTTTCGTAGATGTGTGGTGAGAACATTTACGATCTACTCTCATAGCAACATTCGAATATATAATATTGTTAACTATAGTCAACATGCTGTATATTAGATCCCCAGAACTTACTCTTCTTATAACTGGAAGTCTGTACCCTTTTAAACAACATCTCTCACTCCCCCAGCCCCGGGCAACCATCATTGCAAGCTCTGTTTCCTCAGTATGGCTGTTATAGATTCCACATATAAGTGAGACCATACATATTCGTCTTTTTCTGTCTGACTTTATTTAGCATAATGCCCTTGAAGTCCATTCATGCCTGAATTCTTACTGCAACTTAGCATCAGCCTACCCCTGCCTTCTTCCATCCCCAGTTCATCCTGCATCGCTCTGCCCCTCATTCACTTCACTTTAGCACATTACTTTTTCACACTCAGTCTAATGCCACCAACCACCTCCAGAACTTGGTAAGCACTAGGTTCCTCGCCTGATAAACTTGTCCCCTCCACCTCACCTTCTCATTCCTCAGGTTCTCTCTCAGTGATCACTTCCTGACAGAAGTCTTGTCTGCTCCTACAAACTAATTTAGGGATCCCCATTATATGTTCTTGCAGCACTTTCCTTCCAGCACTTTTCTCAGTTTATAATTATACACTTAATAGTGTGAGAATCTAATTGATATCTGTCTTCTCGGCAGACTCTCAGCACTAGAACCCTAACAGCTGGGTCAGGGCCTGGATCATGATATTCATTCACAAGGTGCTGAAGGAAAACTGACTAAATCAGGATTAATGCAGAAGCTGAGGCAACGACTTGCTGATAAAGGGATGAAGGCCTGGAATATTATGATACAACAGTAGAAAGGTCAGTAGATAGGAGAGATATTGAGAAGAAAGAATTGATAGCAGTTGGCAATTGGATAGGAAAATAAGTTTAAAAAAAGAGCTACATGTCATTAGTAGAAATTTAGAAATTTGTATTTTAGACATAATGAGTATGAAATGTAAGAATATTCAGCTGGAAATGTCCAGTGGCAGCTGGAAATGCTGGTGTGGTCCTCCAAAGTGAAATGAAGATCATGATCATCTGAACCAAGGTGGGAGCTGGATCTCTGCAGGAGGATGCAGCAACCAGGGGAATGTGGCTGGGAGAGAGGAGCATAGTACCAGGGCAGCGTCCTAGCAATAAATGGAAAGAGAGTAGAAGGGGGGCCAATGAAAGATATGGAGAAGAGCCCCAGTGATGTGAAACAAGAGACTGTAAAGGGTCAGAGAAAGAAGCAATGTGTTTCCAACAGGAGAGGTGGGTCAGCCACATCAAGGGCTGCAGAAGGATCAAGATGAAATATTTTTACAATAAACCAGAGGTGGCTATGTAAGTTAAACCCTGTTATAAACTTCCTATTCCTTTCACTGTTCATAACACCTACAAATCTTGTCAGGATATACTTCAGAATAGCAGAGAAGATAGAAGCCTCCAGGATTCGGGGTCCTTTCAAACTGTGAAGATATAACCTTAAATTAAATTACAATTCAGAGTTTTTAGAGGTTAAAAGTTAATACCTAAAGAAATTCCCAATTATTTTGGGGGGAAATGTGTTCTGGAATTATCTGTAGGTGTCCTTTTCCTCAACTCTCATCCTCCACCCCACAAAGCTGTGATTTGGAACCTTCCGGGTTGTTTAAACAAATTCATTTCTGATTCACAGATTCACTATTTGTATACCCAAGATTTTATAAAATATATACATAAACCCTGTAAGTCATATTTTTACTCATTAACATGGGTCCTGGGAAACTGCACAGGGTATATTCAGTCATTCTCTTCCAAAATAATTTTTCAAGTTATATGGAGAGTAAAAACCTTGCTTTAGTATCAAAAACAGACATAAAACATCTCAAAATAACAACAACAAAACCTTTCACCATTTCTACTTATGCATTAAAAAGGAGAGGGAAAGGCACTTTTTGAGCAAAGCAAGTTTAATGCTTTAAATAGTAGACTTTATTAAGAAGAATACATGGAAAAATCTATACTTCAGGAAAAAAAGTAAGCATCATCTAGAACATACCTTTCCACCAGACTGTCTGATTCTGACTTTTCATTGCCCTTGATCTATTTTACAGTTCTGTACATTGATAGTGATGCAAAATATTATACATGCAAATTTTGTTCAGTAGGTTCAACTAACTTCTCTCCATGACTGAAAGAAACCAATTTTGCCTCTGTTTGCACAATATTCCTGATCTATATATGTGTCTGTTCTTTGGATTCTTCTTTAAAATGTTTATAACACCTTACCAGTTCCCTTATCCATATGAGTTAAATAAAATCTTTAATCTATGTTCTTTCTATAGATATATGGACATTAAGATTTACCATTTCTGAAAATTATTGTTTAATAATGAGAGAAGAAACTTGTCCCATGAACTTAGAGAGAAAATAAAAAACTGAACCATACTTGACGAACACTGAATAGTGTGGGATATACCAGCTGCAGTCCCAGCTGCTTGCAGTTTAGTCCTGGGAGAAGAGTAAGGAATTGCTCCTTCCCACAGCCCAGACAGTGTTGCCCAAATCACAATCTATATGGGACATCTCAAACACAACACCAGAAAAACTGACCTCATTCCACACCTCTCTGTTGACTCAATGAATGCGTAAATGAATGGATGAATAAAGCTGAAACACCTACAAAAACTGGGGTTTTTATTTACTCTCATCAGGGCCCATGCAGACTGGCTTCAGATTAAGCCATCACCCCTCCCATTGAGTTGTAAATTAATCTTCTCTTGAATCTGGATGTCCAGTACACCCATTCACAATCCCACAGGACTCCTCCCCTCCTTTGCCTTTTCCAGGAAATCTTTTGAGTTAGGAGTTGAGATGGGAGCCTATGGCAGGGATGTGATAGTGCTGAAGCACAGAGGCAGATACTTAAGCCGATCACTTTTTCCAAAGCAACAGTCTACAGACCTTGAAGGTATAACTGGGTCAATTAGAGGAGCCTTTCAGATCTTGCTGCCTGGTGAGATCAAATTCACTTATTATTCAGCCTTTCTACAGCCATTAACATTCATTTCTCAGCACCCTTTGCCAGAGAGACAAAGGGCAGCCATTCTGCAGTAAAATGACCCCCATTGTCCAGGGACACTAATTCACTATTCATCACAATTTCCCTCAATGAGAGCTAAGGGTGCCAAAAGCTCTGAATGCAGAGCTGCCACCAGAGTCTGTAAGGAGCACCTTGGCCAAGAAAGGATAGAGCTGCAAATGCCATAAGCATCACTGACATAGGCCAGTGGAAGTGCTAGTTATAAATAATTGTTATCTATGTATCCATGCAGCACTGGGAAACCCCCTGGACATGCTCTGTAAATCCACTTACAAGCACTTTTCAGTTTTTCAGAATTCAGACCTGGCATGCCTACCTTGACCTGAATGAGACCAAGTGAAATTTCCATGACCAACAACAGCCCCACTTTGAGAATGGAGAAATGGAGAAGTGATCTGAGAAAGAATGTCACTGAGGAAGTGAAGGCTGACAGCACAGAGCTGTGATTCTAGTGGTACCTAATGGGGCCTCCAAGCCCCATTTGGTGTCTGCACAAATCCTGGTGTCTCAGAGTACATGAACTAAGCATGGCTTAGCAGAAACACTGATAAAAAGTCATCTCTGACATGTCACAAAACAGGAACACCTTCCTAAACTTCTGAAGCCACCTCAAACCCCATCTGATCCTCACAGCCTCATCTATGAAACCCTCTTTGCCCACTTGCATGATCTTCTTGGCTCTAGCTGGTTTGCTTTTCAAAACCTACTGCAAGGTCCTAGCAGGGCCACACACACCTGTCCAAGTGGCATGATCAAAACTGGGGGCTTCAGTAGGGTCCTGTTCACAGAGACAGAACTGGTAGAGGAGGGGTCCCATCACCAGCCAGGCCCATGGGGGGTACCAGTACTGGTACCTGCCCAGATCCCCTTCACCTCAAGGGTACCATCCTAGCTGCTAATGGCTCTCACCTGCCCCCTTCTCCAGAGAAGATGCCTCACCTGGCATGGATCTCCCCAGATCCCACGCCAGGTTGTAGCCAGTGGCCAGTGAATGGCTGACTAGGAGTACACAAGGCAGCCCCTTGGCTCCTAGACAGGATCAATTCTGGGATGTGGTTGCATTCTGATCTATCTGTGGAATTGGCTGACCCCAGCAGAGTTTACATCCCAGTTCAGTTTTCATCCCCAGCCTATCCTGCTTTATCTAGCCTCCCTCCATCAATCGTTCACTTGCCCAAGAATAAGGATCTATCAACTGGAGACAGTGGACACCCTTCTAGAAGGAGGTTAATTAATGCCTTCTTATTCATTTACGACTTCCCAAGGAGGAGAAACTACTGCAGGCAGCGCTGTGCCAGCTCCGCTGGTCTCCTTGAGCCTGTCTGCATATGGGCACACCATACTTCAGCCCACATTGAAGTATTACTGTCGCTTGAGCTCCAGCAGCCTAGAATTGGGAAAGCACTGTAAAAGATCTTCTTTTTAATGTCAAAGCACATTTCAGAGCCACTTCATGTCTAGTGGTAGGACAATGTGGATGCTATTTCAAAAGAACAGAACCCTCAGATCTATTCCAATAAAGGCTGTGATGGCTAATGGAAATGCCACCAGCCTCTGCTTTCAGTTGCAATTACATAAACTCAGGTGGCAGCACCAGTTATTGCTGGGTGACTAAAAGCCCCAAACAGCAGTCATATGGGTCTTTGATGATTTTCAGGGGAAAATGAACAGATTAGTGCTTGATTAAGGCTTTATGGGTGGAAAAAATAACAGATGGGGGGTTGGAAGCCAGCATTTTCACACCTCATTAAATAAATTGGGTCTCTTAAGTCCTTGGGGGTAGGGGCAGAGAGAAGATGGAGAAAATGAAGGATGAACCCAAATCATTCTTCACCCAGACCAGGGCCCATGGTGCCCCACAGAATCCAAGGCACAAGGCCACAGGACTGAGGAGGCAGCTTGGAAGTGGTCAAGAGGGCTACACCTGGCCAAAAGGTAGAGAGGGGCAGGTGATAGCTCCATAAAACCTTGTCAGGCCAACTCAGCCACTTGCCTTTGCTTTTTGTGTTCACTCCCAGCCAGGCTGGCACCTCTGCCCAGGACATCCCTTGTGTGTCCAGGGCCTTTGGACTAGTGCCAAGCCTGTGTGTAGGACCCCTGGGTGTCCAATCAGTTCTGTCACAGATGTCTTCACTCACCAGCTCCCAGGAGGCATAGCCATCATGATAAAGCCCTTCAAGGGTTCCAGGCTAGCAGCAAGGCTCAGGGGCCAACTAAGCGCTGTGTCTCTGCAGAGGTCCCTGGGTATGAAACCCCATATGAGAAAACAGTCACCCGAGATACAGCCTCTACTCCCAGAGTGCTGGGGACAGAAGCCAGACTGGTGCTCTGACCCCCGGCCTTCCACTTCAAGCTCCAGGATCCCAGCCTCAGGCTGACCTGAGCTGGGGAGGTGCTTTCTAGAAAGCAATGCGCTACCTATAAAATGTGCCATAGCCTTAATTCTTTCTGACAGTCTCTGGGTCATTTCTGCCAGTCAGTCTGCTTCATGTGGGCTCAGCCTACTGTGGACACCACACAGGAGCATGAGTGTGGGAGGACTGTCTCTCACAGACCTGGTCTCAGACACAGTAATTCTGAAAAGACTCATTCTTACTGTATTTTTTTCCTTAAATAAGCTTTTCTCTGAGAATTCTAGTTATTGTGATTGCACTTTCTCCCACATGATTAACACCTCTCTACACTGTGATTCATTCCCCTGACCGCATTACTACCTCAGGGGTTGGTCCTCCCACACACAAGGGTGTGTGGGTGGGGTGCATGATGTGTGGATGTGTGGGTGTGTGGTGTGTGTGGTGTGTGTACAGTGTGTATATGATGAGTGAGAGATGGGAATTCAAATCCTATTTGGAGATGTTCTGAGAGGACAAAAAAATACAAGTGTATGAAGAAGAGTAAGAGGAGGGAGGAGAGAAGGAGTAGAGGAGAATCAATAATATTAGTAATAGTTATTACTGTTGTTTCAGTCTCGAGAGGGCAACGCATGTGCCTCTAGTGTGTCTCCTGTCAGAAACCACCACCCACCCGACATGCTGCAGGGATCCAACATCGAACAAGAGTGAGGACACCATAGTGCAGCAACTTCTCCACTCTCAAAATTTGGATTCTCTCTTGTCTGTAGTTGGTTTACCCATGAAGCCTTTCAGTCCAACAGATGTGACCATAAAGTTCAAACTCAATTATCCACTTTGCTTTAATATTCAAGTTACACTTTAAATAAGTACATCCACTTTAGAAAACTGTTTATTATGATCTACTAAAGCCAAACCACACACCCATTATAAAACATCCACCTTGGGGTATAGACCTAATCGAAATGCATACACGTGATCACAGAAAGGCATGTATAAGAATATTCTGAGCAACATGACTCATACTGAAATTATTCAAATGCCCATCAATTCTGACAAAATACTAGGCAATAGCAACAATGAATAATCTACAACTGGTCAAAATGATGTAGGTGGATCTCAGAAGAATAACATTCAGCAAAAGAACATATTCATGGTTTATACTGAAACAACACACAAAAACAGGCAGAACTGACCTATGCTGTTAGAAGTTGGGATAGTGATCACTCTTGGGGTGGGGGTGACTAGAAAGGGCCATGAGGGGCTACAGGGGTGCAGGTCTTACTGTTTCTTGACATGAAAGCTGTTAAGTCTGTGAAAATTTATCAAGTAATACATTTATAATAGATACAATTTTCCACATATATGTTAAACTTCAAAAAACTTATTTAAAAGTAACAAAAATGAATCATATTCTCTCTTCACTGGAATCATCCTTGTTATTTCTTATTTGGGTTGAAAATAGAAAAGGCAGCAGGAAAATGTAAGAAGGGCTTAGACTCTTGAAGCAAAATCAGTGAAAGCAAGGCCAAGTCCATGCTTAAATCAGAAGGCGAGGTGAGTGAGAGGGAAAGTTGGGGGGTGGTGGTATTTGGCGAGAAAAAGATGAAATCAGAGTCCACGTGAGAGCTGTATGATTTGCATCTCTTCATTCTGCCTAAGGTTCAACGAAATATGCCACAAAACCTTGATCTGACTAGCTTCCAAAACTGTGAGAAAATAAATGTCTGTTGTTTAAGGAAAAAATAACAAAAGCTACAGACCCTGGATCTTGCATCAACTTCTCTAGGGCACAGGGCCCTCAATATAACTTGTTCTCTGTTCAAGGTGAGTAGGGAATAAAACAGTCAAAAGGCTTGGAGGCGTTTCATCTGAGGTCAACTAAGCACTGCTTTCTCCAACTACAAATAGAAATTCATTTATTCATTCTTCCAACAGCTACCTAGCAAACTTCTCTCTGCAGAGCAACTCACTGTGTACTACACAGAGGTGGAGGCATTTGAGATCCAGAAGTTAACTGAAGAGATTTCAAGGTGAATAACTGATCTGGTGACTCCACTGCTTAAGTGTCACCTAGAGAAACTACTCTCACAAATAGGCACAGGAGCTGTGCACAAGAATGTTTAACTCCAGCACTATTTGTGATGAGAAAAACAATGCAAACAACTCAAATGTCCACCATGATGGGAAGAGCTAAAAAGCAAAATCACCTTTGGTATGTCCATATGAATGAGTCAGAGACCAGTGAGGAAAACAAGGTTTTCAAATGGAGAAAATTTAACACAAAGAATTGGCTGTATAGGTGATGGAGTAGTTTAGAAACTGAACAGCCTGGGGGCAACTCAGAGATTAGCAACAATGGGAAGCTGTCAGCATCCCTAAAATGGGAAAGGCAGAGAGAGAAAGGGTTATAAGCAGGTCATGAAGGAGTTTTCAGCATAAATGAAGTCACAGCCAAGAGGGTGTCTGAAGTGGGGTGGGAGACGTGAGGTACAGGGAAAGGAGATGCCCTTTCTTCTCTTTCTCTCTCCTGTACTTCCTGTTGGCTGAACCTGCCTAGAAGACAGAGGGCAGGGGAGCTGGGGAAGGTAGCTCCCAGTGAAAAGAGCAGAAAATATCCTGAAGGTGGACAAGATATCCTGAGACAGCATCCTAACATTAAAAAGAAGAGGACAGATCAATCTCTAACATATACTATTGAATGAGAACAGAATACGAAAGGAAATACTCCGATTATACCATATAAGCATAATGAAATATCACACATTTACTATGGAAAACAAAAATGTATATAAATGGGGACATGCTCAACTGATTATGGAATGACTTCTGGACAGGGCCATTGATACTGAGGATAAGCTAGGAGTCCTCAAATAGAACATTAGCATTATCAATGATGTCTTAAACTTCACCAGCAGGAAGTAACCCAGGAATTAGTTTGGTAATAACAATTTTAAAAGGCTAATGCATGAGCCAGTTCTGGTATGTGTTGCTTCCCAATGCTGCTAGCCAGAGCTGGTGTTCCCTTCCTGAAGACTCCCCTGGCTCTTTGTAAGGGCATGTCACATGTGGCATTAGAATTTATTGTTTATACATGTCTCTCTTTTCTAATGGACTCTGTGTGCCTCCAGGGCAGGGACTGTTTCATACTGAGCGCCATATGGTACCAAGAGAGTCTCCCCAATAAAAGTCAGTTGAATTATAGCAAATTAAATTATGAATAAGTTCAAAAAATAAAAGTTCACCATTAGATAGAGTAAAAGGTTCAAGGACATAGAATTTGAGGTAGGCCTTGAAAGAAGGGTGTAATTACATGTTTGAGAGCCTGTCATACTGTAGACACTCAATTGATGTTGAGAGAATGAACAAAAGTTGTCGCTTTACTTGGTTTGTCACCCAGTGCTCCATCCTGTTAAATTCATTTATAATACATATGCCTCCTGGACCCTAAGGGCTATGGAATCGGCTCTCTATCTCCGAGTCAGGCTGGAGCCAAATTTTGGAAGTACAGGCTTAAACATTCAGTATAACTTTGTTATAGACTGAATGTTTGTGTTCCCTCCAAAATTCATATTTTCAAGGTGATGGTATTAGGAGGTGGTCAGGTCATGAACATGAGCCCTCATGATTGGAATTAATGTTCTTATAAAAGAGAGCCCAAGAGCTCTCTTTCCCCTTCCACCATGTGAGGACATAGTGAGAAGGAAGAGGGCTCTCACTTTTTTTCTCACTGATTTTACTGGTGACTCAATCTTAGACTTCCAGCCTTCAGAACTGTAAGAAATAAATGTCTGCTGTTTAACCACCCAGTCTTTAATATTTGTGTTATAGCCTGAGCTGACTAATACACCTTTGCAAGTAGAAGGAAACAGAAATACTAACAGATGTTTAAAGGGAGATGTGCCTGACTATCGCAGCACCATGTCAGGAAGCTTGGTCCAGCATGATGTGCTGGAAAAGGGCCGAGAGCTGGGAGACTAAAGAGGCAAGGGCCAGAAGGTGCAGGTATGAAGTGGAGCGAGAGTAGACAAAGTGAGAGGAAAGATGAGGAAGACACTGTGAAGGAAGAAGGTATAGAAATCCTGCTTCCTGGATGCTGGTGAAAACATAGGAATCCAAGATGCTCAGACATCACACCTGGAAGCCTAAACAGAAAGCAACCGTGGTTTAGGAGGAAGGTCCATGATAAGGTAAGTTTTGTTTTAGAAATATTCACACTTGGAGATGAAGGCAGACCATCTTAGTGAAAATAAATATTTCCTTTGCATCTCATGGGAACCGAAACACTGCCAGTCCAAATAACATCTCTGAACTGCAGAGTACCCCAATCTCATGGGTACACAGACTGGGAAGAAGTACATAACACCTTCACAGAAACTTGCAAAAAGGAGCTCTTCCTCTCCTTGCTGCAGCTCCATGCTAGTGTCTCCTTTCCTGCTCATATAGGCTGGATGTCCTCATGCAGGGCATGGCTGGTACAACCTAGTTAAATGATTTTTGAGGTTTAAAAGATAATTGGGGATGTAAAAAATGAGTCAAGTTAAGTACTTTTAGAGTAGAAAATAGAAGAGTAAGGACATTCACTGCTCAGCAGCATTTAACTCAGTAGGAGTGAGTTTCCAGTGAGGAAACAATTCCACAAGCTCTTACACTGTCACACCATATTCCAGGCAAGTGCCAGTTAAGACTTGATAAACAGAGAAAAACTTTATGAAACTCTTTACTGGGGAGGGAAGAGTATAACATGGGTGGAGCACACCACCCCTGCTAATAAATGTCTATAATTATTTACAGTGCTGTGGTAACTCTTCCATCAGTGTGGCTGATAACAGGACCTACTGGACCTCTTCTAAGCTCAGGGCAGACTCTCCAGGAAGAGGCAATGAGAGCATCCTACTAGATGCAGGCCTCGGCACCATCCTTGATGCCGATGCCAGCAGGCAGACAGCCAGGGGTCCATCTGCCACCACAGAACTGGAAATCAAAGCCCAGAACAAACTTCAAAATAAATACTGTGTAACAGAAATGGAATAGCTGTCACAGGTGTTGCTCCTCCTCTCAGTCCTTTCAGAAATAATCCAACCCTACCAAAGCCCTCCTTGTGCTCTCATGCACCTGCAGCTCCTGCTGAAATCAGCAAAGGCACCATCCCTCAGAGACTGAGAGGAGCAAGCCCAGGGTAGAAAGGAGAATGTCATCCTGTCCTCCTTTCTACCCCAAGGATGTCATCATTCCCCTCTTAACTTCTTTAGGCTTCTTTAGAGCAGCAGTAGTTTCCTGAGCACAGAAGGGTCTCTATCTTGGTGTTTACAATGAAACCCATTAGGTCTGCTGGAAGTAAAGTCACTCAAGGAGCAAAACACTTTGCTTTGGGTTTCTTCACGTGCAAAGAGCAAAATCATGGCACCTGCCTGATATGCTTACAGCAGTGCTTCTAAAACTGCTTCTACATGCAGTAAGAAACCTCGTTAGAACAGTTTCCTGGCTCCCATCCCCAAAGACTCTAATTCAGCATGCTGGGGTAGGGGCCATGGCCATGCATGTCTAGGAAGCTCATAGGGGAGAGGCTGTCAGGTACACTGATTTTAACTGATCCAAAGCCCTTTGAAAATCCCTGGTTTCTACTATGAGTAAGAACTTATGACATGCAGAAGCAATCTATTGAACTGTGCAATCTCAACGGCTCTGTGAAATCAACAAAAAACATCACATTTGTAAGAGTAATTCTCATGAAACAGAAATGAATAATGACTGAGGTCATGCTCAGAAGCAAAACTGTATTTGTCTGGCTGTAAATTTTCAGGAAGAATATTTCCAACATCTTCCAGGAGGCTTAAAATTTAAAATTTTAAAATTATTGATTTAAAATTATTGATAAAATTTTAATGTTACTGATATAAAGACAATTTAGTGTAAATGCTCACATTCTACAGATGAGAAAACTGAGAACAAAACCAAATATGCAGATGAGTAGCAGACATGGGACTAGAACCTCTGTCTTCAGTCTCACTGTCCAGTATTCCTGTTATGGACAACATGAGCCAAGTTTCCTATCCATGATTATTTTCATAGCAAAAATAATAAAGATACAGAGGATGGTAAAGTTTTACTGTCCTTCATGATGGAACAGTACAGATCAGTCCTGCACAATATCAACAGAAAAGGTTTCATTCCTGGTGTCTCCTAAAATAAACCTTAATTCTGTGCTGGCACTCAGAATGCTCCCAGGCAAGCATACCTCTTATCTCCCCTTCCTCTTTTCCTTCCAACCCTACTTCACAATGGACTCAAACACTGAAAAAACAAACACTGGGGTGAAAGAGCCATCAAGAGATACTATGGTACCCCAGAAGCCTTCAGGAGCATCCCTTACCAGACAGGACAAGATATGTCCATTTATGGTTTTCCTGGCTCGAAATTGAAGGATAATGTTCTTGCCATCTTAGGCAAAACAACTCTACGGATCTGCCTTGGGGTAGACATCCTTCTCTTCCCAGACTTACAACTGTTGTTTGTAATTCTATTAACACTGCTGGCCTGTACAACCAGAAGGAGCCTGGAAAGATCCCCTCTCCCACACTGGACTTCTCATTGCTCTTGAGAAATTTGAGTTAACGGTTAAAACTTTGTTTCCTCCTTATTTTGTTATCAGTGGAGCAGTCAGCATGAAGGAAAACTGAAGCAACCGTGGAGAATAGAAGATAAGAAAACCAAAATGTTTATTTAAAAGAAGTGTGGGTCATCATGTGACATTTTAAAGAGATGCCTTTGTCTGATACTTGTCACCCTCTTGATCTGTTTTCCAAGTTGGTGCTTCTTTTTTGCTATTAGTGTCCCATTAACACCTTGTTTTTGCCCTCTAGCCATTGTAGAGATTCTGGGAATATCTGAGGAAGAATAATTTTAGGTAGAAATGCAGTCTGAGGTTGAAGAGATAAAGTGGGGACATGAGGCCAGGCAGTGTACATTTTGATAATAAGTTAAAATAAAATTAAAAAGACATTCAAAACACTCTAAGACAGGGAACCTAGTGGACAGGACTCTATATGGAAAAATGTGCAAGTCCTATAGCTCCACAGACATTCTCCATAGCTCTACCAGTTAGTTGGGACTCACTGTATCACTACAAACACAGTAATCATAAAGTTACAGTGACTTGGAACACAAACATGCACAAAGATGTTTAATCAGCAGTAATTAAATATTTTAAATAGCCTATAATATTTTAAATAACCAACAACAATTAATTATATATATACAATAGAATTTCCTATATATTCAATGGAATGCCAATCAGCCTGTGAAATGGTAATTATAAAATAACTGACATTTGCCTTTATTAAAAATATATTGTCATAAAAATGCAATATTGAACATCATATCAGTAAGTGAAAATGTAACACACAACACTATTTATTTTATGATGACCACCTACCTTATTTTAGGAGAGGATCATTTAGTGTGTGAGGAATATCTACACCTATATAAAAATTATTTATGCACATGACCAAACACTGCAAAGAACACTGAAAATTAATATTTGATCTCGGAGGGTGGCATAACTTTAACTTAATTTCTTCTTTCTTTTTATTTCTGTTACTAATATAGTTGGCAATATTCCATCGAGGATACAAATTAAGTTCCATTTAGTTGGTACAATGTTATCTGGGCAAAAAGTAATAATCTAACAAATATTTATGGAGCTTCTCTTCCATTTCAGGCACTGAGCACAAGGCAGTAAACACAACAGATGAAGTTCATTTTTCTGAGAGCTAACATTCTCATTGGGACAGGGTAATAGCAACACAATGAGAAAATGAATTTATAGTACACCAAACAATGACACAGTAACTGCTCACAGAAATGCCTGTGTGGTGTGCACAGAGTCAATCACTCCAGGGCATTCTATTCCTGCTTTTCAGAGAACCATGGCCAATATCTGATACGCTGTGTGTATTAGCTTCCTATTGCTATTGTAATAAATTCCCACAAACTTAGTGGTTTAATACAGCCCCAAACCTTACAGCTTTAAAAGTCAGAAGTTGTACAGGCTTCTAAATTGATCTAAATTCAAAGTATCAGCAGAGTTGTTCCTTGCCTTTTCCAACTCTAGAGGGTGCCCACATTCCTTGGCTCATGGCCTACTCCCATCTCCAAAGCCAGTAATCCCATCAGTCTGATCTCTGCTTCTGTCATCATATCACATTCCTGACTCAGCCCCTCCAGCCTTTTCTTTTCACTTATTTGGACCCCTGTGATTACAATGGACCCATTTAGATAATCTTCCCATCTCAAAGTCAGCTGATTAGCAACCTTAATTCCATCTGCAACCTTAATTTCCCCTTGCCATGTAACATAACAGATTCCCAGGTTCCAAGGATTAGGACATGGACATTTCTGAGGGGGAGGAGGACAATATTCTGCAATAGGGTATCTTCTTGTTGAACTCCCTGGCAGAAAATGTTTAGTAATCTCTTTCTTAAACACAGATGTTTAGCACAGCGGAAAATACCACTGTCTACCTGTAAGACCCTAGGCAAGTCACTTTACAAGGACAATAATACTGAATCCATGGTTTTGTGGAGATAATTAAATGAGGTAAACTACATGAAAGCAGTGTGAACCTAGAAAACACAATAACCAGTTGGTTAATATTAGACAAATTTTGCTGTTCCTGAATTTCTCTATCCATGAATTAAATTTCTTCATCTTGTAACAAACTGAAAATGTCAAGCTAAAATCTGAACTGGCATTCTGAGATGCTATGGTAATTAGCCAATGGCATGTGACCTCCCTTTCCTGTGTTCCCATTGAAAGAAATAAAGAAATACATAAAAAGATGCTGAGCGTGGATGAGCCCCTGAAATACAAGAATGGAACATGACAGGTAGACCACATGAAGTGACACACTAATCCCCAGATATAAATCCCTGTTTCGGAAACATGCTGCTGAAAGGAACTGCTTTCCTGGGCACCCCCATACCATGAACATGTCTTTTCATATACTCAGAGGTGTAAATTCCTAGAAATGCAACTCAACCAGAGAAAAGGGCATATTGCCTTCCAGAGACTAACAAATAAGAAAAGAGATAGAAAGAACCACAGAAAGAATACAAACTAAGATGGTAGATTGTAATGTACTGTCTCTAGATGGAAGAACTAGAAAAAACTATAAACTGATTGAAATGATATGAATAAAGCTCCATCTAAATATTCAAACTACAAGGTAGCAGAAACAACCCTCAGGCAAGCTGAGTCACCCTAGAAAATACAACACAAACAGAATTTAGTCAAGGACCATGAACACCAACCAAATCTTCAACTGAAGATATGCCAACAGTAACCTGAAACAGTGTGGCAAGGTAAGTGCTCTGGAGAGACAGGAAGGTCTGTTCACAGCAAAGGAGTTCAGAACAGGCCTCCTCAAAATATGCCGCTCTGGCAAATGATTTAATTTGAACTGAAAACAATAAAGACCCTGCAGGCTCATGAGAGAAACTTTTACCATTCCAAGAATTTAAATTAGGGGCTTTCCCTAT
The DNA here is from genome assembly GCA_004027375.1 of Macroglossus sobrinus. Lineage (NCBI taxonomy): Eukaryota > Metazoa > Chordata > Mammalia > Chiroptera > Pteropodidae > Macroglossus > Macroglossus sobrinus. The sequence continues at coordinate 220,951 of PVKZ01001939.1, read as the reverse complement.
AATAAGAGTTATCACCAGAAACAACTTTTTATAACCTATCTATGGGGCAGAGAAAACTACAAATTACTGCACAGTTTATCTTCTTATCATCTTGCAACAACCTTCTTCCCTTCCTCTGAAGTGCCAAGGTACTTTGCCTCATCCTTAGTGCAGAATGTCATATAGACCTCTTTTTAACTTTCTGTCCTCAAACCTCTCATGTATGTGACGTCTCTGACTCTCACACATATGTGGGGTTCCCATACATTTGTATGTAATTAAATTTGGCTATTTTCTCTTGTTAATCCGTCTCATGTAGATTTAATTATTAGACCAGCTAAAGAACCTAGAAGGATAAAGGAAAGTTTCTCTCTCCCTGACAACAGGAATATCCAGGGCCTGGGTCTTCTCTTTCAAAGGTAAATAACTAAAAAAAAAAAAAAACTTTGAAAATTCTCTGCAACATAAAAAAAATACTATACTTCCCAAAATAATTTATTACAGAAAGTAGAAGTAAATTTTAGAAATAATCTATTTTAAAATCTCAATGATATGCAAGAAAACATGGGCTTTATGAAAGAAAAAATGTAAATGGACAGAAAGCCAAGATTACAATGGAAGCTAACTAATAAGGGGGAAAACAATATATGAAATAGTTAAAAAAATGCATAGACAAATGAAATAAAAGGTAGTGGAGCAAACCCGAAGTGGTGAAGATCAAGTCAATGAGGAGAAAAAAAATTTAGAAACCTGTGTAGAATGAAGAAGAAATGACAAAAATAAGAAAATAGTGAAAGAGAAGATGATAAACATAGAAGAAAGACAAATGGCTGTATAAATTACAAACAGTTCATGTTCTAAAGAAAGACTACCAAAATTAATGCAAAACCACAGTTAAAGATCATATTCTTTGGAAAAAATGGAAGAAAGTTAGAAATTGATATTTCTAAATATACACATAAAAACATTCTGACAACTTAGAAATTAAAAAATCACTCTCCTAAATAATTGCACACACACAAAAACAAAACTAGAATTACAAGACTGTTTGAAAAATACAATAATAACTACATGACATTGTAAAACTTATGAGTCTAAAGCTGCCCTTAAAGTCAAATATATCATTAGTAAGAAAAAATATATATATAAATGACTTAGTTCAAAATATTAGAAAAACAAAAAAAATTAAAATATTTTAAAGTACTATTAAAGCTGTAATCAGTGACTCAGAAAATGGGGAAAAAAGCAAAACTGGTAAAGATACATAACACATGGATCTTCCAAAATTAATGAAATAAGACAAATACAGTCCATTTCGATCAAGGAAATAAAGAGAAACACATGGTAGTAATGATAAAATGTTACATAATCACAATTATAGGACAAAGTTAAAATTTTTAAACACAGTGTATAATTTTGTTCATTTCAGAAATTTTAATGAAAGTGGTATTTCCCCCAAAAAACAAATTACCTAAACAGAAAAGTATCACTGAAGAAATCAAAAGTTTGTCCAAAATTATCTGCAAGAAGACCATAGGCCAGAAAGTACTATAAGTGTTCTTTCAAATTATAAAGTTATAAATCATTCCCATTCTTCATAAAATATTCTAGAACATGAAAGAACATGGAAATCATCAATTTGTTTTGTAAAGTTAGTGTAATGCTAACACCAAAACCTGGCAAAGTAACTTTAGGTAAATATCTGTCATGAATATAAAAGCAAAAATTCTATGGAAATATATAAACAAATCAAATCCAACATCACATTAAAAGAAAAAAAATATCATGGCTATCTAGAGTTTACTTCAGGAGCAGCTTAAAATAGATATTTACAGTATGCTGTATAAAACATTTCAATAAATGTTAATAAGGCATTCGACCACATAATCATTCATGGCTGATTTTTTAAAAATGCTTAGAAAACTAGAAATAGAAGACAACTTTCATAACATAATGAAAAGTAACTAATTTAACCAACAGCCATCAGTAAAAACCTATTCAACTACAGCATGAATTTAAAAATTCCTTATAATAGGAAATAATTGTAAAACACAAGGTATTGGTTTGTATAACAAACTTGTTTTTATTATTTATGTAGTTTAAAACTTAATAAAATATAAATAATAAAATTAAGAATAAATTTAAAAAACAAATATTTAAAATAATGTATAAAATAAAATAACAACAATAAAAATTAATTCCAGATTAAGTTTTACAAACAAATGTTAAGAGATAGGGAAATAACCATGAATCTTAGCAGATTGTTTTAAACTTTGGATCACATGAAGAAGCACATTATGAATGAGAAGAATCAATGTGGTAAAATGACATTTTTCCCATACATTATTTATATACTTGTCCAAGCCCACAAGTATTTGGGCAAAATTTGACAGAGATTCTAAAGTTTACTTGGAAGGATAAATTAGTGATAAAGCAAATTATTTTTTTCCAAAACAAGAGCAATCTTGCCTATCAGATAATTAACAAGCTAATAAACTATAACAATTAATTAATGGATAAGTTGAACCAAAGAGACATCACAAAAACTGCTTTTGTACATAAGAGAACAAACAGGGAATAAAGGTGGTACCACAAATGTGTGGGTAAAGGAAAGATTCAATAAACAATTTAACTGTTAAACTTGTTCATTTATTTAATTTAAATGTTCACCTTATGCTAAAATAAATTTCAAATAAATAAAGAGTTAAATTTTTAAGAAATTAAACCATTAAGATGGGGAAAACATATAAAGGATGATGTGAACTTCACATATGATTCATATCTTGGATCTAAGAATAAAACAATGAAAACATACAAGGAAAAAGATATAGTTTTGACTAGATAAAAATGAAAACCTTCTGTATGCCAAAAAAACAAATAAACCATGAGCAAAACTTCTGAATTAGGATAAACAATTTATATAGAGAATATATCTCTTACAAATCATTAAGAAAAACACTGTTAACCCATTAGAAAAAAAATGGGGAACACACATGAACACATTTTTCCCACAAAGAAATAGAAATGACCAATAAACATTTTTAAAAATATTCAGCCTCACTAGCAAAGCAGATAGGCAAATTAAAATACTGAGATACCATCCCTCCACAAATTGAATTTAAAATATGTAAAATAATCATAATTTTTCCATTTTGGCAGCAAACAATGAATTGAGCACTTTCAAGCATTGCTGTTGGAATCTCTAGTTTGTTCAGATTCCTGGAAAGTTATAGCAGTAGATGTTAGCCTTCACAATGGGCATGCTCTTGGAGTATCCTAAGAGCAAATACTTCTGAATAAACAAATGTTACTTGCTACAAGAAGTAGCTCATCCTGAAATTCCCTAAATTTCCCCTTCTACTAACTATACTGCATGCCAAACAATTCCTAGCAAGATTCCATCACTTCAGAAACATTTCAGAATTTAAAATAATTTCACCAAGAGTTTGCATTAAATGTATTTCTAACCTTAACTTTCCGCTCTTTTTTTCCTTCAGTTTACTAAGCATGGAATCAGAAAATCTGGGTCTGGCCTCAATTCAAATTCTCTTTCACATCCGTCTCCTCAGACATTGAATACTCTAGGAAACGAATCATGCTGAAAGTAATATTGTAAGAAGCATGGTTAAACTGCTTGAATGAACAAATGACTTGAGTAAACTATTTCCATGAAGCATTCAATCAGATATATTATGTCAATGACAGAAAAAACTGTTCATTAGAGAAACTGTTAACTAATCATGTCTGACCTTTATCTCGCACTTAGCTCAGGTTACCATACCTGAAAGCAATAAAATGACAACAACTGAGAAAACTCTCCATGTCCTAATTTTACTAATGTAGATTAACCTTACACTTATTTTTCACCTCCAACTTATAAGCAGCCTTTTGTGTAAAGCAACAGTATGGTGAAATTTCCCCTAATTCTTAAAGTTGTAATGTTTAAATTAAATTTATTTTGGAATAGGTGATAGGAATTACTTAACAATTCCTTTTGCACAAAGAGGTATGTGGGATTTGTACAGTTATAAATGGGTAACACAGGTTATCCCTGTGATTTTGGATCTATACAATATTTTGACTGTGGGGATCATGGTAATCTACACAAGTAATAAAATTGCACAGAATTTAACACATACATACATGCAAGTACAAATAAAACTGGGGAAACCTGAATAAATTTAGTGGATTGTATCAATGTCATTCCCCTGGTTATGATATACTGGAGTTTTGCAAAATGACCATTGGAGAAAACTGGGGAAAACGTACAAGGAATTTCTCTGTATTATTTCTTACAACTACATGTGAGTCCACAACTAGCTCAATAAAAATTTCAATTACAAACAAGGATATGGTGAAAACTATGCCTCCCCTCCACAACCCATGACCATTAGCCCTTTCGGGAGGTAACAACTCTTACCAATTTCATGTGTAAAGGAGCTAAAAGAGAAAGGAGGAAGGAAGACAGGAAGGGAGGAAGGAAATAAGACTTAAATAACTTATAATGGTCCTGCAATGTATCAAAATAAATTGTTCAGCTCTCATATTCATAGTTGTCCTTGAGACAATTTCTTGGGTCTAGGAGAATGTTTCTGCTGAACAAATTCCCTCTACTCCAGTTTCTCCCACTGGATTACTAGGTCTTTTCCCTCAAGTCAGGACACTGGGTGATCCTTCTCTAGGAAATCTGACCACCCCTGATAAAGAACTATAACTAGAGACATGGAGCACCACCCAATGACATGGCCCAGTCAGATCACCTTACAGACACACAATCATCAGGCCCTCCTCCTAGTAGTTTCCAATCATCATTTTAATGGATTCACTTAAATATGAGTACACACCAAGGATCATTTGACATTCAAAGAAAGCATATATTATGAAAAGCAAAATATGGCAAATAGACAACTCTTTGGAGACACAGAGTCCATACAGAGAAAAGAAAACTTCAAATACACTTTCAATATACTTAGAAATATAAGAGATGATACTATATCATTGAAGCAGAACAGGATGCTACTAAAAATAACTTTTGGAGGAAAATAGAGCTCTTGGGAATAAAAAACGCAGCAGCAGAAATATAAATCTCAGTATAAATATTAAAAGATTTGGTTAAGAAAATCTATAGAAATTAGAGCAAAGGGCTGAGAAAAAAAATAGGAGAAAAGAGATTTAAAAAAAATCAGATTAATCCAGGAAGTCAAACATCCAAATAAGACAATCCAGAAAGAGAGAAGAGAGAACTTAAAATGGAAAGAATCAAAAGACAAGTTCCTAAATTTGAAGTACATAAGCTTCCAGATTAAAAGAACCAGGAAAGGCATGAAAAATACATGAAAACAGAACCACACCAGTCATATAAGCATGATATGACTGAACATTAGGAGCAAAGCAAAGAGCACACATGACCTTAGATGGGAAAAACAGGGTTCACACACAAAAAATAAAAACTATAACAGCATCTTCTTGGAGGTGATACTTGGATGCCAGAAGACAACAGAGCAATGCCTTCAAATTCTGAGGGGAAAAAAAAAATGTGTTCTAACCAAAATTCCTGACCCAGCCTAAATGTCTTCTAAGTGTGAGAGTAGAATGGCTATATTTTCAAACCCACAGTGTCTCAAATCTTAATTTTCTTATTTCCACACTCCTGTTTTCAGAGGTACCTGGAATGTGTGATCCCCAAAAATGTATACCACAAATGAAGGAATAAACTAAGAAAGACACGTACATGGGTTTCAGGATACAGGGCTTTCAAAATAGAGAAAGCAGGAAAAAAATGCAGGAAGAAGCTGAAGAGAGAGCTCAAGATAATAGCTGGGCAGCAAATTTAACAAGCAACCATTCCAAGCTAGATCAGGCCAAAAGAATTTGGTAATGATTTCTTCATAAAGAGAACTGGACAGAATATCTAATGGCATTGTATATATGAAGAGATGAGAGAAACTGGAGGAAAGCTTGGACTTCAATTAGTGGTAAAGGCTTAGAAAACTAAGCAAACCAATATTAATTCATGTTGAGGACAGAAAAATTAACCCCAGTATATTTCATTGCTTAGCTACAAAGACTACTGACATGGCTAGAATAAGGTGAATTCTGACCATTGATCTAACCCAGTGGCACCCAGTTTTAGCCGTACATTGAAGCTATTTGCTTCACTTTTTAAAAATCCCAGGCTACAACCCAGAGCATTATATCAGAACCTCTGGTGGGTAGGCCAGATATGAGTAAGATTTAAAGACAACATGGGGTGATTACAATATACAGACAAGATTGAGTCCCACAGAGCTAATTAAAGATACCAATTTCTCCCTTATGTATTCTACTCACAGATTTTAATTTGTAACCACACTGCTTATAATCTTGGCTTTCAAAAGTTTACAATATTTTACCTAAATATCCTACTAGTAATCAAAGCCAAAATTCCAAAAATGAATGTGCCATGTTCTCACTTAAAAATGGCATTATTCTTAGTGTCATCGTATGGCACCCTCTTTCTCCTTGTCACCTCCTCATCCACATTGCTCTGACATTTAAGCCCCACTCAAGAAACTTGCTTGTTACTTCTTGTCTTCCACATGCCGTGGTGACTGGCTCACTACAGTGAAAATGCTTCTTGCTAAGGTCAGACAATGCAGAATCACAAAAGTAAAAATGAGGAGATAAACACAAAATTGCAAATGTGAAATTGCCCTAAACTAGGTCACAGATGAGCTTACTTTATTTGTTCACTCTTTCCTAGAAATGGTGATTGACATGAAAGAAATAATGGCTAGATTTCATAATTTAAATAAACAACTTGGTTTTGACAGCTCCAGAATGATAAAGGCATTCCCCATTCCCTCAAACACCCACCTAATTTCTAAACTCTAGAGTTCAAAGGGTCATGACCAACACGTTCCATGGTCACAGATGTGTCGAAGTAAAGAGAGTTTCTGTCCAAGTCGCAAATATCTACCGATTGCCATTCTAATCCTACCTCTCCTCTTTCTATATATAAATTTCATTAAAAGGCCAAGACTTCATTTGGGGTCTGTGCCTAAAAACTGATCATCTTATTGAAGTCTCTCATGATGCTTGGGGTCCCAACTTATATGCCTATCTGCAGTATATGAGAGAAGCTGTCTCTTCTGCACTTTTCCCAGCATTTGATATTTTCATTTTGCCAATCTGATGTTAAAAAGTGGTATTTTATCATTTGAAATTTTAGATTTCCATGATTACTATTAAGGCTGAGGATTTTTACTTGTGTCTCTTGGTCATTTGTGATTGCTTTTTTATTAACTGCCTACCTGTATCATCTGCCTATTTTTATATGACTTCACTTTTTTGTCTCCACTCTTTACCAACCTAATTTCTTTTATTTTCCAGGTTCCAGCTTCTCCTGACCAGCAATACTTCTTCCATGCCTGTATATTCCTCATTCATATCTCATAGTGCTTGAAAATTAATTGTTCAATGTCTCTCTTCCCACTAACATCTGAGCACCATGAGGACACAATATTCTGGTTACCCCTCTCAGACACCACTGTTACCCAAGCAATTAGCAAAAAGCCACAAATATTTATTGACTGACTGACTGAATGGAGGTCCTTGTATCTTATACCACTGGGGTCTAGGAAGAAGCTCACTCAAGGAGTACTACCAAAGAGAGTTTCATATAGGGACCATTTATAAAGGTGGGCAGAGTTGGGAAAACTGGCGAGGATGTTTGGGAAACCCCCAGGACTCATATCTATGAGAAGAAGCATCATCTCCAAGTCAGAAGAGAATGAAGAGAGAATGGCAAGTAGACCCTATGAAACCTGCAGCCACAGAGGAGAGTCTGGGAGAAATGATGAAATCTCATCCAAGAAATGATGACTCAGTGATTAATACTGCTTGGATGGTGCCCATCACTACTTCATTAATGAAAACCTTCTTCCACCTGAATCCTTAATACTTCAAATTCTAAATCCTACAGAACACTTATTAAACCATTGCAAACAATAAAATAAAAATCACTGCCAAACAAGTTCTACAGAAACTGAAGGCAGGAAAAGGCCAGAAAAACTAGAATTACTTTCCTGGAAGAATCACCCATTTGCTATGGGACTTCAGGGACATTTTCTGAACATCTCTTACCTCAGTTTCTCCATTATAAAAATCTGTGTACTATTATTGCACCAAAAAAATAATTATTTCAGTCAAGGAAAAGAAATTTCCTTAAAGAAAAACAGAGTTGCCAAAATCCTGTCTTATCAGCCAACTTCCACCAGGCCTTGGAATTCTTAGCACATGGCTGGTTTTGCAATCTTTTGGCTTTGCCAACCCTCCAGGGTAAAAAAATTCTTCCCACAAGGATTGGAGGCATGAGAGTAGAGGAAATCTCTGAGAAAAATCTGGGTTGATGAGCAGCTAAGAAAAGCCAGGAGGAAAGAGACACATCTAGATATGCTTAGGCAGAAAATAGAAAAGGTTGAAAAGCAATGTTTCTAAAATACTGCTTCTATGAAAGCAACCTTCTGTTACTCCCATACTCCCTGGCTGACTGAAAAAGGCAGTGTGATTCCCATATTCTATTCATGTACTTCTAAGCCCAGGCTAGAAAGTACAGAAGCATGCAGCTCTGATGCAGGTGGCCTGGAGTTTAAATTCCGCCACTTAATGAAGTGATACTGGGTAAGGCATTCACCTTTCTGCAACTCAGTGTTAGCTCATGAAAAAATGAGTAACAACATCAAATTTGCTGAATTGGAGACAGAATTATAAGTCATAAAAATAAGGTGTTTGCCAGCCAGAGAGCTCCTAATACACTGTAGTTAATTTTTTTTTTATCACAATCACTCTAGTTTGGAAATTAAAAGACCTTCTTTATTTAACAAATATCTTTGAGCATGTACTATGGGGCTGAGTGACAAAGGTAATAAACAAAGTTTATAGGGTCCCTGAACTCCTAAAGTTTGGAATCTGAAGAGAAGATGTTACTCAAATCATAATCAAAGAAATACATAATTGCCAACTGTGATAAATGCTATGAAAGGAAAATAGAGTCTGCTCAGAGAGCAAAATGAGAGCCTGAAACTGGTCAGAACGATCTTGCAGCAGAAAGCAGAGGATTAAGGATTAACTAGCTATGGTGGTGACAGTGGTATCAGTATATGCTTGAAGTCTGAGGCCAGAAGAATTGCTCTTTTGAGGAGCAGAAGAAAGGTCAGAATGGTGAAGCATGGAAAGGGGAGGGGAGATAAAGCTGGAGAATCTTCCAAGGCCTCCCTCAAGGGAACAAAAGGCAAATATGGTCCTCTGAGAATGGGGAACCACAAAGCTAAAGATGGGACCTCAGATCTGCAACTGACATTTGCAATTCAAATCTCCACTGCAGGCTTCTTTTCAAATACCACTGCTGGATCCCACACCTGTTAAGATGAGTAGAAATGTTTTCATAATTGGAATGTATTTTTAAAATTACATATATACACATGTGTATATGTATGTATTATTCACCATTTACCACCTAGGAAAATGTCTACAATCACTCCTAAGTTATTTTCTCTTTGAATCCCTGATTTTCCAAAGATAACCACAATATCTCTCATTGCATATCTCTCTCCTTACAATATACCCTGAGACTCCTTCACTGAGTAAATGCTGGCAAATGTGTCCCCTCTCCTTGAACTTGGGCTGACATCTCTCACTGCTTTGACCAAAAGAAAATAGTGAAAGTGATTCCATGCAACTTCTGAGGCTAAGACATAAAAAAGCCATGCACTTGCACCTTGTTCTCTTGGAACCCAGCTGCCATACTCTGAGGAAGTTCAAAGCAAGGCACATGGACAGGCCACATGTAGGTATTCTTGTTGACAGCCCAGCAGAGGGTCCAGCCAACAGCTGGCATCCACCCCAGACATGGGAGTGATGTTGTCACCAGATGCCTGCAGACCCAGCTGACAAGTCATCTAGCCTTTCAATTTTTCCAGCTGAAGCCCCAGAATGGCACAGAGACAAGCCATTCCCCACTACACTCTGTCCAAATTCTTGACCCAAAGTATCCAAAGTATCCATGAGCAAAAACCACCACTACCTTTTGGGGTGGTTTGTTATGCAGCAATAGTAACTGAGACAAACAGTATCTCAAAATGTATATGTGTGTGTGTGTGTGTGTGTGTGTGTGTGTGTGTGTGTGTGTGTGTGTTTGTATTAGTATGTATGTATTTATGTATGTATGTATAATTTTTCTTATTCACTATTAGCCTCCCTAGGAAGCTTCTAGATGGGATGGTTACTCCTGAATTTGAACGCATGCACTTTATCCATACTGCTTCTATAAAAAAGATGACCAGGTTTATATAAAAGACCCTGAATCGCCACAGTAATCTTGAGAAAGAAGAACCAAGTTGGAGGTATCACACTACCTGATATCAAACTATACTCCAAGGCTACAGTACCCAAACAGCATGGTACTGGCATAAAAACAGATACATTGATCAATGAAACAGAATAGAGAGCCCAGAAATAAATCTATGCCTATATCGTCACTGCTTATACAGAGGTAAGAATATACAATGGGGTAAAGATAGTCTCTTCAATAAATGGTGTTGGAAAAATTGGACAGATACAGGCAAAAGAAAGAGAAAAAAAGAAAGAAAAGAAGAGAAGAGAAGAGAAAAAAGAAAAAAGAAAAAAAAAAGAAACTGGACCACCTTTTTATACCATATACAAGAATAGACTAATTCTAGAAAAAAAAATAGGCAATAAGCTCTCTGATATTCCTAAAAGTAAGGAAAACAAAAGAAAAAACAAATGGAACTACATCAAACTAAAAAGCTTCTGTACAGCAACGGAAACTATCAACGAACAAAAAGACAAACCACTGACTGGGAAAAGATATTCACTTATGATATATCTAATAAGAAGTTAGTATCCAAAATCTATAAAGAACTCATATAACTCAACAACAATAACAATAACAAAAAAAATTCAATTTTAAAATGGGCAGAAGACCTGAACAGATATTTCTCCAAAGAGGAAATACAGATGGCTAACAGACATATGAAAAGATGCTCAAAGTCACTAATGATCAGAGAAATGCAAATTAAAACCACAATGAGATGTCACCTGACACCTGTCTGAATGTCTATCATCAATAAATCAAAGAACAAATATTGAAGAGGATGCAGAGAAAAGGGAACCCTTATACATTGTTGGTGGGATTGCAAATTGGTACAGCTGCTATGGAAAACAGTATGGAGATTTCTCAAAAAATTTAAAATGGATATACTTTTTGACCCAGCAATTGCACTTCTGGGTATTTATCTGAAGAAAACCAAAACAATACTTTATTTCATAAAGATTTATGCACCACAATATTCATGGCAGCACAATTTACAATAGTTAAGATATGGAAGCAACCCAAATGTCCATAAACAGATAACTGGATAAAGAAATTATGGTTCATATATACAATGGAATATTACTCCACAATTAAAAAAAATAAAATAAAATCCTTTTGCAACGACATGGATAGACCTAAAGGATATTATGCTGAATGAAATAGGAAACGATAAACACCATGTGATTTCACTTATATGTGGAATCTAAGGAACAAAAAAAACAAGTAATCAAAAACACTCACAATATAGAGGACAATTTTGTGATGGACAGAGTAGGGGATTGAGGGACTGAAAGAATTGGATGAAGGGTTAAAGAAGTACAAATTATAGGTGATAGATGGTCACGGGGATGGGGAGCATGGCACAGGGAATGCAGTTAGCATTAATATATTGACTAGGTGAAAAACAAGAGGAGAGAAGGAGCAATTAGGGTGATCATTTTATAATATAAATGTCTACTCAATGTACTGTATACTTGAAACTAAGAAAAAAAAGTAGTTGGAATTTATCCTAAGGAAAAAATTAGATTTAAATGGGTTATCTATGCAGATGTCCTTTGTAGCATTTAGAAATAAATATAAAAAATTAAAATTAAACTAAATTCTTAAGAACAGGGTATTGTTTAAAAAATAGAGGCATATCTATACAACAGATTATATTAAAATTATGTCATAGAGTATATTTACTCATAAGGAAAGATTTACATGGTATACTGTTAAGTGAAATAAAACATCTGGTTATAGGAATATATACAGCCTGAGTCCACTTTTATTAAAAAAAATAATAAAATACCATATTTATGTATAAGTGATGTAAGAATATATTCAAAAGGATCACACCCGATAAGAGTGATATTTTGGGAAATGTGATGATGGCTGATCTTTCTTTTGGTTTCACTGTATTTTTTACAATTTTTAAAACTTTTCTTGTGTATGGCCATGCTACCCTGAAAGTGGCTGATCCTGTCTGATCTCGGAAGCTAAACAGGGTCTGGCCCAGTTAGTACTTGGATGGGAGACCACCTAGGAAGACCAGGTGCCGTAGGTGTAAAACAAACAAACAAACAAACAAACAAAAAACTCTTCTTAAATATGGCTATGGATTTATCCTTGTATTCTCAATGAAAAGCATACCACCTAATATATGATGGTTCTAAATAAATGCATATTTGATTACATGAAAGAATATAAATTGTCACAAAGTCAACAACATAAAAACAATTAAATTAATTTGTAACATTCTAAAAAAAAAAGATGACCAGGTTCCTTAGTTTAAAAAAAAATTAAACCACTCAAAACACACCAAAGTGTGTGTTTTCACTGCAAAAGAAAAAAGAAAAAAGAAAAAGAAAACCTCATTAGCTAATCTGACAATTTATTTCAATTAGCTTTGAAAACAGATTGAAAATGAGATCTTCATTTGGCAACAACTAAATAGGGTACCCAGGGCTCTTTCCTTCTCTGCTGTTGAAGGCTCAGACATCTGCAAAGAGTATCTTCAGATTAAATAAGGCAATGCTTATGAAGTGTATTTAGCACAGTGCCTGCCACTTAAGAGCCTAAAAGTTATTACTTTTGCTGTTGTGAAAATTAACATTTTTCTTGATTCTAGAGCTAACCCTTTCTGACCTAAATTTAACAATGCTCCTGTTCCATCTCAGGAGAAAAGAATCTACACTGAGTTTGGTTAGATGTCAAGAAAGGGATCTCAGATTCCATATGATTAGAAATATTACACAACATTAAGCAACATAACTGCCACACACTTCTATTTTGCTTTGGTAAAAGAACTGTACTTTTTATTTAAAAAAAAAAAAGAAAAGAAAAATCAATATGTGTTAGAAGACAGGCTTCTGAGAAATAACACTTAATCACTGCATTGCTTTCAAGGTGACTAAATAAAAATATTACTTTTGATCATTACGAAGGTACCCCCTATGTGGTTACATAAATATTACAAAGCTACACTCAGATGGTGGCAAGAATACCAGAGAACAGAAGTAAGATCAAAGAACTAGGTCACCTCAGGTAGGTTTCTTTCTCTACTCTTCAACTGCTGTGACTTATGTGAATCACTCAGTCTAAAGTCTTTAAGAAATTTAGCCTTTAAAACAAGGCTAAATTCCAAACTTTTTGTTCATACTAAAAGGACCCTTAAGTAAAGTAGCCCCAAATTTCCAGGGTTAAAGTCATTATTTAAACGCTTAGATATGCTGAATGACAACCCCCAAGCAAAATGCTCATTTACAGATTCATAAACATTAATATCTTTAAAATTATCTCAAAAAACCTGTGCCTTACTGTAAAATATTGTTGTGCATCATATAATGAAATTATTAATATCTAAAGGGAAAAAAAGGGGATTTGGCACAGAATTATGACCAGCATGCCATCTGGAGGAAATAAACAGAAGTTGGATGACATCCTCTTAACACTGTTGGCTTTTCACTGTTATCTTCAGTTGCTGGGGTGAGGGTCTTCTTAAGCCCTACATTTATGGGGGGCTGGGGTGGAAAGGAAGAAAGACTATGAATAATAGTAAAAAGATATCAAGGGAAGGAATGGGAGAAAGGGCTATGCTATGGAACAAAATCTGAGTCAGTGGCACCTGAACACAAATGTCACTACTAGGGAAACCATTTCAAAATTACATACCAGGTTTCCAGTTTTCAGAGTGTCTTACATTCCCTCCCCCAAAACATCCTAGCTTTCCCCAAAGACCCAGGCAGACCCCTGCTATTGATGAACTTAATTGTATGGGTCATATTCTCCATCCAGAAAATGTATTTTATATCCCAGAAAGTGGTGGGAACTCTATGGCTCATGAAGTCCCTACATGCAAGAAAAATGGCCGCATGTAATTGACTTGGAATGATCTTTTCCAAAGGTAGCATGAAGCATACAGACTGGCTTTGCACTTATAGAAATTGAGATTGAAAAGCGGTTCATGAAAACCCTCTTGGTAAGAATTAGCAGGTCTGACTCTGCCCTCAGAGTGAAGTCCAGCTTCCCTCATCCCGGTAGTCTCCTTTCTGATATCAGTTTCTATCTCCAGACAATCTGGGATTCAGGAGCAATGGGAAGAGCAGTGGAGTCTTAACAACTCCACTGAAGACCAGAACAGACTCTCATATTACCATATATGATGAAGTCTGTCAAGAGGGCTGCTAAGACCTGATTCAAGACAAACCATCTGCTTCCCCCACAAAGCACAACACCAACCAATTTAGGGGAGATCCCTTTTTTAATTAATGGTACCTTTAAAAATATTTTACCATCACTATCAAAATGCCTTTATTTTGCACTTCATAACTCCTTGTATTAAAGCTATGTCTATCTTAACACCAAAGCACATATTTGTAACTGCTTTTCTCACAAACATTTATATGGCTATTTTCCCAGGAACTGTGCCACTGGAACGGCCAAAATATAAATTTTTTTTACAACAGTTATTCTTCCAAGTCTTTCCTCTGTTTTTCAGACAGCTGCAACCCCAGAACCCAAATTGTTTTCAGTGGACAACTGTTCTGAGTACATTTCTCCACAAGATCTATTTCAGCTCAAGAAAGGCCAACGACAAAGATAAAACAAAAGTTGTGGGTTAGAAGGTGCCGCTGCCCACAGCAGGGCACCGTGACTGTTGAGTGTAGAGTGATCTTCCCGGTGACTGGTCAGTTTAAAAGAATAAGCCCATTACTAAACCTTAGCCAGGTGGCCAACACTTTACTCCTAGCTGAAGTTCCCAGCACCTGTTCTGAAAAGGCGAGTATGGAACTTTCTGGTCCATCTCGCCTGTTCTATATAGAGAGCACTGGAGAACTGTATGTTCACCAGTCAACCAGCCCCCTTTATGCCCTCAAACCGAAGAGTGTGCAGGTGGTTACTTGCACAGGTACCAAATCTTACCAGAACAACTTTATTACTGGCCTTGGGGGACTTGCTTAGGATAACAGTCCTCACCGCCACCACTACGTCCCTCCAGTTTGCGGGTAAGAAGGGCAGACCTAAGAGGCACAGGAAAGAGCTTCCAGGGCCAGCCAGGACCCCAGAGTGCTAGACGCTTATCCATGCGAGGCCCTCGCCTTCAGGGGCCCTTCCGCCCGATCCCCTACGAGGGGCAGTGCAAGTACTCGTGCCCGGCACCCTCACCTGCCGGCCCAGCCTGCTAGCCCCGTGCCCAGCCCAGGGAGCTCTGAGCTGCGGGAGCCGCAGCGCCCACTCGGGGCCGGCAGCGAGCACTCACCATTATGCTCCTGCATGCTCGACAGCGACCAGAGCAGCAGCGCCACCAAGGCCAGGAAGCAGAGCTGGCTCAGCAGAAGGTCTCTCCGGCGACTTCGGCGACGCTCGCGGTCCTCTTCCTCGGGCGATGGCATCCTTGCGAGGCAGGGCAGCGGCCCCCGCGGGGGCCTCGGCGAGCTGCAGCCGCTCGGGTCGCGGGCAGCTGCGGCGAAGACGGCGGCGGGAGGCAGCCCTGCGCTCTGCAGCCGCGCGTCCTCGCTGCGCTCCCGCCCAGCCGCCGCCGCCTCCTTTTCCTCTTCCCCGCCGCTGCCGGTCTTCTTCTCGTCTTGGTCTTCGGTGTCGCTGTCGCTCAGTCCCTTCTCCTCCTCCTCCTTCTCCTCCTCCTCCTCCTCCTCCTCCTCCTCCTCCTCCTCCTCCTCCACCTCCTCGCCTCGGGCCCGCGCCGCCACCTCCCGGCGCTCGGGGTCCCTCTCCTCTTCGCGCGCCATAGCTCCCACGTTCGGCGTCCCCGCTCGGCCTCGGGCGGCGGCGCGGCGGGGACGGCCGGGAGGCGGGGGCGGTGGCGGCCGAGGAGGAGGAGGAGGAGCAGGGACGGACCGGCGGGAGGAGGGCCCGCCGCTGGCCAACTCCGCCGGTTGGCAAGGCCACCCGGGCTGGCTATAGCCTCGCTGGCTGCAGGAGCGCCTCGCCGCCCGCTTACTCCATGGTCCGTGAGCAAGGAGCGGGGCCGACCGGTGTTGGAGCGCTCAGGGAGCACGAGGCGAGGCGGGGGCACTGAGGGCGCAGCTCCCCGCAGCTGCAGCGAGCGGCGGCTCGTGCGCGGGCGGGGGCAGTGCGGGGACGTAGCCAGCGCTGGCCAGCACCGCGCAGAGCGGGTGCGCGGGGAGGAGACAGCTGAGAAGGGAGTCCCGTGCGCAAGCCTTCAGGCGTTCCGAGCCAGGGAAAGGAAGGCGGCGCAGGAGGATCCTGCAGCGAAACCCACGCTGCCGAAGGCGGATCTCCAGGAAGATGGATTCACCCAAAACTTGCGGAGAAACCCCGGGTCTCTTCAGCCTTCCCCCATTCTCTGCCCAGAGAGAAGGCGCAGCGAGTGCGCTTGGCTGCGCGCGCCCAGCCATCCGCCTCGCCTCCTCCCACTGGCCTCCTGGGTTTTCCTCCGCCCCCTTATGGGGATCCCCCTGCGCGCCAGGCTAGGGACCTGGAACAGGACTGCCCAGAGGCTCTTGGCTCACTCGGGTTGTCCTGGCTCCCCCTCTGGCCCGGGCTCACACTTCATTCCCTGATGGTGCTGGATCAAACCCGATGCTCTGGCTGACAGAAGGCAGGAGCGGGGCGGCTGGCACTGTCCCTGGGTCAAGAGGCCTGAAGGAGGCTCGTGTGCTCCTTGGCAGGGAACATTAGCCTGCCCCTAACTGTGAAGTCAGAGCACTAGTCCCACTATTCCCTTGCCTCCAGTTCTACTCCAGTACTCATCTACTGAAAGTGTTGACTGTGCTAGAGCCTAGTTGCACCCCCACTTAGAGAGAACATCTAGTGGCTTCAAGCATACCCATCCTCGTTACTCAAGCTTCCCAGCTTCCTCCTGGGTGCTGGCTAGGACAGCTGACGGATACAGCTTTCAGAAACTGCCTTTGTGGTGCAGTTGAAAACAAAAGGGCTTGTTCAAAAAAAGGATCACCTGGAAACCAGGTGTTTGAGTGACTGTCTCCATGGAGTCCGATCATATCCAGGAATCTAGTTGCAGGTGTCTAGGGAAGTGAGGAGAAAAGATGGAGGCTCTCTACAGGTTTCTCCACTCCTAGGTCAGGGATTATCTACAGTGTCCAAGTGTTGTAGCCCACAACCTCCCAGATGACCCCCAGCAGCATCTGGAGACAGCAGGATCTTGGCAAAGAACAAAGCAGGCCTTCATAAGTGTATTCCTTTCCACAGAGGGACCACTTCACCCAACAAGACTGGAAGACTTTTGCTTCCTGAGCACATCCTTTATTTACTCCTGTTCTCAGTTTGGCATCTTGCCAGACATGTAGAGCACCTTCCCTATAATGCCCTTCCCTGCAATGCTGTACAAAGTAGCTGTCCCCTTTCTTTGATCACCAGGTACTGATGAAGATTTTAAAATGTGAAAGTGTGTTGAGGCTGGAGTGTGTGTCGGCGGGGGTGGGGAGGGGTAGTGGTGGGGAGATTCTCCAGTCACATTACCTCCATCAAACTATAGGAGACACAGAAATGAAAGTTTAGGAGCTCAAAATACTTTCTTTCAACTAAGCAGGAAAGACTTCAATCTCTTTTTCTAGTGTAAATAGGAAAAGTAAAAGTGAGAGAGGAATTCTGGAACTAATTGGGTTAGAGAATGAACACTATCCGCTCAGGGGGAAATTGCCACAGGCACAAAGAATTGTTTAATCTGGTGATCAGAGATGTTGTCAGGAAGGGAGCAAGAATGGGGGAGGGGAGAAAAGCAGGAACTGGCAATTTCCTAGAAATTCTTTCAGCACCTGCAATAAGTGAAAGGAAAAAAGAACGAGAGTGCTCCTGTGCCACATAGAGATGATTTTTAGTTAATATTCATTCTGACAGATTTCAGAGTGAAGGAGTGCTTTGAAGTACTGCCAGGACTGCCAAGGAGCCAGCCACCAACCAAGGAAGAAAACTGGTAACTTCTGGTCCCCACCCTGACAGCACCAAGGTCTGACAGATTCCTCACCCCACACTGCATGGCTTCTCTGCAGGAAGAAGAGGGAAGATTCCTTCTCTGGTCAGGAAGTCCCTTTTCTCCACTTCCTCCAACAGGCACACTTGGAAGGTAGGGATGCAGCAAGCTAAGAACTCTGTCAGCACTGCATAAGGGAGACATACCCCAGTGGGCTCCTTTTCAAAGGAAAACAGTTATTTGTGAACTGCTTCTCCCAGTCTTCAGAAGCTACCCCAGTTTTATTGGAAGCAGGATCTGGAATAACTAATATGCTATTTTTCACCATCAGGATCCTCATCAACCCTAAGATAGCTTTGCCTTTTATTTCTTTGTCTGTTTGATTTCCCATTTTGAGCAGGGAGCCTGAGGGAGAAAATCTCAGGGCCTGATACATTAGTCTGAGAATTTTCTTGCCTGGAAAGAGATATCACCCCAAAGATGTGCTTGGGCCTTCACCCTTTCAGAAATAAGACAGGCGTGTTTACATAGCACCTCCTGTCACGATCTGTGCCCCCTGTTTTTACCTCCCGTAAACATTCCAGTTTCAGATCTGTGCAAAGACTTTGGCCCTGATGTGCAGGCATGGAAGCAGTTCATCTTTCTTATAGCTCTGCCTTTATAACAAAGAACAAACCAATCTTCCATGACCACATTCTCTGATGCTCAGCTCAGGCCAGCTCTTAACCAGCCAGTGAGTGGGGCTTTATCTGTGCCTAGACAACCAGTATCTTCTAGGCCCTCCTGTTTAATTTCCAAGTCTCCAGCCTCCCCTCACCCACAGCACCCAGACTTGACAGAGCAGTTTCCACAACAAAGTGAGGTTGTGTCTCCATAACACCAAACAATACCGGTTGTGTCAGATAAACCACTGATTGAGAAGGAAGGAAGAAGAAAAAGAAAAATCAGAGAAGCCACTTGCTTGGTGAGGTGATGGGTCAACCTCTTAGCCATGGCTGCTCCATAACACAGGCAAACATGTCCCAAACAAAGGGAGGAAAGACCACTAAATGTTCATTAAAAAAAATCTTTAAACACAATAAGGCCAATTGTTGGTGGATGGGGGAACAAAAGGGAAGAACTCTTCCATGGACTGTTCTTGGAATAGTCTTCAGATGTAGTACCCCCCCATGTGCACCTAAAGACTTAAACATCTAGGCCCTCCATTGCTGGTCACTGTCTAACCTTGGGAAACCACAAATTCACCTGCTGCTCTTCACTCCCAGACATGTCGCTTTGAATATGCACAGTCAACCAGATCTGGACAAAACCCAAACTTCACCCAGGAAGGCCTTACAAAGCTTATTTCTCTCCCCATTCTATTTGTCTTTATCAAAAAACCTGTAAAGCTGCTCCTTTAGCTTCTTCCTGATCTGTCAGCATTTTTAAAGACATGGAATAATTACTCCTATGAGTGTGTTGATTCCACACTCCATGTCGTGAGGCATTTGAGAGTACCACATCTGCAAGGTGGGGCTTATGTTAGTTTAAGTGTTCGGTTTATTAGTAGAAGTTTCCAATTTTTAATTTTCTTTTTGCCCAACTGTCTGCAGTTTGTTTGGTGATTTTGACTCATTACATAGATATAACTGTAATTTTTTTTCTAGTTAATCATTGTTGTATTCACAACCATCATTTTTTAATTTATTGAGGTATAATATACATTCAGGAAAGTGCATACAGCTTAAGCATTTAGCACAATGACTTTATCTACACCAACAGGCACACTTGGAAGGTAGGGACCCTAAATTGTAATCTGCACCCTACATCTGTTGCAGATTACAATTTAGAACATTTCCTGCCAACTCCCCACCAGGCAATAACCCTCCAGAGATAACTCCTCCCCTCACCTCTTTTACCATAAGTCATTGTTGTCTGTCCTTGACCTTCAGGTAAACAAAGGCTGCTTTTGCTCAGCCTTGCTTCTGTGGGATCTGTCCATACTGGTGTGTAGATCTGGGAATTTGTTCTTTTTCATGTGCATAAGTGTAGGTTGTTTTTTACCTGATGCTTCAGTTCCCTTCCAAGTTTAGTAAGCCAAGAATAACCAACCACTGCCTCTGGATCAGAGACAAATGACCTCCCAGATTAACTAGTTTTATAAGGAACTTCAATTGAAATTGAAACAGTCATTTGCTGCTTCTTAAACTGGTTAACTGTAGGACAAGAGAGGTCAACTGGCAGATTTAAGGGGGTCAAGATTTAAAAGACAAGCATGGAAGAATTTCTAAGATGTGCATAGAATTTGGAGGCAGCTTTTAATGGAAAAAGTCAGCACAACCCATTTTCTGTGCATTATTTCCATCTCCTTTTTCTTCTAAAGAGGGAAGTAGAATAGGTACCATCGGGAAAAATTCCCACCAGTCCTTGGCAGAGCCATGAAGCATCCTTTTCAATCAAATGTGGACACAAAAGCACAAAGGAGCTTGTTAGGAATGTCAGTTACCAAGCCCATCCTGAGGAAACAGGATTCAGAAGTCCTGGAAGTATGTATTCTTCACAAGCTCCCAGGGATTTTTCTATGTTAATGTTTGGGATCTACTCTTCTAGAGAAAGGGATAGATTGGTATATATTTTTGGTGATTACTGGAGGGCAGATTTAAAAGGAAAAATATATTACCTAACCCTTTTTGGTCAATATTTTTAATTGACTTTTGGGTGTTTGGAAGAAATAAGAACAGAGAGTATGTATATAACCTCTATACTTGTGGCTGTATCTAGCTCCTGTTTTGCATGAATTCTATTTCAAATTATATATATAATCCAGAGCCATGGAAATAATAGAATAATCTTTTAAAATCCTCAGAGGACAAAAATTTAGTACTCATAATTTGAGCAATTTGTTCATTCTATCAGAATCATTCAGAAAGAAAACACTTAAACTCTGCTAATTTTATTTCGTCAATGTGAATTTAGGCAAACAGGATGCTGAGTGTGGCAGAGATACCCAAGGAGGACACCGGATGCTTATTTTTGTTCACATATAAATATTAGGCTTGGAAATCCCATATTTTTCAAGTTAAGCAAAATCTTTTTTTCTCTCCTTATGTGTATATATATATGTATATGTATATGTGTATATATATATGTATATATGTATATATATATGTATGTATGTATTTAGATGGTCAGCAATACTTATTTTTGGATGTGGGATTATAGGATTTAGGCTGGGAGATCAGTGAATGAAGAGGGATTGCATTTTTTCTTTTACGCCCTTTTAAGAATTATTTTTCTGATACCACTATGCTCATTTTTTTAATTAAAAAAATAAGAAAAATTAAAAGAATCTGTCCATGTGTAAGTAGTTAAGACAAGTTGATGTAAAGGATTTGACATGGTTAACTTTGAGCCAAAGGCCAGGTCTGGAACTACAGGACTGCCTTCCTATGAGAGCCATTTTGCGCAGCAGTTTGCAGGTGGCTGCTTTGTGCCTTAAGGCTTGTTTCTGAGGACCCTCAGTACCATGGCAGTGAAGGGCCAGGCCACAGAGGTGGTGCCTTTGCTGGCTAGTGCAGAAAGCTGGACTTCTGATTTTAATCTGGCCACAGATCTAAGACCATTTCTTCCCTGTGCAGGTCATTTCTTGTTTCCTCGTTAACTAGAAAGATGGCAACAACCTTTCTTCAGAAGGATGTTTGTAGCAATGAAACATTTTGAAAATGCAAAAACATTCAAAAGAAAGAGATTCCAAAGTCCATCGCTTCTCACTTTAACAACTTTGAGTTACCTGTTTGAGATAAGTACAGCAAACTCTTTCCCCATAACACCTGGAACCTTAACGCAGATTAGAATCCACCCCAATTCAAACCCAGCTCACTTGCAAAGTGAAACTTCTTAAGAGCTGTAAACAATAACCCATCACCAAGTTCCCGTTGCTGGAGAGAGGTGAGGTCAGGTTCTAAAACAGTTGGGTGGTCTCACGTTTTTGTATCGTGCCATTTACCAGCGCCCCAAGTAGAAAGTTGGCAGTCCAAACGACCAACCTTGAAAAATTGTAGTGATGCTCCCCCTGGTGGCAGTGGTAAATATCTTCCTGGGGGATTTCTATCGCTTGGGAAAAATGTTTCCACCCTACCTGCCCACAGCTGGTGACTGGTTCAACTTAATTTCAGAAGGAATCTTCCGTCTCTTTCCTTTCCATATTTCTGCTAAGCAACATCTGACACTGAAATGACTGTTGCCTCACACATAGCACTCCCCGCCTCAGTGTTTGTTTCATTGGAGCTATTTCTTCAAATTGTAATCATCAGCCATACTTACTACCTTAAGGTACTTAACTATTTCACTTGTTTAAAATTAAATCCCTTTCTCTGAAAATTGACACCTGAAGTAGATAGGACCTATTTGCAGTATTTCTTTCCAGTTATTTAGGTCCTTGTTACTCAAAATGGGCCAGAACATGGCATCTCCTGGGAACTGCTTAGGAATGCAAAGTCTCAGAATTTGTATCTATAAAATTCACAGAATATTCCTCTGCACATTAAAGATTGAGAAACATGAATTTGATGAGAGGACTAGGACTTCATAATTCCTTACTTATGGCCAACTACAAATTATAACACTCAAGATTACATATATCATTTAAAAAAAATTTTCATGTCTTATTCGCTTTTGAACACCTCTTAAATATGGAAAACCAACAAAACAAAATTCCCAATGTTTTAGCATTTAAAGTAATCTACAAGCAACAGATTCTGAAGTTTCCAATAAATAAGAATTCCAGCTACATCATTAAACATTTAGTTGTGAATAGCAAGTCCCTCCATTCCAGTTATGCTCAAAAAAAGAACTTCTAAGTTAAATCCCATGTCTATTGTAAACTATGTTATTTCAACACCACTACCACTGTTTAATGCATTTTAAACAGAAAACAAGGTATAAATTAAACTGAAAAAGCAGCATGAGAATTTTGAAATACAATCCTGTCTTGACATAATACTTCTTATTTTCTTTCACAGTATTTTCACCCATACTCTGCATTAGTCATATTCTCATTAGAATAGTATATCCAAAAATATCAAGTTTTTGACTAGAATGACAAAAGTTATTAAAGGAATAAAAAATAATTTCTTGAAATATTAAAAACAGTGCAATAATTTTTAAAAACTTTTTATTTTGAACTAATTTCAAATTTATAGAAAATTTGCAAAAAAAAAATAATACAACAAATAGACCCCTCATGAACTTACCCTAATGTTTCACCTTAGACATCTATACTACAATTATCAAGTCATGAAATTAGAACAGGTAAGATATTACTAACTAAACTACAGATCTTATTTAAATTTCATTGCTTTTTCTTCTCATGTCCTTTTTCTGTTCTAGTATATAATCTAGGACACCACACTGCATTCAGTTATTATTTCAATATTTGACAATTCTTCAGTCTTTCCTTATCTCTCATAATTTTGACACTTTTGAAAAGTACAGATGGCTTATTTTGCACCATGTTCTTAAGTTTAGTTTTAGTGAATGTTTTCTCATGATTTGCATGAGGTTATGCTTTTAGGGCAATTAAATGATTCTGAGTTCTCAGTGCATCATATCATCTGTCAGTCTTATGAGTACTCCCTTGTAGATGACTAACTGCTTTTCTCTGCTGCTTTTAAGATTCTCTCTTTGTATTTAACTTTTGGCATTTTAATTATGATGTGTCTTTGGTGCAGCTCATCTTTTTCTGATTCTCTGAGCTTCCTGGAGTTGTATGTCTATTTCCTTCACCAGGTTCAAACAGATGTTCTATGTCTTGTTTTCCTTCAGGTACTCCCATAACACAGATATTTTTACCTTTAATTGTGTCCCATAGGCTCCTTAAATTATTACTATGGTCTTGGCTTCTTATTTTTCTTGTTCTGATTGAGTGTCCTTGGCTTGCCCATCCTTTATATCAGTGGTTCGATCCTCTTCTTTTCCACTCTGTTGATTACCTCTAATATACTCTTTATCTCAGATCATGTGTTCTTCATTTCTGACTTGTTCCCTTTTATAATTTTCTCTTCCATTTTTATGTTTGTATATTTTTTTTGTTAAAGTTCTTACTGAATTTATCTATACTTCTCCAAAGTTCATTGAGCACCTTTATAACACTGTTTTGAATTCTGCATCTGTTAGATTGCTCGATTCCATTATTCCTGGATCTCTGTTCTGTTCTCTCATATGTTTTCTGCTTTTTTGTCTTCTTATATTGGCTGCCTTTCTGTGTCTGTTTCTATGTATTAAGCAAAGCTCTTAAGGCTCTCAGTCTTATTAGCGTGGCTTTGTGCAGTAGGTGTCCAGTGGCACAGTCTTGAGAGAGGGTCAGCGGCAGACCAAGTTTAACCCCATCCTGTTCCCCTCCAGGGCCACCTGTTAAGATTCAGCAAGCAATCCACAGATGCCATGCTTACAGTTGCCTCAAGAGGCCATGCTAGAAACTGAGGCCAGGCAGCCACCAGCGTAGGTCTTGGAGTTGGTTCAGCAAGGAGTACCAGACTTGCCAAGGACACAACTGGATAGGTCTTGGGTAGGGCAGTGAGTTGGGAGAGGCAGAGTTTCAAGGAATCCTCTGGGTGGAGCAATCTCTGTTATCCAGTTTGAAGATACATCAGCTATTGAGGCACTGCATTCACATACTGGAAGGGTGGAGGGGGGTGGTGCTCAACAGAGAAACAATGGATAACACTGGGACTTCTTCTAGGGGGAGAGTCCCACCTCCAGCCCTCACTCCAACAACTGTGTCCCCCTGTAAGTTCTTGGTGCCCCCTGTGCAGCTCACTCAGTGCTGTTGTTCAGAGTGAGCAAGTCCATCACTGTGAAAGTCCAGTTGTGGACATAGCCCTTTTTAGAGGCATCTGCAGCTGCCGTGGCCTCTGTTCCACTCAGACACCCAGGACTGAGCAGCCTCTTCTTCCTCCTTGCCCAGCTCCTGCCTTCTACCATTGGAGGGTGATTTCTTATTTCTCTCCTTAGTTTTAGTGCTTCTATTCATCCAACCCCAGGCAACTCTACTTGCTTTTTGCTCCACATTTCCATTACAACTTTGATTTTGTTACAAGAGGGGCTGAACAAAGCTTCTATCATCTATGCCATTTTCCCCTGAATTTAGATTACATTTTTAATTTTAAGTCATTTATGTTTTATTAATATTAACAAATTATTTTGATAGATTCCATTTTTATTCTTGATTCCTTGAAATGGTTTCATGTAGATATCCTTGGTCAGATCTATTGGGTATTATGCTATTTGTGACTACCAACTTCAAAATGTCATAATTTGTTTTGTTTTATTTTGTTCTTAAAACATGCATCCTACTTTCTTTGTATTTAAGAGAAACCTCAGAGGCATTAAAGTGTAACAAGAGCTCCTTGCTCCACACAAAAAATCTTTTTATTGCTTCCTAGCCACCAATCTCTAATTCCATAACTATGAGCAATTATTCTGCCAATATTAAGGCTCAAATGAACCATGAGCTAATTTTTGCTTTTTCACTGATATGCAGGACTAAGAGAATGTCACAGCTTTTAGGTGCCTTCATTTCTTCATTTATAAAAAACCCTAGTATCTTTACTCTCTCTGAGATGCAAGCTATCACATCATTACTCATAGTGATTATGATTATCAGAGGATTTTAATTTTCTGGTAGGAGGAATTGCTACCCACACCCATGGTGATTACAGGCATTAAGATTTTGTTTTTTATCTTTGTGAGTTTCTCATTATAGTAATTATCACGTGTGAGGTAATTGATTAGGAGTTTAATTCCACTACAAAATCTCACATAGGCAATGTTTCCCTGGTCCTTTAAAGGTCCATGAGCAGAAGAATGGTAATGTGAACATATTCAAAAATCTTTCCCTGCACAACAGCAATGAGAACAGTGGAGAAATGGTTAGAATTATTTTTTTCCGGACTCTGAAAATTAACTAAATATTTCCAGCAATGTGGGAAGTATTTACTCAAGAAAATAATGGCCAAAGTTGTGTAAGAGCAGCAACCTTTGTGGCATTTTAACTTGCTCTACTCCCGCCCTTACTTCCCAGCTCTGTGGTACCCTTGAAAACCAATAACATACAATCACAATAAAAACAAGCAGCCTAGCAGTCACGGGAAAGGGCAGAATGTCTTTTTCTTTTTTTGTGTGATATTCCTAATGGTTCTGTGGAAGACCTCTCTTTATTTAGCCTGACTTAGAGTTTATTAACTACAAATAGATTTTGCCTATGACAATTCATTGAAAATAATTGGTGAAAATCGTATAACATTATAGCTGCCTGGGGTATTGAATAACATATGAGGCAAACGGTAGGGTAACAAAAAGCTTTAAAAAGCCATAGGAGGCTTTGAAAACTCCTAATATCTAGAAATCTAGGGACTTTGTGCATGTTCAGAGCTGGGCCTATACTAAGGAAAGACCCAAGAGGCCCTAACTTATCACTTCTGATTGACTTGAGGGTCTGCACAAGTAAAGAAAGAAAGACTAAGACAGAATTGTAAACTGCCTGGCTGAATATTGAAGGCATGCCTCAACACATAAACACACTTAGCCCCTTGGCAAAGGAGACTTGTTGGTTCCAGGCATCTAAGGAAATTCCTATCAAACTATAGTTGACCAGTATGCTAACAAAGCAGAAATTTCAGTGGCCATGCATGACAAAGAATGCAGATTTTGAAGAATTAGTTTAGAAAAATCACTGGGCAGGAAGCAATAATAACAAACCCTAAGGAGAGAGAATAGTTTTGTTTTCAGATTAGTCACACTATTTTGCTTGAGATGTCTGGGTTTTGGGGAAAAAATATGCAAAGAAACAAAAAAGTATAGCTTATAATAAGAGAAGAAAGCAGTTCATGGAAACTATCCCCGAAGAAGCTCAGACATACTGGACAAAGACTTTATATCAACTATTTTAAGTGTTTCCAAAGAACTAAAAAGACATTCTAAAAATCCAAAGAAAACTACAAGAATGTTAAGTACAATAACTAAAATGAGAAATTCACTAGAGAGTCTCAACATAAGATCTGAGCAAGCTGAAGAAAAATTGGCAAACTTGAAAATTTAGGATATCTAGTCTGAGAAAGAGAAAGAAAAGAAAATAAAGAAAATGAACAAGAGCCTTGTATACCTATGGGACATCACAAAGTATACCAACATATGCATAATGGAAATTCCAGATGGAGAATAGTGAAAAAAAAATAGGATATTTGAAGACAGAGAGGATAAATTTTTTTCTAATTTTTTAAAATTAAGTTTATTGGAGTAACATTGGTTAATACAATCATATACTTTTCAGATGTACATTATAATTTGACATCTATATATTCTATTGTGTAATTACTACCCAATCCTATGATAGATAATTGGCTAAAGAAGCTGTGGTACATATATACAATGAAATATTACTCAGCCATAAGAAGAAATGATATACTACCATTTGTGACAACATAGATGGATCTTGAGATAATCATGCTAAGCAAAATAAGCCAGACAAAAAAAATGAAAATCACGTGATATCACTTATATTGAGATATAAATTTAAAAGCAATAAATGAACAGGACAAAGAAACAGAGACTCATGGACATGGAAAATGGACCAGTGGTTACCAGAGCATAGGGGGTGTGGGAGGAAGGGAGAGGTAGATGGGATAAAAGGAGTCAAATATATGGGGGTAGGGGAGGGTGAATTTGGTAAAGGGGGTCAAATATATGTTAGCTGAATTTTTTCTAAATTTGATAAAAATATTAATAATATCCAAGAAGATCAATAAAATTCAAGTAGTATGAACACAAAGAGATCCACATGTAGACATATTATAATCAAAGTGTTGAAAGACAGAAGAATATTGAAAGCAGTAAGAGAAATGATTCATTACATACAATCCTCAATAAGATTAACAGCTGATTTTTCATTATAAACCATGGAAGTCAGCGGGAAGTGGGATGTAATACTCAAAGTACTGAAAGAAAAGTTGTGAACCAAGAATTCTATACCAGTAAACTATCCTTCAAACATAAAGGAAAAATTAGACATTCTTATATTTATAAAAACAAACAATTATTCACTAGCATACTTACTCTACAAGAAATACTGAAGGGAGTCTTTCAGGCTGAAATAGAAAGATATTAGAGAGTAATTCAAATTTACATGAAGAAATAAAGAGCATAGGTGAACATAACTACATAGGTGTATATAAATTACACTGTAAATCTATTCTTGTACTTTTTAAAATAGTTCTAATAGTTAGAAAATAGAGAAAAGCCAAATTTTTATATACAATTGAATTTAATATGGTATTAATCTAATATATTTTAAAGATGTTAATTATAATCTTTAAAACAATCACTAATAAAACAACTAAATAAGTAAAATAAATGATAAAAAATTAAAATAATACCCTAGAAAATATGTATTTAACACTGAACACCAACAATAAAAAAGATAAACAAAACAGTATAAGGCCTATAAAAAACAAATATCAAAATGACAAATGAAATTTCTACCTTATTGATGATTACATCAAATAAAAATGTATTAAATATTACAATTCAAAGCTACAAAGTACAGAATAGATGAAAATAAAGCATGACTCAAATATATGCTGTCTACAAGGAACATACTTTAGATTCAAAGAACAAATAGGTTAATATTAAAAGGATGAGAAAAAATATATGGAAATAGTAGCCAAAAGGGAGCTGAGTGGCTATAGTAATATCAAATGAAATAGACTTTAGGACAAAAATTGTTACTAGAGACAAGAGATATTTTATAATGGTAAAAAGTATTAATTTATCAGGAAGACATAATGATTGTAAATATATATGCAGAACCCAAAAAACTTGAAACAAAACTGACATAATGGAATGGAGAAATAAATTAAAGATAAGAGTTGTAGACACCTATATTCCACTTTTAATAATGTACAGAATAACTAGAATGAAGATCAACAAATTAATAAAAGATATGAGCAAGCTATAAAGCAACTATACCTAATAGACGTCTAAGGAACATTTTACCTAACAACGGCAGATGCACATGGAATATTCTCTAGGACAGATCATATATTAGGATAAAAGAAAGTCTAAAAAAGTTGAAAAGAATTGAAATTATATAAAGCATGTTCTCCAACCAGAATGGAATGAGGCTAGAAATCAACAGTAGAAGGAAAATTGGAAATTTTACAAATACATAAAAATTAAATGAGACGTTGCTAAGTAACAAATGGTTTAAAAGAAGAAATCACAAAAAATTTTTAAATATTTTGAAGCAAAACACTCTCTCTCTCTCTCTCTCTCTCTCTCTCTCTCTCTCTCTGACACACACACACACACACACACACACACACACACACACACACCATACCAAAACTTATGAAATATGACTAATGCATTGCTCAGAGGGAAATTTGCACATTTAAATGCTTATTTTTTTAAAGAAATAAATAATCTAATCTTTTTTAAAAAAATATATATTTAAAAGGAAGAAACTAAACCTAAAGCTAGTAAAAGGAAGGAAGTAATAAAGATTAGAGTGGAAATAAGTGAAATAAAAGAAATAAAGAAAAATTGATAAAACCAAAATTTCATCCTTTGAAGAAATCAACAAAATTGACAAACCTTTGACAAAATTGACAAACCTTTAACTGAACTGACCCAGAAGAAAAGAGAAGACTCAAATTACTAAAATCAGAAATGAAAGAGATGGCATTACTAACAGCTCCACAGAAATAAAATTGTAAGGGAATACTATGAAAAAATCATATGCCAAGAAGGTAGATAACCTAGATAAATGAAAGACATAAACTATAAAAACTGACTAAGGGAGAAATTAAAATACTTGCATAGATTTATAACAGGGTATTAAATTAGTAATCAAAAAACCCTTATAAAGAAAAGCTTAGGACCATCTGGCTTTACTAATGAGTTTTATCAAATGTTTAAGGAAGAATTAAAATAAGTTTTTCACAAACTTATACAAAAATAGAAGAGGAAGGAACACCTTAAACTCATTCTAGGAATCCAGTGTTTTTCTCATATTAAAACCAAACAATAACATACAGAAGAGAAACTTATAAATGTAGATTTAAAATCCTCAATGTGATGCTAACAAATTGAATCTAGCAATATACAAAAAGAATTATACACCGTAAGTAAGTGGGAATTATTCTATCCCAGGAATACATTTGTTCAACATACAAATATCAACAAATAGTAGTAAATTTCAGTAGAAGAAAGGACAAAAACCACATGATCATTATCGATGTAAAAATAATTTGACAGAATCAACATTCTTTCATGATAAAAGTACTCAGCAAACTACAAATAGAAGAGAACTTCCTCAAAACAACAAATAGCATCTATGAAGAACCCACAGTTAGCATCATAATAATAAAAGATAAAAAAAAAAAAGAATGTCTGCTTTCAAAACTTATAACATTTTACTGAAGGTTCTAGCCAGAGCAGTTAGGCAAGAATAAAAGAAAGAAAAGGGACCAGATTAAAAAGGAAAAAATAAATCTATTTCTATTTACCAGAACCCACACAAAAACTATTCGAACAAATAAATGAATTTAGCAAAGACACAGGATACACAATCAACATACAAAAATCAATTAAATTTCTATACCCAAGTAATAAATGATTTGAAAATAAAATTTTAAAAAAGAATTCCATTTACAATGGTATCAATAAGAATAAGATACTTAGAAATAAATTTAACAAAATAAGTCCACTGAAACCTACAAAGCAACATTGAAAGAAACTAAAGAGATCCAAAGAAATGAAAAGACAGCCTATTTTCATGGATTGGAATACTTAATATTGTTAAGATAGCAATATTCTTTAAATATTCTATAGGTTTGATGTATGTTACCTGTCAAAATACAAGCTTTCTTTTGCAGAAATTAGTAATTTGATTCTTAAATTCATATGAAAGTGAACTTCCACTTTCTGGTCCAACATATAAAGAAATTGGAAGTCATTATTCTGTCCAAAATTTTACTAATGTCTTTTAGCATAAGTAAAAGGGTGAAAAAATGGAAAATTCAACAACTCTTTTTAGATCTATAAAAGAAGAGAGGTAGCAGGGAAAATTGTTGCCCTCAAAAAACATAGAGACAGATGGGCAAATAGAGAACATCTCAACTTATCAGAGCAGAAACCCCTGAGCACAAACCTCTGAGGTAACCAGTGCCAGTGTAGGAAAGTGTAAACTGCTTTTGGTGAATTACTGGAGGGTGAATAAGTCTGAGAGCTAAAAACTTTGTGGGGGAGCCAGTCATAGGAAGGATCCTGTGCTTATGTGATTTTTATCATACAGTGCTCAAACAGACTTTCACAGTACTGTTGAAGAAAAATCTCCTCATGCTTCCAGCAGGGAAGGGGAAAAGGAAACATTTTGAAATGTGACATGACAGATGATTGGCTAATGAAGCTGTTGTACATATATACAATGGTATATTACTCAGCCATAAGAAGAGATAAAATACTGCCATTTGCAACAACATGAATGGACCTCAAGATAATCATGTTAAGTGAAATAAGCCAGACAGAAAAGGTTGAAAATCACATGATATCACTTATATTGAGATATAAACCTAAAAGCAACAAATGAGCAGGACAAACAGAGACTCATGGACATGGACTATAGACTAGTCATTACCAGAGGACTATAGAGTAGTGGTTACTAGTGGGGTGGGGAAGGAGGGGGGAGATAGATGGGGTAAAGCGGTCAAATATAAGGGGATGGAAGAGGGTGAAGTAGGTAAATATATGGTAGCTGAAGGAAACTGGACTTTGGGTGGTGAATACACAATAGAATATACAGATGTCAAATGATAATGTAAATTATATGATTATATTAACCAATGTTACCCCCAAAAAATAATTTTTAAAAAAGAAATATGACAGATAACAAGAGCCTAAATTATTGGCAATTTAAGAGCTTAAACAACCTGGAGTAAGAGAAATATCCAACCCCATCCCACTCTAGTCATCTTGTCCCACATTAGGAGTGGGATGAGAGAACTGAGAGACACTTGTGAAGTTTACAGCCCAAAGGTACAGGCTCACTAAAAGACTGAAGCCTAATCATAGGACTAGAGAATATGTCCCCTCTCTAGACACCTCATCACCACATTACTAAAGGCCTAATTACTGCAGTTCCATTTACCCTGTACATCATGCCAGACTATCACGAGAATATTATTATAAGACATATTTAAAGACAAAAACCAGTTTTAAGTGAGAGGATGCATCAGAATCAAACTCAGATTTGACAGGAAGGTTGGAATCATCAGACCAGGAAGTTAAAACAATGATGTTTACTATAGTAAGAGCTCTAACATTTGAAGTAAATACCATGCAAAAACAGATAGAAAATAAATTAGAGAAATGGATATTCTTAAAACAATTAAAAAGAAATGCAATAAATTTAAAACACTATAATAGAAACAAAAAAAGTCTTTGATGAGCTCATTAGTACACTGGACGTAGCTGAGGAAAGAATCTCTGAACTGCAGGATATGTTGATAGAAACTTCAAAATGGAAAGGTGGGGAGTAAAAAAGACTGAAAAGTACAGAACCAAATATCCAAGAATGGTGGGAGTTCTTCAAAAGTATACATATGCATAACGAGAATACTAGGAGATTAAAGAGAGAAAGAAACAAAAATGTTTGAAGCAATAATGACATTATTTCCTCCAAATTAATGTTAGACATCAAACAACAAATCCAAGAAGCTTAGAGAACACCAAGAAGGATAAATTCAGAAAAGGACTACTACATCTAGGGCATATCATATTCAAATTTCAGAAAAATAAAAATATATATATATTGAAAGAAGCCAGAGGAAATACACTATCCTCCAGATAAGGATTATATCCAACTTCTCTTCAGAAACCATGCAAGCAGGAAGAGTGGTATGATATATATAAAGTGTTGAGAGAAAAAACACCAACCTAGAATACTGTACACTACAGTATTATCCTTCAACAGTGTAGAAGAAAGTCTTTCTCGGAGAAATAAAAATTGAGAGAATTTGTTCTAAGTAGACCTGTCCTGCAAGAAATACTAAAAGGAGTTTACAGACAGACAGAAAATGACATAGGTTCAAAACCTGGATCTCCATAAAGAAAGAAAGAACATCAGAAAAGGAATTAAGTGAAGGTAAGATAAAAACTTTTTTCTTAGCCTTAATTTATCTAACAGATAATAGTTTGTAAAATAATAATAGCAACAATGTATTTATGTATGCATACACATATTTAAGTATACTTATGCATTAGAGAAAGAATGACAGCAATGACCAAGGATACAAAGGTCGGAAGAGAGCAATTTGGATTATTTTGTTATATGGTATTCTTACTAACTGTGAAGCAGTGTAGCATTATTTGAAAGTGAATTTTGTATTAATTGTAAACACAAACTCTAGAGCAAGGACAAAAAAAAGTATAACTGATATGCTAAGAAAGAAGAGAAATTGGAACTATATAAAATGCTAACTAAAAATCATAAATGTCAGAAACAGAGTGGAAACCAAAAATAAAAACAAAAAGGGGCAATGAATAAAAAAACCATAACAAATATGGTAGATATTAATCCAACTGTATCAATAATCACCTTCAATGTCAATGGTCTAAATATACCAATTAAAACACAGAGGTTGTCAGAGTGGATCAAAAAAGCAAGACTCAATTATATGTTGTTTCTAAAAAGTGCACATAAAATATAAAGATACACAGGGACTAAAAATAAAGACAAAGAGAAAGATATAACATACTAATACTAATAAAAAGAAAGTGGGAGTGTTTATATTAATTTCAGAAAGATCAGACTTCAGAGCAAGGAAAGTTTTTAGGGGTAAAGAAGAACATCATGAAATAATAAAGGGGTCAATTTTTCAAGAGGACGTAACAACCCTTCATGTGTATGTACCTAATCACAGTGTCAAAATATGTGAGAAAAAACTGATGGAATTGCAAGGAGGAATAAATAAATTCATTATTATAGTTGGAGACTTCAATACCCTTGTCTCAGAAATGGAGAGATTTAGCAGGTTGAAATTCAGTAAGGACATAGTTGAATTCAATATCATCATCAATCAACTGGATATATTTGACATCTATAGATTCTTTCATCCAACAATAGCAGAATACACATTCTTCTCAAGATCACATGGAACATTCACCAAGATGGACCACATTCTAGGCCACGAAACACACCTTAATAAATTAAAAAGAAAGAAATCATACAAAATGTCCTTTCAGACCACAACTGAATTAAACTACAAATAAATAACAGAAAGATAACTGAAGAATACACCAAATATTTGGAGATTAAATAATATATTTCCGAATAATACTTGAGTCAAAGAAGCAATCTTGAGGGGGGAAAAACTATTATGAGCTAAATAGAAATAAAAACATAACTTACCAAAATTTTGAAGACGCAGTGAAAGTTGTGCTCAGAGGGAAATTTAGAGCATTTAATACATATATTAGAGAAGAAAAAAGATCTAAAATCAATAATCTAGGTTTACAACTTAGGAAACTGAAAAAAAACAAAGAGAAATTATCCAAAGTAAGCAAAAGAAATCATGAAAACAGAGATCAATGAAATTGAAAACATAAACATAATATAGAAAATCAACTAAATTATAAACTAATTTCTTAAAAAGATCAATAAAATCAATAAACCTCAGGTCAAATTGATTAAGAAAAAAAGAGAAGACAAATTACTAACATAAAAAATGAGAGGTCATCAATCACTACTGATTCTATGTATATTAAAAAGATAATAATGGAATATTATGAATAACTCTATGCCCACAATTTTAATAACCTAGATAAGGTGGAACAATATCTTGACATGTGCCAAAACTCACACAAGAAAAAAATAGATAAGTTGTGTAGGTCTATATCTACTAAAGAAATTGAATCAATTATAACTTTCTAAAACAGAAAGCACCAAGCCTGAATGGGTTCACTCGTGAATTCTATCAAATATTTAAGAAAGAAATTATATCATTTCACTAAAATTTCTTCTGAAAAATAGAAACAGAGAGAATAATTTCTATAAGGCTAGAATTACTATGGATACCAAAACCAGATGAAGACATTATAAGAAAAGAAAACTACCAGCTAATATCTCTCATGAACATACTTTAAAAAATCCTCAAAAAGCATTAGCAGAAGGAGATTTGACTTTGTGTCGTGAACATGTATAATGCAATATACAGATGATATATTATCAAAATGTACCCTTTAAACCTACATAACTTTATTAACCAATGTCACCTCAATAAATTTAATTAAAAATTTTTAAAAGCCCCCAGAGCAGTAGCAAATTAAATCTAAGAACTTATAAAAAGAATTACACATTATGACCAAATGGGATTTATTCCAGATATGCAAGAATTCATTATTTAAAACTCAATTAATGTAATCCTTCATATCAACAAACTAAATAAGAAAAGTCACATGATCATATCAATAGATGCATAGGAAACATTAAACAAAATCCAACACTCAGTCATGATAAAATCTTTCAGCAAACTAGGAATAGATGAAACTTCTTCAATTTGATTTTTAAAAGTCACAAAAACCCCTAAAACTGACATCCTACTTAATAAGAAACTAGAAGCTTTCCTACAATAACCAGGAAAAAGACAAGAATGTTCTCTCTCACTACTCATTTTCAACATCATAGAAACACTATCCACTGCAATAAAACAAGAAAGAAAGAGTAGACAGATTGAAAAGGAAGAAATAAAATCGTCTCCTTTTTTTATTTGAAGATGACATAATGGTTGATGTAGAAAATCTAAAAGAATAAACAAAAATATCTTTTAGAACTAATAAGCAATATTGGGGTTGCAGGATACAAGGTTAATATACAAAAGTTAATTGTTTTCCTACATAGTGGCAATGAATAAGTGAAATGAAATTAAAAACATGGTATCAAGCAAAAATAAATTAATGGAACTATATAAAATTAAAAAGCTTTTGCACAGCAAAAGAAACCATCAAGAATACAAGGAGGCAACCATCTGAGTGGGAAAATATGCTTCCAAATCATGCCTCTGATAAGGGCTTAAATTGCAAAATATATAAAGAACTCATAAAACTCAGCAATAGAAAAACAAAGAGTCTAATTAAAAAATGGGCAGAGGACCTAAATAGATAATTATCCCAAGAAGACATACAAATAGCCAACAGACATATAAAAAGATGCTCAACTTCACTAGCTATTAGGGAAATGCAAATCAAGACCACAATGAGATACCATCCCATATGTGTTAGAATGGCTATCATCAACAAGACAAGTAATAGCAAGTGATAGAGATGTTGTGGAGGAAAAGGAACCTTCATACACTGCTGGTGGGAATGTGAATTGATAAAGCCACTATGAAAAATAGTATAGAGGTAACTCAAAGAATTAAGAATAGAATTATCATATTACCCGGCAATACCTCCTCTGGGTATTTACCTAAAAAACTTGAAAGCATTTATCTGCAAAGATATACGCACCCAATGTTCATAGCAGCATTGTTTACAGTGGCTAAGACATGGAAACAAGCAAAGTGTCAATAGATAGATAGATAATTGAATAAAGAATATATGGTACAATATATACAATAGAATATTACTCAGTCATAAGAAAAGATGAAATACTGCCATTTGCAACAACATAGATGGATCTTGAGATTATCATGTGAAGTGAAATAAGTCAGACAGAAAAAGCTGAGAACTATGATTTCACTAATATGTGGGATATAAAACTGAAAGCAACAAACAAACATGACAAATAGAGACTCATGGTCATGAAGAGTGGATTAGTGGTTACGAGAGGGTAGAGGGAGGTAGATAGAGTAAAAGGGGTTGACTATTTGATGGCGGAAGGAGATTTAACTTTGGGTGAACACACAATGCAATATACGAATGACATATTATTGAATTGCACATTTGAAACTTATTTGATTTTATTAACAAATGTCACCTCAATAATTTTAATAAAAAAGAAAATAATAAAATAGTTAAATACTATTTTTTAAAAAATAAATAAAATGAAAATATATCATTTAAAGCACTCAAAAATTACTTAGATATAAATCTAATCAATATGTATAAGAATTATGTGAGGAAAACTACAAAACTCTGATGAACTATTTCAAAGATAAACTATATAAATTCCATGTTCATGGATAGGAAGCTCAATATGGTCAAAATGTCAGTTCTCTCCAACCTGATGTATAGATTCAGAGCAATCCTAATTTATAAAAAAAACTCAGCAAGTTATTTTATGAATATTGAAAAGTTGACTTTAAAATTTGCATGGAGAGGCAAAAGACCCAGATAGCCAATACAATATTTAAAAAGAAAAACAAACTTGGGAAATTGTTGCTACTCAACTTCAAGGCTTACTTACTATTAATTGACAGAGTAGTATTGGCAAAGAATAGATAAAATATCAATGGGAAAAAGTAAAAATTTCAGAAATAGACTCACATATATAATCAACTGATCATTGACAAAGGAACAAAGGCAATAAAGTAGAGTAAAGATATAATGTTGCTAGAATAACTGGAGATCCACACAAAAAAATCTAGACACACACCTCACACTGTTCACAAAAATTAACTCAAAATGGATCATAGACCTAAATATAAAATGGCAAATTATAAAACTCTTGGAAGATAACAGAGGAGAAAATCTAGGTGCACCTGATGTGGCTATGCCTTTCTAGATACAATATCAAAGGCACAATCCATGAAAAAAATAATTTATAAGCTGGACTTTATTAAAATTAAAAACTTGTGCTCTGCAAAAGATACTGCCAAGAGAATGAGAAAACAAGCCACAGACTGGGAGAAAATATTTGAGAAAGATATATCTGGTAAAGGACCATTGTGCAAAATATACATGAACTCTTAAAACACAACAAAAAGAAACAAATCACCCACTTAAAAATGAGCAACTCATAACTCACTGAAGATACACAGATGTCAAATAAGCATGTGAAAAATATGTCCCACCTCATACATCATAAGGAAATGGCAATTTAAAATACCAATGAGACACCACTATGCTCTTATTAGAATGGCCAAAACTCAAAACACTGGCAATATCAAATAATGTGGAGCAATAGGAACTGTTGTTGTTTGTTGCTGATGGAAATACAAAAATGATAATAACCACTTTGGAAGGCAGTTTGGTAGTTTCTTAAAAAACTAAACATATCTTACCACTTGATCTAGCAACTACACTCCTTGCTATTCAAAAAGTTAAATACTTACGCCCATACAAAAAAAATACTGCACATGTGTTAAAGCAACTTCTTTTTAATTGCCAATACTTGGAAGCAACCAAGATGTCCATTAGATGTATGGGTAAACTGGCACATTCAAACAATGGAATATTATTCAGTGCTAAAAAGAACAAGCTATTCAGCCATGAGAAAACACAGAGGAACTGTAAATGCACGTTACCAAGTAGAAGAAGCCAATCTGAGAAGACTACATACTGTATAATTTCAACTATATTAGACTCTGGAAAAGACAAAACTATACAGACAGCAAAAATATCAGTGTTTTACAGGGGTCAGAGGGAGGGAGGGATAAATAGACAAAGCACAGAGGATTTTTAGGGCCGTGAAACTGATCTGTATGATACTGTAATGGTGGAGACATGTCATTATACATTTGTCAAAACTCATAGAAATTACAACACCAAGAGTGAATACTAATGTAGACTGTGGACTTGGGTGATAATAATGTGTCAATGTAAATTTTTCAATTGTAAGAAATGTACTACTCTGGTGCAGGATTTTGATAATAAGGAAGGCTGTGTGTGTGTTTGTATTGGGAGTTACAGGGGGGGCTTATGGGAACTCTCTGTATCTTCTGCTCATTTTTACCGTGAACTTAAAACTGCACTAAAAAATTGAGTCTATTTTTAAAAAATCTGCATGGAAATAAAAGGAACAAAAATAGCCAAAACAACCTTAAAAAGAACACAGATGGAGAACTCACACTTCCCAGTTTCAGAACTTACTACAAAGCTACAGTAATCAATAATGTATGGTACTGACATAATGGTAGACATATAGATCAATGTAATATAACTGAGAGTCCAGAGATAAACCCACACATTATGGTAAATTTATTTGAAAAGAGTGCCAAGAAATTTCAATAGAGAAAGAACAGTTTTTGTAACAAAAGATACTGAGACAACTGAATATCTACATGAAGAATGACTTTGAACCCAAACTTCATAGCTTATACAAGAATTAATTAAAATGAATTAAATACCTAAATATAAGTGCTAAAATGATAAAACTCCTAGAAAAAAATTATAGTCATAAGTCATCATGACCATGTATTAGTTAATGGTCTTAGATATGACACAAATCCCAAACAATAAAAAATTGATTACTTGAACTTCATAAAAATGAAAAATAATTGCTTCAAGACTATCAAAAAAGCAAAAAGATAACCTATAAAATAGGAAAAATATTTGCAAATTATAACTAGTATCTATAACACACAAAGAACTTTTACAACTCAGCTCTAAAAAGACATATAACTTAATTTTAAAATGGGCTCATTTTTGAATAAACATTTCTCTAAAGAAGATGTACTAATGGCCAATAAGAACATGAAAATATGTATGTTTAACATCATTCATCGTTAGGGATATGCAAAATCACAAAGAGATATTACTCCATACCTACTAGGATGCCTATAAGAAAAACACAGACAATAATAAATATTGATAAGGATGCAGAGAAATCAGAATTCTATTACATTGCAGATGTAAATATTAAATGGTGCAGTTGCCTTGAACAACAGTTTTGCAGTTCCTCCAAACATTAAGCATAGAATTATCACATGACTCAGAACTTTCTTTCCTAGATGTATACAAAAACATATACACAAATGTTCACTACAGCACTGTTTATAATAGCCCCAAGTGGAAATCCAATTGTACATGAGCTAATAAATAGATAAACAAAATGTGGTTTATTCCTACAATGAAATATTAATCAGCAATAAAAAGTAATGAAATATTGGTACATACTACAATATGCATAAGCCTTGAAAACATTTGCTAAGTGAAAGAATTCAGACACAAAAGGCTACATATTTATGATGTGATTTACATAAAATGTCCAGAAAAAGAAAATCTATACAGACAGAAAGATTAGTGATTGCCACAGACTAGGGCGAGAGGAGAATGGGGAGCGAGTGATAATAACTGTGGATTTCTTTTTTGGATTATGACATGTTCTAGAATTAGATTGTAGTGATGCTTGCATATCTTTGTAAATATACTTGAAATCGCTTAATGATGCACTTTAATAAGATGAATTCTAGGTATGTGACCATTGTTTTTAGTGATTCCTTCTACGTTGGTTTTGCATACTGCAAAATGCAGTGCTAAAGCTTTCTTTTGTCCAAGCAACCTTTTTAAACATATCATAGATGCTTTGTATCTGATGTGAATGTCTTGTGTAAACATAAGACAAAGCAGTTCCATGATCTCCTTATGTCTTGTAATCTGCCTGTGATTGAAAAAGACAATGAACAGGGTCACCCACAATTTGTCTACTTCTGACCAATAATTCTTTTACATCATCCACTACTTTATTACTTTCGAACACACAACTAGAGGATATGCACAAAACTTAGCATGGCTGTAAGCTCTTCATTCACTCTTGGCCTTTGCTATATGTGTTCCATTGTCAATTGCATCCATCTTTCCTTTACTGACTTTCTATTCTATGAATAATTCTTCAGCAGATTCATATGTTAACTGCAGAAACTGAGAAATCTCTTAGTAAGCCATCAACCATTGCCATCAAATGTAAAAAAGGCCTCGTGATTGTATATGTTCAAATGCCTGATGAAACTAAAGCAGTACATTAAATATTTTTATCCCTTTTAAGTATAGCATTTTATAATTTGGTAAAAGATTTTTATGGCATACTTTTAGAAGGAACTTTGCACATAGGATTCGGTGCTTCATCCACAACTACTGAGAATTATTGCAATTTAAAACAATTATTTTGACATATTTTTGTTTAAAACTTAAGCTCCTGTTAACTTGAAATTATGAAGAATTCTATTCTTAAAGCACTTGGAATTTTGTTGTTTTCAATTTTTAGAAGTAGAAACAAAATATTTGCTTTTACAGTCTTCAAAGAATTTCTTCACTCTCTTTTTGTTATATTTGGATTGAAAATATTTTATCACAGTTCTTTTGGCTCTTTTCCTTCTTTGTGGAATCTTGAGGTGGCAAAGTTGAAGTTCTGCTTTTAATTTGTCCTAAGAGATGAAGTCCCGCGTAATACTTTTTCTTATAGCTTATATAGCCATAAGCAATTAAAAATTAGTACCGTTCATGTAGGTAATTTTATTTAATTAATAAATAGCTATAAATACAAGTATACCAAACACATATTATTACTGTTTCACCTTACGCTGTCATTGCAGTAAGTCATCAACATCATCAATAGGTTCTTGTAAACTGCGACTTCAAGTGAAACGTCTAGAGAAAACATTTTTACCATGGCTAATTGATATAAATGAGTGTTAAATTAAGGTCCTATGGCATATTTCTGGTCACAAAATCATCACTAAACTTCTAAATAAACATCTAAACCACTACTAATATTAAATATAAAAATGAATGCTAGCTATACATACATATAAGAAAGAGTAATAAAAATAGGTCAGATAATGCGTTTCCAGCCTGATGATTCCAGTTCCAGGCCTTGGGTGGCTGAAGCTTCTCCAGGAAGCTCATTGATAATGGCAGACACCCACCCTGAACAGAACATTTTTCCATGTCAGGGCCACTCACATGCACACACCCTCATGTAGACTGGCACCATTAGACACGCCAATTCATCTAACATGCACATTAATAAAATGTGGGTGAAAACTGGAGTTCCCGGAGGAAACCCACACAGACATAGGGAGAACATGCAAAGTCCACAAAGATAGTGTCCCTGGCCAGGAATCAACTTTTTTTCCTTATCAACATTTTAATAAAATGATGTTGAGTAAAACATTATTTGACCATCTGCTGTATTATTATGGACTGAATTGTGTCCGCCAAATTCATAAGTTGAAACCCTAACTCCCAACATGACTATATTTGGAGATGGGGCCTTTAAGAAAGTGGACCATTGCAATAAAGTGAATATTGCAAAAAGTGAGTCACAAGAAGTTTTTGGTTTCCCAGTGCATATAAAAGTTATTTTTATACTGTACTATAGTATAGTCTATTAAGTGTGCAATAATATTATGTCTAAAAAATATACATGCCTGAATTAAAAAATACTTTATTGCTAAAAAATGCTAACCATCATGTGAGACTTTAGCAAGTCATAGTCTTTTTGCTGGTGTAGGTCTTAACCTTAAAATTGTAAAAAAAAACAAAATATCTGAGAAGCATAATAAAGTGAAGCACAAGAAAATGAGGCATTCAAGGTTAATGTAATTAAAATTAAATGAGGTCATAATCGTAGGACCCTAATTCAATAGGTCTGGTGTCCTTATTAGAAAAGGAAGAGACATCAGGAGCACATGCATAGGGGAAAGGCCATATGAGGACAGAGCAAGAAGTTGTCCATCTACAAACTAGGAAGAGAGCCCTCACTAGAAACTTGGCACCTCAATCTTGGACTTCCAGGCTCCAGAAATATGAAGTAATAAATATATCCTGTTGTGAAAGCATCCCAGTCTGTGGTATTCTATTATGGCAGCTTGAGTAGACTAATACAATTATTTTTCAAATTTATATAAACATTGATTTGCTCAGAAAGTGTGAGATGGTTGGTCATATTGAAGTTATTTAGCTAATGCCCTCTTGTAAATATTTATAATAATTATCAATTGTTTTCCCTGTTAAAATATTGAAAATACTAATGACTTTTATACATAAATTTAATGACTCATAATTATCGTTAATTAGCTATCTTATTTCTATAAGGTAGTTAAAGTTCAAAATTTAGAGACTTTTCACTGCAAGATACATCTAAAATGCTTGCCTCTATTTGGAAAAGATATTCAAATATTAAAATAAATCTAAAAGACTTGTCATTCTGTTACCAGCATTGTTTCCATATATTTAAGTGGAAAAGTAGAGTAGAGCAGAATACTGATGCCAAAGCTAAACTCTGATGCGTCCTTACACTTTGTGCCAGCACTTCCTGTTAAACCCAATTAAACTCAAAATACCTAAATGAGAACTAGTGGACCAGAAATTCAGATTTTGTTTGGGAATGCAATGTCATTTTTAGAATGTTATAAATATATGATCTGAAAAGTTTCACTTTCAGGGTATAATAATAATAATAATAATATTAATAATAATAATAATAAAGCCAACAGCATTTGAACAATCTATATGGAACAATCTCTATGGATGAGTTCCTTCATTCCCCAAGAGCTTATTCTCTGAAGCTTTCAATCACAGTGTGGGCTGCCACAGAGACTTAATGAAGCTTGTCTGAATGCCCTAGCCACCTTGGTGTGGAACTCATCATTTCTGTGACTGAGTCAGATGCTTACATTGGGATTAGGTAACAGCTTCACTGAAGAACCCTTGTTTCTGGAAGAGCACCAGCAATATTCTGGGAGGTTAACCTGATGGGTGTGTCAATAAGCAGTGTGTATTTTTAGATACATACTTTTCTTGACACTTCTTTGCCCCATGTATTATTTAGAACTTTGTTTTTAAATTTGTAACTATTTTCAGATTTTTCAACTATCCTTCTGTTATTTTTAGTTATCCTTCTGTTATTAATTCTATTGTGGCCTGTAAACATACTTTGTATGATTTCTAATCTGTTAAATTTATTAAAGTATAATTTATGACTCAACATATGGTCAATATTAGTGGAAGTGCTATGTGAGCTTATGAGGAATGTGTATTCTGCTATTGTTGGTTGGAGTATTCTATAAATGTCAAGTTGATTGATAGTGCTATTCAGATCAACTATACCCTTATTGGTTTTCTGTTTGTTTTGTCTATCAATTACTGAAAGGGGTGTTGAAGTTGTCAACTATGATAATGGTTTGTCTATTTCTCCTTAAAGTTCTATTAATTTTCACTTCATTTATTTGTTTGTTTGTTTATTAGTTAGTTTGTTTGTTTTGATGTTTTGTTGTTAGATGCCTACACCCTTAGGATTATTATGTCTTCTTGGAGAATTTACCCCTTTATCATTTTGTAATGCCCTTCTTTATCTCTGATAACTTTTCTTGCTCTGAAGTAAGTTTTGTATGAAATTAATGTAGTTACTCCAGTTTTCTTTTGATTAATGTTAGCATGGTATATCTTTTTCTATACCTTTACTTTTAACTTTTCTGATAGACAACATATATTTGGGTCTTGTTTTTGATTCACTCTGACAATCTTTGTTTTTTAATTGGTGTATTTAGACTTTTTGTATTTACTGATTA
This sequence comes from Macroglossus sobrinus, assembly GCA_004027375.1. Classification (NCBI taxonomy): domain Eukaryota; kingdom Metazoa; phylum Chordata; class Mammalia; order Chiroptera; family Pteropodidae; genus Macroglossus; species Macroglossus sobrinus. Next base: position 176,223 of record PVKZ01001939.1, on the reverse strand, counting down.
TTGATATAGTTAGTTTAATATCTACCATGTTTGTAACTGTTCTCTATTTATTGTACTTGTTCATTTTTCTTTTTTTTCTTTCCTTCTTCTGCCTTTTCTGGTTTTAACTGAGCATTTTATATTCCATTTTCTCTCCTCTCTTAGCATACAAATTATACTTTATTTAAAAAAAGTTTCAGTGATTGCCCTAAAGTTTGCAGTATACATTTATTTACAACTAAACTAAGTTCCCATTATTCTCTCTCATTCCTCATGATAATGCTGTTCTTCATTTTATGTATCCATATGCTATAATCACTTACTTAATACATTGGTACTATTATTACTTTAAATAGTTCTCTTTTAAATATTTTGAAAATAAGAAGAATAAAATTTTTCATTTTACCTTTCTTTTATTCCTTCTCTGATGTTCTTCCTTTTTTATGTAGACCTATATAATTTCCTCCTCCTTGAAGAAATTTTTAAACATTTTTTCTGGACTGATGTGCTGGTAATGTATTCCCTCAGTTTTAGTTTTGCTGAAAAAATATCTTTCATTCAGTTTTAAAAGATAATTTTTCTGAATATAGAATTCTATATTTTTTCTTTCAATGCTTTAAATATTTCACCCACTCTCTTGCTTGCATGGTTTCTGATTAGAAGTTTTCTGTAGTTCTTATACTTATTTCTCTCTATTGAAGGCTCCCCTCCCATCTTCTTTCAAGACTTTGTCATTGGTTTTCTGTAGTTTAAATATGATATACCTCAGTGTAGATTTTTCAGTATTTATCTTGATGTTTTCTGAGCTTCATGGGGCTGTGGTTCTGTGTCTGTCATTAATTTTAGAAATTTTTTTTGTTATTGCTTCTTCAAATATTTCTTCTCCCATTTCTTATTCTGGTATTTCAATCATGGCTATGTTATACTTTTTGAAATTTGCCCACAGTTTTAAGATATTTTGTTATAATTTATTTTGTTTTATTCAGTTTGAGGACTTTCTATGGCATATCTTTAAATTATCTGATTCTTTCCTTATCTGTGTTGAGTGTACTGAGGAGCCCATTAAAGGTTTTCTTTATCTCTATTACAGTGCTTTTGATTTGTAGGGGTTATTATTATTATTATTATTATTATTATTATTATTATTTGTTACAGTTTCCATTTCTCTGCTTACATTATCCATCTGCTCTTGAGTGTTGTCTACTTTTTCAATTACAGTCCTTAACATATTTAATCATAGTTATTTTTAATTCCCTGTCTAGTTAAAAATCTCTGTCATATCTAAGTATGGTTCTAATGCTTCCTTTTCATCTTCAAGCCATGTTTTTTTTCTTCCTTTTAGCATGCCTTTTACTATTTTATTAAAAGCTGGACATGATGTATTGGGCAATAAGAACAGAAGTAAAAGTCTTTAATATAAAGTTTTATGTGTCTACAAGTTGGGCTGTGTTTAATGTTTGCTATAACTGTAGGTGTCAGAGGCTTCAAATTCATTTAACGTCTTTGTTTTTATCTCTCATGTTGCCTTTGGGCTTCTTAAATAGTCTGCACTTTGTAGCTCTTTAGCTCTAATCCAATGTTTTTATACTGAGCCCTATTGATGTGATGGTAAGTTTAATAGGAGAGGAAACATTCTATGACTGCATGACTAAATCTCAGTCTTTAATAGGCCAATTTCCCTGGGCCATGACCTTCATAAGTGTTTCTTAGCTTTTACTCCCTCCTCTCAGGTTCTAGTAAAATCATTCTCTTTGGAAATTAAGTGCTTGCCATGGAGAACTCTCTGGGCACAGCTTATAAATGGTTACTTCTCCACCTCCTGCTGCCACAGGGAATCTTTCTTAGCTTTTCACCATAAGAATCCAGTGGGCTTCCTAAAAGTAGATCCAAAAAAGTGAGGGGGCTCCCTATGACTAAAGACTCTAAGAGTTTCCCACTCTCATGCTAGTCTACTCTCAGCCTTCAATTCATCAAAACTAGCACTTAAGTTGCCCTACCCATTTGTGGCTCTAGCAGCTTCTGCTCTAAGTAAGCAGATTATCTGCATTCACTGCCTCTCCGGATTTGGAGATGGTAGTTCATTCTCTGATTTTAAATCTTTGATGGGTCCAAGAAATTTTGTTTATTTTCAGTTTGTTCAGCATTTTTCTTGTTTTAAGAGCAAACTAATCACTTCCAAGTTCTTTACATGTTGGAACTAAAATCAAAAGTCCTGAGTCCATATTTTTGTAGTAATGAAGAAATCTAAATTATCAGTCCCCAATCTATTTGACACCAGGAACTGATTTTGTGGAAGACAATTTTTCCATAGACCTCGGTGGGAGTATGGTTTTGGGATGATTCAAGCACATTATTTATTGTGCACTTTATTTCTATTATTATTACATTGTAATATATAATGAAATAAATGTACCCACAATGTAGAATCAGATGCCACCAGATGCAGCAGTACAATTAAAGTACATCAACTCATTTGCCACTGTAAAGCCTGACACCAGGTGCAGTTTAATTGTCACTTGCCACTCATGGATAGGGTTGTAATATGAGTCTGTAAGCAATTGATTTATTATGGTCTCTGTGCAGCTGAACCTCTCTGCTAATGTCAATCTGTATTTCCAGCCACTCCCCAGAACTAACATCACTGCCTTAGCTCCACCTCAGATCATCTGGCATTAGATTCTCATAAGGAGCACGCAACCTAGATACCTCGCATGCATAGTTCACAATAAGGTTCGTGCTCCTATAGGAATCTAATGCCTGATGATTTGAGGTGGAGCTGAGGCAGTGATGCTAGTGCTGAGAACCTGCTGCAAATACAGATGAAGCTTTACTTGCTGGCCCACTGCTCACCTCTTGCTGTGTGGTCCAGTTCCTAACGGGCCACAGACAAGTTCCAGTCCGTGGCCTGGTGGTTGGGCACCCTAAATCACATGGGGTTGAATAATAAAGGGATTTCTTTGCTCATGTAACTAGGAATTTCTAAAGTATTTCAAGCCTTATGTTTGGTTTGATCTTATGACTCAACGATACCAATAAAAACACGGAATTCTTTCATTTCTCTGTTCTACCTCCTTAGTATTATCTACAACTTGGGCACAAGATGGCTGCCAAAAAATTTCACGGCTATATGTTCCTTCAGGTAGAAAGAATAACTCTTTTTCAATGCTGAAAAAGTCTAGGTTTCCATCTTGATCGAACAATCTTAGGTCATGTTCATTGCATCAGTTAGCTATTGCCACAAAAAGCTGTGTTACAACCAGATTATCTTGGTGCCATTTCACAATAAGTGTTACTAATGTGTCTAAAGTTTGTCCAGAGGAAGCTACGCTAATATTATCTGGGCTCACTCACATGTCTTTAGGTTGTGCGTGCAGTGGTCTGTGCTCATTTAAGCTGGTGTGGACTAGGTGGCTTCACTTCAAACTAGGAAGGGTCTTCTCTATCTGTCTCTCACTCTCCTTGAATCTGAGACTGAATCATGTTATTGTCATAGAAATGACAAGAGTGCAAGAGGAGAACACAAAAAGCTTCTTAAAGCTTGTGCTTAAAACTTGCACAGCATTAATTCTGCCCACATGCTACTCATCAAAGGAAGCTACACAGCCAAGACCAGACTCAAGGGACAGGAAAGTATATCCTGCCCACAGTGAAGCCATGATGAAGGCATTAGCATCGGCGGAGATTAAAGTCAAACACTCAGTCTAGTATCTCACAACTCACCACGCAGTTTTCATAGGACTGTGAATGCCCTGATTGACAAGAACCAGTAAAAATCCATGGCCTAGAGCTGCTGATTAATTTACACTGTACTACTTTGCTACAAAGTACTACAGGCTGGATAACTTAAACAGAAATTTATTTTTTACCTTGGCTTGTAGAGGGCCATCTTCTCCTTCCTGTGTCTTCACATGGTCTTTCCTCTGTGCATGTCTGTGTCCTGATTTCATATTCTTATAAGGACTTGAGTCATAATGGATTAAGGCACAACCTTAGAAAAGTAACCAAAAATATCCACCACATGGAAGGGACTGAGGGAGCAGTATTGTAGTTACCACACCCCAGATCACAGAATATGCCACCCAGAAACATGGTTGAGTCAGCCCTTAACACAAGATGTGAAAGCAGTATACTTCTTCTACACCAGGAGCCTGATGAAGGCTGTGTTCTGCTATTAGAGAAAGTATAAGTTCCCTACTTTCAGAACTCTGCTGGAAGTCCCTCTCTAGTGTAAATAATTATTTTACCATGTATCTTTGTGAGAAGAAGGAAAAGGACTACTTCAACTATTGTATCAAAATCAATGAGAATGGAAATAATCTTCGAAAATATCTGGTGACCTCTCAGCCACTTTCTTGAACAGGCCTTTCTTCAAGCATAACTGGAGTTTTTTCTAGATGACAGCCTAGTTTGCAAAGTGAGTGATTGATGCTTTTCTTGGCACATCTGAGCCATATTTCCCTAACGAGGAAGTAGCAGTAATTCAACATTACAACAGTACAATCATGGGTGTATTTAAGTTAGGCTCAGGTTAACAGGTCATGAAAAGTCATAGATGTGAGCACCTGTGACTAGAGAGAGCAATATCCATGCAGTAGTCTGAACTAAGAACCACCATGGGGAAAGAGCCAGTGTTGATGGACCCACAGTATTAGTTTGTTGTAGCTGCTATAACAAAGCACCACAAACTGGGTGGTTTAAACAACAGAAATTTATTGTGTTTAAAATCAAGAGATTGACAAGGTTGCTTCCTCCTACAATGTGAAGAATCTGTCCTAGCTTCTGATGGTTTCCTGGCAATCTTTGCCATTTCTTGTTTTGTATCTCCCAATCTCTGCCTTCATCTTCACTTGGAATTCTCCATGTATGTGTCTTTGTGTCCAAATTTACATTTTTTATAAGGACATTAGTCATGTTGGATCAGGGCTCACCCTAATGATCTCATATTAATTAAACTAATTACATCTACAACTATGTTATTGCCAAATAGGGTCATATTCTGAGATACTAAAGATTAGAGACTCAGCATATGAATTTGGGGGAAACACAAATGAACCCATAATAATAATAAAACATATCCATTAACCACATAGACACTACTTCTTATAACAAACACCAAAATAGGTTGTAGCATCAAGTCAAAGTAATATGTCATAACACCATCATTGGGAGGAACCACAATAATGCTATCTGGGTCCTCAATTTTCTTTAGTTATGGTTTAATTCAGGAGTAAAAAATTAGGACACTTAAAGAGTAGACATTTTTTTAAAACAATTTCACTGAATATTGTTTTTCTAAATTGAACTATTGATAATTTTGAGATTGTACATTGTGGCCAGGGCTTGAAATGCAGCCTTTTCATATTCCCTGTTAAATATAGTTTCTTATGTCTTAACAGCAAAATAGAGAGACCACACACTTGAAGATGAGGCTAGCCCACTTAGTCTTAGAAGTGAGCTGATAGGGTATCCAGAAAGCAATCTGGGTGATAAATAATGGGAACTAAGTTGGCATACCTAAACAACTAAATATGAAGATGTTCATAAACATTCAGGATGTTTTCCAAATCACAATGGCAAGAGTGGAGAAGCCCCAGGAATAGGGATTCAGTATTCTATAAGGAATTCAAGAAGTCATCACTTTCTATTTCTCACTTGTGTACTTCTCTGCTTTACTTCACCCTTCTTTATATTTTTCTCTTTGTCTTCTTTTCTTCTCTTATTCACATTTTTCCCTCTTTTTTCTTCCCTCACTCTTCCTCGTTTTCATTCTTCTTCTCTTACATTCTTTCTATTTTTTGGCCCCTTCTCTTCTATTATCTTGTCTCTCTGCCTTCTTTTGGCTTCCAGACCATATGTGGATAAATAGTCTTCTGGGTATGTCACACCTGAAAATGCAAGACAAAATAGTGAAGCATTTTCTTCCCCCAAGAGTTTATTTTTGGTAAAAAACAGAAAAGTAAGTTTTTCCACAAGGGCTATCTGCTTCTAAATAAGAATTTGAAAATCTTGTTATATATTATATATTTAAAATAACACAGAGAAATAATAATGGAGAAGTGGGAATAACAGATTAGGTGCTGTAAATTTATTAAGGCTTACCTAAATCAAGAAGCAGCACACACATACCTAATTTATGCAAACTAAAAATATATACAAGCAGCACACTATTCTGATACTGGATCATGATACATTACCTGTACATATAACTACTACTGTTATTAATAAACCTCTGGAACACTTAGTTTTGTGCCTAACAAAACATCAGCAAGTTTTTAAAATCTTCACTTTCTCCTTTTAAGGAGGGTATCCCTAGACACTAATTTCTCATCTTATATGCAAATTAGGAAACACCTGATTCCACAAAGTGTTTTAATTGGCGAAGCCTCACGTGCTGTTTTCTAGCTTGAATTTTTGAATAGTAAATAGTCCATGGGGATGACACACAAATATTATGACAGAAGAGTTGCTACATTAAGTCTTTTGACGGTACATGATTTGTGATAAATCTTTATGACATGATGAAGATAAATCTTTATGACACTGAAAGGGATCCCATCTGGTTTAATACTTTGTGCAACCACTGTAGAGATCCATTCAAGTGAAGTTCAATTCAGTAAAAAGTGCTTATTACAGGGTGCTCCCCACCCTTTCACAAAACTCATTCTATGGAGCACATTTTAGTTAGCTGATATATCGCTTAAAACCATGATTAACAGACTGAGATAGAAGAGCAGCAAATTTCTAATTGTTAAAGTTTTTCAGATTATAGACTGGTGGAATTTTACATGTTATTGCAGGGTGCCAGCCACATCTCTTATTACAATTGGGTCTCTGCACAAAGATTGCACAATCACTTAGGCACTCAGCAAAACTTTCCCCACCTGTGGAAAACAAGCACACTCCTATTTCTATATATGTCTTATTTTTCATTTCTACCGTAGCATTTTGGTTGACACTGGAGAGTAAATCTAAGCAGAACCTTTCTGAATTTGATAGATCTGTGAAGCCATCTACAGTGAGTGAGTGCTATGATGTATGAAAGTTCTCTCCAACTCTCTAGTTTAATTCATAATGTGCTATTGAACACCAAAATGCAGGTTCTGAGTAAGTAACTAGCTGCAAATCCAAACTATAATTAACAGAGGAAGAGTAGTAGAAAATAGTTCTGCTGGAGACTTTGTATCCATACTTTGGTTCAACAGTTGATCACTTATTTCTCTATCTTCATTGATATATACAAGAGGTGGCGTTTTTAGGGTGTAGTTACTCTGTGGCTCAATTCCCACTGGAAAATTATTGTTTTCTGGAATGAAGTGGGTATAATCATTTAGATGTGGTAGTTCTATTAAGATGTCAGTGTGCAGTGGCACCAATTCTAGTGTCTTGAACTCTCTGGTAGCAAAACTGGTATCTCAACTCTCTGGCAGCAGTAAGGTTTTACACTACTTCAACCTTTTTAAGATTAAAAGCATATTCACAGTTTCCAATTGCTTTGAGTTCATGATGACTGTGAAGATCAAGCCAACACCATAATCAGCAACGTGTAACACATGACAGTCCTTTTGGATGAGATACCTGAAAGTAACCATTGTTCAGGGAAGCTGTAAAAGGGCTGTTGTATCCCACCAATAAATTGTATTTGGTGTACTCAGTCCCCAAATTTCAGAGCAAGTGTTCAGTAATATGACATATTTAGTATTACAATTTTGAGTGGTGATGGCTTTCTCAAGCTCATCTTATCATCCTGTTTTCTTTAGCTTCTTTGCCAAACTTTTAATTGCTTTCTCACACCACTTTTCTTTCTGTGTGTTCAGCTCTTCTCTACCTCCTCCTCCAGATCCACCAGCTAATTTCTTCCAACCTAGCAGTTTCTTTACAACTGGTGGAGTGAGTGGCAAGATGGATGACATGTTCTTACCAAAGGCAATCAACACTAAGAAAATATCCTGCTTTATCTAACCTAGACTGAGGTGTAGGCTGAAAATTTAGCTGAGGGAGTATCCAGCAAGCTATTTTGGTGGCGAAAAATGCTGAGGCCATAAATGACCTGAATGTGCAAATCAAGGAGGAGGGAGCACTGGAGTTGGATGTACCCTGGTGGATCCTCTCATCCCAGTGGTCATACCCCAGGATGATGTCATGTACATGATGGCAGGAGGGAAAGTCAGAGACCCAAAAAGTATAAAAAGTTATGCTGGAGACCCCTGAAAAAGCCAAGACCCTGGACTCTTTTAAGAATGATCCAAGACTTCTTCCCTTGGTTCTGTTGCAGAAGTATGAATATGTCATGCTTAGGTTAACATTGGCTCTGAGCATAGTAGAGAAAAAAGAAGTCTACCTTGAGAATGCCCAACCATAATCCTACATTTTCTGTGAGTATAGAACCTAAATTTATACTCCTATGTGATATTATAAAAATTTTGGTTGAAGCCAAAAAACTAGGTTAAACATTTTCCAAGGTTGGTGGCTACACATAGGCTTTTTGCAGGAGCAAAACAAAACTTTTCTCTAAATGATTCCCTTAAAAATTGATCTCAAGCAATTCACACATACAAAAGTCCAGGAAAACGCTCTCTCTCTCTCTCTGTATACGTGTGTCTCTCTCATTTACACACACACACACACACACACACACACACACACATACCCCATCATCACCAACACCACCACCACTAACCACTGTTATCAAATCCAAAAGGATACAAGTTAGCATGGGAAAAAGACAACAAAAATAACAACCTACAGAGTCAAACTCACAAAGGCTGATGATATTGGAATTATCAGATAGGGATAAACATAAAATAAAAATGTTTAATATATTTAAAGTTATAAAAGAGCACATGAAAGAATGCAAATGAAAAAGAATTTTTAATAATTAAACAGTACTAAGAGAAAGAAAAATTTAAATAATGGAGATTTGAAACTCAATGGGCATGTTAAACAGCAGATTAGACACAACAAAAGAGAAAAAAAATATTCGATAAATGAAAGATAGAATTGAAGAAATTATACAGACTGAACCACAAAGAAAAAAGAGATAAAGAGGTTCATATAGAATATTAAATCATAATAAATAAAAAGAAATCTAACCTAGACACATATAGACTAAAAGGCATAGCCCAGACACAATGAGTGAAACAGTCAAAAACAGAAAAATAAATTCATAATGAAGAAACAGAAATTAAACTCATAGCTTGCTTATCACAAGCAACGAACAAAGTAGACATTAGTAATATTTTGTCTTCAAGATGTTGTAGTATGTCTTTGAAGAAGTCACAGTTGTTGCTGCTACAAAGCTCCATTCTGCCTACTCCTGCTCCTCACTCACTGCTGCTCACTCTTGCCGAGGAACAAGTTGGTCAAGAAGCTGCACCAGTAGCCCTGGCTTTTGAAGATACCAAAGAAGCACTCCTGGAACCAGAGGTGGTGATCCACTTAGTCAGAATTACTCTAACCAGCATCAATGTAAAATTTTGGAGAACATGTTTGCTGACTTGGTCAGAGGGGCAAATGAAAACAATCTCAAAGTGAAAGAACCAGATCAGATAGATGCCTACCAAGATTTTGAGAATCACAAGAAAACACCCTGTGGGGAGGGTTCTAAAATTTGGGATCATTTTCAGATAAGGATCCATAAATGATTTATTGACTTGCACAGTCCTGGGATTGTCAAGTAGGTTACTTCCACCAGTATCCAACCAGGAGTCAATGCTGAAGTCACCATTGCAGATGCTTAAATCAGCCTTTTAAATAAACTGACTATCAGTTGTTTTAAAAAAAAGATGTTATAGGAAATAACCCATAAAACTGTCTTTCATGAATGACTGCAAAAGCAATAGGGGTTGGAAATTCTGAAAAACAAAAACACAAACAGAGAATCTCAGAAAAGGATATCCACAAATGTGTTTCTGATTAAAGAAAAATGATTCCAGAGTTAAAGCATGAAATGCTGAGAAAGATAATATTAGAAAATCTAAAATCTTGACTGTATTAGAGATAACTATCACAGCTAGTGTAATATTTATATATAATATAATAGAATGAAATAGAATGGAATGAAATTAGAATAGAATAGAATAGAATAGAATAGAATAGAATAGAATAGAATAGAATAGAATAGAATAGAATAGAATAGCACTCAACTCTGTTTTATCTAAATAGAAACTCAGACTGGAAAAGAGTAGGAATGTTTGAAGACACTGCAAGGCCAACTAACAACCCACACATGCCTGGAGCAAAATATTATGAACCGATATATACTATAGACTGCCTAAGGCTCAGGATGGAAAGCTGTGGGAGTGTTTCATTAGGAAATTATGACATTCAAAACACATGGGCGTAGGGGTTATTTAGAAATCTATGCCATTTAAATGACTGGGGGAAGATGCACACTTAGAAAAGACACTTAGAGATTACCTTGGGCTAATCTCTAGTGTCAGTTCAAGTCTAGGTAAGTTTTTAAAGAATGCCTGGATCAGAGGCAGTGTGTAAAGACTAAGATAGATGAGATTTTTTTCAGCTCCTAGAGTTTTAAGAGATCACTGTCAAAAATCTAGCTGAACACAGATAAGGAACAGAGATTTCAGTGACCACACATGATGAGGAATACAGTCTTTGCAAAAAAAAAAGTTCTGGAGAAGTCTGTGTGTGTGTGTGTGTGTCTGTGTTTTGTGTGTGTGTGTGTGTGTGTAACAAATTCTGGGGAAGAGAGAAAATCTGATTTCCAAAGTTATCACATTGTAATATTGAAATGTCTAGTTTTCAAAAAATAATCTCAAAGCATGCAAAGAAACAGGACAGTATCAATTTTTCAAAAGAACAAAACCAATTGACAGAAATCCCCCCAAAGAAGCTGAGATATCAGACTTACCAAAGTCTTTAAAACAACTGTCATAAAGATGCTCAAAAAAGTAAAGGAATACATGGACAAAGAAGTACAGGGAATAAGGAGAACAATGTATGAACAAAATGGGAATACCGATAAAGAAATAGAAATTATAAAAAAGAGACCGAATAGACATTTTATAGCTGAAAAGTACAATAATCAAAATAAATATTTTACTAGAGGGGTCCAACAGTCGATTTAGAAAAGCAGATGAAAGAATAGAGCACTTGAAGATAGGATAACTGAAATTTTCCAGTCTGAGGAATAAGAAAAAAAAAAGAATGAACAAAAGATGAATCAGGTCTAAGGGACCCAATGGAGAGTATCAAGTGAACCAACATACACATATGAAATTCTCAGATGAAGAAGTGAGCAAGTGATAGAAAAATAATATCTGTAGAAATCCTGCCTGAAAAATCCCCCAGTTTGATGAAAAACATGAATCTTCAACTCCAAGAAGCTCAGTAAACTCTAATATACATTGTATTTAAATCACTGAAAGTCAGAGACAAAGATAGAATTTTGAAAGCATCAAGAGAGAAGCAACTCATCACATACAAGAGATCCTTAATAAAATTAACGATTGATTTTCATGAGAAACTATGGAGGTTAGTTAGAATGCAGTGGGATGATATATTTAAAGTGCTGAAAGAAAAAATCTAACCAAGAATTTTATATCTGACAAAATTTTTCTGTAAAAATAAATGAGAAATTAAGACATCAAGATAAACAAAAGTTGATGGAATCTATTATCATTAGATCTAACCTACAACAAAATACTAAAGGGAGTTCTTCAGGTTGAAATAAATAGACACTAGATAGTAATTAAAACACAAGTGAAGAAATAATACAGGGTAACTACAGGGGCAAATAAAGAATGATATAATTATATCTTTAGATTGTAACTACATATTTCACTTCTTACATGATTTAAACGACAAATTGTAAAAATAATTATAAATCTACATTATTGGGCACACAATGTATAAAGTTGTAATTTGTAAGAAAAATAACATAGGAAAGAGAGTTTTCTTTCTCTGCTGTTTAGAAGCAGAGATTATATGTGCTATTGAAGCTAAGTCATTTTCCATTCAAAATAGATTATTATAAATTAAAGATGTTAAATGTAATTCTCATGGTAACTGAAAAGCTAATGGAATAAGAGATAAAAGGGTCATTAAATATTAAATTAAAAAGTAAAACTTTTAATTTACCAGGAAGATATGATAATTTTAAATTTCTAATCATCTAAAAATAAAACTTTAAATTAAAATATTTTAGTCATATTGTTAGATTTTACCACACTGCTCCCAACAATTAATACATCAAGTACACTAACAACTGCTAAGATCATAGGAGATTTGAACAAGACAGTTATCACACTTGATCTGTGGACAATATATATTTACTAGACATAGTAAAAAGAAAGAATAATAATGGAAATTAGAAAATATTTTTCATGATAATGAAATAATGTTTATTTAAAGCTCTGGAGCCATTGAAAGAGTGGCAGAGTGGCATTTATAAATGTATGACCTTAAAAAACACATATTACATAAGCAATGCTGAAAGGAAATAAGCTTAACATTCAATTTAAGAAGTTAGTAAAAGACCACTGAATTTAAATGAAGTAAGAAAAATAAATAATAAAGATAAGAATGAAAATAAATGAAACACAAAGTAAAGATACAATCAAGACAATCAATTATACCAAAAATAGGATTTTTTAAGTAATTTAAAAATTCGCAAACCTCTAACAAAATTAATCAGAGAGAAAAAATAAAGAGAGAAAAAAGGAAGGAAGAAAGGGAAAAATGGAGGAACCAATAACATATCAGAAATAAAAAAGGGTACCTCACCATTAATGCTGTAAACAGGATTAAGAGGATATTATGATTATGCCAATAAATTTGGATAAAATAGATAAATTATTAAAAACATACAATTTACCAAAGCTGACTCAAAGAAGAAATAGAAAAATCTGATTGATGTGTAATAATAATAATGAAACTTAATTACTACTTTAAAATTTTGTACAAATAAAATATCAGGCTCAGGAAGTTTTGCAGGTGAATTCACCTGTGTGTTCAAAGAATGGACAATTCTACACCTGTATAAATTCTTCACAGCCAAGATGAGGTAATGCCTTGATGGTAAAGCCAGACAAAACCAGTGTGAGAAGGGGAAATTACATGGAAAACTCAAAAAGTCCCAAGGCTAAGAAACAGGTTTTTGACTTTTAACAAATAACTATTATTCTTTAAAATGTACATACATGTTACATACTTATGTATTATATATGTATTGTATGTTTTATAGTTTTTTAATGGTCACTTATAGATCTTGTCTTCAGGTTCTATGTCCAGCCATCTGAAGAGAGACTGAAATTCTCTAGGTCCAAAATTTAACTCTGGATAATGTATTCAGTGCTGAATTAGTCATCTGTGTTGGAAGACTGGACCAGAGTGGTATAATAAAACATACAGACAGAGGTGCTCTTATTGCTGATATAATCATGTAGGGAGAAGAGAAAGAGAAGAAAGAAGTTCCCAGAATCTGATTGGATGGGAATTATTTTGGCATATAACCCAACATTTGTTCACAAGTTTGAGCTAGGTTACCTTCAAATAATTTTTAAAATAATTTTCAGATAACTTTTTGAATTTTTAGCCTAGAAAATCTAAAATGAGTATATTCAAACACTCATAGAAAGTTACAGATAGGACAGGGAAACTCTGGTGAAGTACCATCATTCTGCCAGATAGTATCCCAGCTTTCTCACCAGGTGAATTCTGGGCCAGTTTGGCCAATGAGAGGCACTGACAGAAGATAATAAACAGAAGTGGGAAGAGCCAGTGTACTTCTCCCTCTCTAGTTTCCAACTGTTTTCCAGCAGTGGATGGATATTTCCTCCACGATCTCAAATACAAGGGGCAGATGGTTGGAAGTTTATCTGATGAGTAAGTTTATTTGATGAGAATGTTGGTGGGATTAGAGAAAAATAGAAAAATGTTAAGAATCCTGATGGAAAAGAGATAAGAAAACTACAAGAGAAAATAAAGGATGCTTAGGCAGTTGTGAGAACCCAGACAAAGATGAATAAAATGAATATGGGTTTGACAAAGTGTGCAAAAAGACTTCAAGTTGAAGTCAGAAGATGTGGGTGAGAATCCCAGCTCAACCACTCTGACTTCAGGGCTGAATCATTCTGAGTCTCAGTTTCTTCATCTATAAATTAGAGGCAGTTATGACAATAACACCAACTTTACTGGGGTGCTGTGAAAATATGTGCAAAAGACACAGCAGAATCAGTAGCATGCCCAACAACTCTCAAGAGCTGAAAGTAAATCTTAGTTTACTTTTACTTCTCTGCAGCCTTAATAATGCTTACCAACCCAGCTGATGAAGATTGAACTGTAGGGCTGAGCAGCTGATGACAGGGGCTGTTTCCATCTCAGAGAGTCACAGCCAGGTGCACACCTGCAAGTCAAATGGATGCCAAGGGAGGTCCACCTTGGACTTGGTGGACAGAAATTGAACAAATACCCATGTACTTTTTATCTATTACTAAAAAACAAATCACTCCAGAAGCTCAGTAGCTTAAAACAATAATGATTATTTACTATGCTTCATGGTTTCTGGGTCAGGAATTCAATAATAACACAGAGAAAATGGCTTGTCTCTGCTCCACAATGTCTGAGACCTCAACAGGAAGACTCCAAAGCTAGGGGCTGGAATCATCTGAAGGATCATTCACCTACCAGTCTGGTTGGCTGACTATTTATTGTGTGATAACTTAGCACGTTTAGCTAGGGCTGTTGGCTGGAACACATGGCCTGTACTTCTTCACAGTAAGATATCTGAGTTTCAAGGGAGAAAAGAGAGAAAGAACCACTATAATTGGTTTGGAACAAAGAAGATGTACACCCAAAGGTCTGAGAGTAGTCACAGATATTACTCAGATACTTGGTCAGCCAGCCAATACAGAACAAAATGAAGATTTGTTAACAAGAGGGGAAAATGACTGCTAGATAAGGAAATGCTATGTGTGTCTTCCATGCACACATAGCATTCAGCACCATCCAGCTACATTCCCATCTACTTCTCTAATTTACTTAACTGAAAGTTACTTCTCCAACATTGTCAAATTTATCTAAGAGGTATCTAAACCAAACATTTGTTTGTTTCATTTCCCTGGATACCTATTACACTTATCTATATCTCTTCTGGCTTCCAGATACACCATAAATCTCTCTCTCATGGCTCTTGACTACCTGCATTCCTACAGCACCAGTTATTTATATTTCTCTTTTAACTTTCACCTTTAGAGCTCTCTTTTTTATATGCCTTTAAAAATAATTAACAAACTTTGAAAACAGTTTTAGATTTACAGAAAAATAGAGTGGAAAGTACAGAATTCTTATAGACTCCTTCCTCCCCAATTTCCCCTATTAAAATCATCTTATCAACCAAATAAAAAGGCGACCAATGGAATGGGAGAAAATATTTGCAAGTCATATATCTGATGAGAGGTTAACATACAAAATATATAAAAATTCACATAACTCAATAGAAAAAATCCAAATCCCTGATGAAAAAGTGGGCAGAACTGAATAGACATTTTCAAAAAAAAAAAAAAAAGACATACATATGGCCAAAAGGTTTATGAAAGAAGCTCAACATCATTAATCATTAATCGTCAGGAAAACGCAAATCACAACCACAATGAGATATCAGCTCACACCTTTTATAATGGCTATTATCAAAAAGATAAGAAATAACAAGCATTGACAAAGATATAGAGAAATGGGAACCCTTGTGCCCTATTGGTGGGAATGTAAATTGGTGCAGCCACTGTGAAAAACAGTATGAAGTTTCCCCTAAAATTAAGTATATAATTACCATATGATCCAGTAATTCCACTTTTGGATATTTACCTGAAGAAAACAAAATTATTATCTCAAAAAAATATCTGCTCCCCACCTCATATTCATTGCAGCTTTACCTATAATAGCCAAGACATGGAAACAACTTAAGTGTTCATCAACAGGCAAATAAATGAAGAAAATATGCTGTATATATACAATGAGATATTATTCAGCCATAAAAAATATTCAGCCATTTGCAGCAACACAGATGCACTTTGAGGGCATTATGCTACATGAAATAAGCCAGACAGGGAAAGACAAATATTGTATGATCTCACTTGTATATGGGATCTAAAAGATAAAAAAACCTCAACTCCAGACCTCATATATATAGAAACACATTGATGGTTGCCAGAGGCAATAGGTGGGGATTAAGCAAAATGTGTGAAGGGGATCAAAAGGTACCCAGTTATAAGATGAATGAGTCTTGAAGATGTAATGTTTAGCATAGTGACACTAGTTAACAATAAATTATTGTATATTTGATAGTTGGTAAGAAAGTACATCTTAAAAGTTTTTGTCATAAGAAAAAAATCCGTAAAAATCTGTAACTATGTGTGGTGATAAATGTTAACTAAAGTTATTGTGATGATCATCTTATAACGTATACATATATCAAATCATTATGTTGTATACTTAAAACTAATACAGTGGTATATGTCAATTATATCTCAATAAAAATTATGCATCAGTGTGGCATATTTATTATAATCAATGAGTTGATGTTGATACATCATTATTAACTAAAGTCCATAGGTTTGTAAAGTCCATAGTTAACATTACAGTTAACTCTTTGTAGTGCACCTTCTACAGATTTTCATAAAGAATGGCATGTAGTCATCATTATTTTATTATACAGAATAGTTTCATTGCCCTAAAAAATCCATGCTCCACCTATTCATTGCTTCTTCCCCCTGAATATGTGGCAACTACTGATTTTTTACTATCTCCATAATTTTGCCTTTTCCAGAATGTCATATAATTAAAATCATGCTGTATGTAACCTTTATATTTTGTCTTCTTTCACTTAGTAATATACATTTAGGATTTCTCCATAGTTTTCATGGTTTGTTTGCTCATTTATTTTTATCACTGAAGAATATTTTATTATGTGGATGTACCAGGGTTTGTCCATTCACCCATCTTAATTACTTCCGAATTATTGGCAATTATGAATAAAGCTGCCACAGAAATTTATGTGCTTTATTTTGTTTTATTTTATTATTATTATTTTTTGTAGACCTACATTTTTAACTCATTTGGTTAAATAGCAAAGTGTGATCACTGGATCATATGATAAGACTAAGTTTATTTTTATAAGAAACTGAAACTGTGGATGTGCTGTTTTTATATTCCTAGCAGCAATGAGTGAGAGTTTCTGTTGCTCCACATCCTTGTCAGCATTTGGTGTTATCAGTGTTTTGGACTTTAGCCAATCTAGTAGGTGTATAGTGGTATCTGTTGTTTTAATTTGAAGTTCTCTAATGATATATGATGTTGTATATCTTTTCATGTTTATTTGTCATCTGTATATCTTCTTTGGTAAGGTATCTGTTCAAATATTTTGCCCATACACTGAGTTATTTTCTAATAGTTGAGTTTTAAGAGCTTTTTCACTATTTTGTATACCAGTCATTTCTCAGATATGTTGTGCAAAGATTTGCTCCAAGTCTGTAGTTTGTCTTTCCATTTTCTTAACAGTACCTTTCATAGAGCAAGATTTTTGATTTAATAAAATACAACTTATCAATTTTTTCTTTCATAAATTATACTTTTGCTATTACATCTAAAGGGTCATTGTCATACTAGGGGCCACCTATATTTTCTCTTATGTTATCAACTAGGAGTTTATTATTTTGCTTTTTCACATTTAGACCTATGATTCATTTTGAGATAATTTTTGTGAAGGGTGTGAAGTCTGTGTCTAGATTAATTTATTTGTATATGGGTATCCAATTGTTCCAACACCATTTGTTAAAAAAATAACCTCTCTATTGGAATTGCATTTGTTTCTTTATCAAAAGTCAGTTTCTGGGTACTCTGTTCTGTACCACTAAACTGTGTGTCTATTCCTTTGCCAAAACTACACTGTCTTGATTACTGTCACTTTATAGTAAGTGCTGAAGTCAGTAGTGTTACTTCTCTAACATTGTTTTTCTCCTTCAACATTGGGTATTCTGGGTCTTTTGTCTTTCCATATAAACTTTAAAGTAAGTTTGCTAATATCAAAAAAATACTTTCCTGGGATATTGATTGGGGTTGTATTGAATTTATATATAAAAATGGGAAGAACTGACATCTTAACATACTGAGTTTCCATATCCATAAACAAAATATATCGACATCTTTTTAGTTCTTTGATTTTTTTATAAGAGTTTTGTTTTTTCCCATGTAGAATTTCAATGCACAGTTAGATTTGTAATTAAGTATTTATTCTTTTGGTGCTAATATAAATGCTATTGTGTTTTTAATTTCAAATTTCAGTTTTTCATTTCTGTTATATAGTAAAGATAGTAACTTTTATATATTAACGTTATATTCTACTACCTTTCCATAATCCTTTATAGTTCCAGGAAGTTTTCAATGTTGCTGTTGATGTTGATTTATTGGAATTTTTAGAGACAATTGTGTTATCTGCAAAATAAATAAATAAATAATAAAATGGCTTTAGTTTTTTTATCCCAATATGTATAACTTTTATTTCTTTTTTGTCTTTTTAAATTAAGTCAGACTTCCACTACTATGTTAAATAGGAGTGTAGATAATCCTTGACTTGTTCCTGACCTTCTCAGGAAAATATTTAATTTTTCACCATTGTGTATAATGTTAGCTATATTTGGTAGATAAATTTTTTAAAGTTGAGAAAGTTCTCCTCTATTCCTAGTTTTCGGAATATTTTTGTTATAATGGGTAATAGATATTATCAAATGCTTTTTCTACATCTATCAATATGATCATATTTTTTTTAACTTGTCAATGTGATGAATTATTTTAATTGATTTTCAAATGTTGAACAAGCCTTACCATACTTGGAATAAATCTCACTGGTTATGGTGTATAATTCTTTTTTATACATTGTTAAATTCAATTTTTTATTATTTTATGAGGATTTTTCTATCTGTGTTCATGGGAAGTATTGACCTAAGGTTTTCTGTCCTGTAATGTTTTGTCTAATTTTCATATTAAGGTAATGCTGGCCTCATAGAATAAGTTAGGAAATATTCACTCTGTTTATATTTCCTGAAGGAAATTATAGAGAATTGGTATAATTTCTTTCTTAAATATTTTGTTGAATTTACCAACAAAACTATGTGGGCCTGGAGATTTTGTTTTGGAGGATTATTAGTTATTGATCTAATTTCTCTAATAGGCCTGTTCAGATTATCTCTTTTTCCTTGTAAGAGTTGTGATAGATTGTTTTTCAAGAAATTGGTCCATTTTATCTAGGTTATCAAATTTATGAGTATAGTTCTTCATAATATTCCTTTGTTATCTTTTAAATTTCCATAGGATCAGTAGTGATAACTTCTCTTTCACTTCTGATATTGATAATTTTTGTTTCTTTTTTTTTTTTTGTGAGCTAACCTGGCTAAAATTTTATCAATTTTATTGATGTTTTCAAAGAACCAATGTTGGGTTTTGTTGATAGTCTCTGTTGAATTCTTGTTTTCGATATTATTGATTTCTCTTTTGATTTAGTTTCTTTTCTTCTGTTAATATTGGATTAAACTTGCTCTTATTTTTCTGACTTCCTATGGTGGAAACTTAGAGAATTTAATTTCTTCTTTTCTAATATAAGTATTTAAAACTTATTTTCTCTGTAAGCACTACTTCCACTGCACCCACTTCACAAGTTTTGATAAGTTGCAGTCTCTTTTTGTTTGTTTCAAAATAGTTTTACATTTCTCTTGAGTTTTCTCCTTTGATTCATTCGTCATTTAGAAGTGTGGTGTTTAACCTCCAAGTTTTTTTTTAGTGGGGGGGGATCCCAAGTATTTTATTCCAGCTATTTCTGTTACTGATTTTTAATTTAATTCCATTGTGATCTGAGAGAGTTCTTTGTATGATTTTTTTTAAGTTTGTTAAGATGTATTTATGTCTCAGAATGTGGTCTATCTTGATAAATGTGTATGTCTTATAATTTTATGTTGAAAGCTGGACATAATGTACAAGGTGAAAGGAACTGAAGTAAATAGACTTTTTGTGTGAAGTTTCATGTTTACATGGCTAGGAGTTAGTCTGTGTTTACTGTTTGCTGTAGTTATCAGTGTCAGAGGCTAAATTTTTCTTTGGTGTCTTTGTTTTTGTCTCCCTTATTATCTTTGGGTTTCCCTACAGGTTTCTTATTAAATAACTCAAGAGATAGGTAATTCTTTTAGTTGTAGTCCCTTATTATCAAACAGGAGTCCTACTGATATGGTGGTAAGGTGTAAGAATAGAGGAGGCATTCTATAGTCTTATGGTAGGTCTAGTCTTTTAGTGAGCCTGTGCTTCTGAGCTGTGACCTTCATACATCATTCTCAGTCCCCCAACCCCTACTCCCCACTTTAGGTGAGATGAGAAGGCTAGAAGGAGCTGGAGTAAGATGTTTTTCTTTCCCCAGGTGGGTTAGGCACCAATAAAATCCCAGTTGATTAGGTTCTGGTAAAGTAGTCTCTTTTGAGAGAAAGCCTTGTTAAGAACAGTGTGCTCTGGATATTTTTAAATGGTTCCTCCTCCTCCTGCCCACACAGGAAACATGAGGAGATTTTTCTCTGGTCTTCACAATGTGAACCTGGTAGACGTCCTGGAAATAAAACTCACTAAAGTCTGGGAACTTCCCTGAGACCTGAAGTTTTTTTTTTTTATCTCTCAGACCTATCCGCACTGAGCCTCTAGCAATTCATCGGTTATAGTTCAGGTTTTCCACTCCAGGACTGGTTCCTGTGGAATTTAGTGCTCCTGGGATTCTTCTCAGTAAGTTATGATTCTCTGTATCCAACCGTTTGTCTCTCCAATTGGCAGGGGAGGGAGAAGTGTTGCCCTGTGACCCAAATCTAAAAAAAGTTGTTGATTTTCAGCTTATTCAGCTTTTCCTTGTTGTGAAGATGGAAGTGATGACTGCCAAGCTTCTTATATGCTTAGCCAGAAAGTGGAAAGAAATATCACTTGGAGGCTTTTAAATCTATATATGTCAGTCTTCTTCTTCTTTTTTTTTTAATCTGGATTAATGTTTCATAATGCCAGTGAACACATCTTATTAATACAGACATACCTCAGAGATATTGTGGGTTCACTTCCAAACCACTGTAATAAAACAAATGTTGCAATAAAGTGAGTCACAAGAATTTTTTGGTTTCCCAGTGCATATAAAAGTTATGTTTACACTATACTATAGTCTATTTAGTGTGAAATAGCATTATACTTAAAAATACAATGTACATACCTTAATTTCAAAATATTTTATTGCTAAAAAAATACTATCATCTGAGCCTATTGGGAAAATGTCACTTACAGACTTGCTCAATGCAGAGTTGCTACAAACCTTCAACTTGTAAAAAACACAGTATCTATGAAATGCAAGAAAATGAAACTCAATAAAATGAGATATGCCTGAAATATCACATAATAGTTTTGAGTGTTCATTATATACCAGACATTGTACTCATAAGTACTTAACACATATTTCATTTTGGACTAATACTAATACTAACTAATGCTTAATAAACATTTGTTATGTTCTAGGCTCCATACTAAAAAATTCTCAGATTTATTTTAATTAATTTTACCCCCAAAAGAGCTAAAGCAAATCAAAATAAAGCACAAACAAACAAAATCTGAAAAATAAGAACTATTGTTAGAGATGTAGAACTAAGGTTCAGAGAAGTGGTATAATTTGCAAAGTCCCACAGCTAGTGAATGGTGTGATCCAGAGAACCAAAACCAAACATAGCTGACTTTAGATCCCATGCATTCAAACATCATGCCATACTGCCTCCAGGTGGACTTCTGTCTCCCATATGATGTCTCTTGTACAACAAGCATACACAAAATGTCTTGTCTGAGTGACTCTTTAGAACAAAATACTTCCAGCTGTTCTAAAATTTTAAAATAACTCTAATTAGTAAGCATACCTTTGACATCTGTGTTAAACCCAGAAAGTCTGCTGCCAGTTAGTAGCATTTGCATGTGTGATATGCTACTCAAAATAAGCTACCATTGGGAATAAAAGAAAAGCAGTAGATATGGTTTTTGCTTTCTAAAGATCATGGCTGCAGTGAATGGTTAGAACATTAAAGAAGAACAGGAGATTCTGCTTTCATAGGGCAACTCATGAACACAAGCAAATGAAAATAATACATTTAGAGAGTGAGGCAGTGGGAAAATACTGACTTTGCAAAATTCTAACAGACTTAGACTTGGGTTTTAAAATTATTTCTGCAACAAGTACTCATAAAACTTTGAAAACATTCTTAACCACTCTGAGTTTGATTTTCTCACCCATCAAATGAATAAAATTATTTTTGCTTCATATGAAGAAAATGAAAAAAGTGCATGAAATAAATCTTTAATTGTGGAAACTAAATAAATATATGTTCTCTTACTATTACATGCAAGTACTATAATTGAGTAATTTGCACTTCATGGAGGGAAGTGTATGACATTCATTTAGATGGACAGATCATTCATTTCCTGACCCTGAGAAAGTTATGTAATCTCTCTGAACTTCAGAGTCCTTTCTTTTTTTTTCATTTAAATCCTTGTTGAGCATCTACTATTCTTAGGCCCTAGACTAAGCCAGCAGAGTCAGGACCAACACAGTCCTCATCCTCTAAGGGTTTGCAGTACTTATCTATAGTAGGCATAATCATAGCCTCTTGCAGGTGTTAAAGGACAAAAGACATTGTATGTAGCACAATGCCTGGCACATAGTAGTGTGGTTTGCATTGCAAATCCAGTCCAAGAAAGATGAAAGGGTGCCAACAAAAAAAAAAGAAATAAAGATCTGTGTTAGTTTTCTGTTGCTATTGTAACAAATAACCGTAAACTTAATGGCTAAAGAACACAACTTTATTATCTAATAGTTCTGCAGGTCAAAAGTCTAACATGGGTCTCAATGGATTAAAATTAAGGTATTGATAGGGCTGCATTCCTTCTTCTAGACTCTAGGTAAGGTGCTAAGGAATCATGTTTACCCAAAATTCATGTTGAAACTTTAACCTCCAATGTGACTGTAGTTGGAGATAGAACTTTTAGAAGGTAATTAAAGTTAAATAAGGTCATAAGTGTGGGGCTATAATCCAATAGGTTTGGTAACCAATGAAGAAGAAGAAGAAGAAGAAGAAGAAGAAGAAGAAGAAGAAGAAGAAGAAGAAGAAGAAGAAGAAGAAGAAGAAGAAGAAGAAGAAGAAGAAGAAAAGACTTCACTTTATGTGCACATACAAAGGAAGGGCCACGTGAGAAGGAGAATGCACCACCACAATGAGAATGCACCACCTGCAATCTGGGAAGAGGACTTTCATCAGGAAGTCAATTGGTAGGGACCTTCACCTTGGACTTATAAACTTGAGAACTGTGGGAAATAAATTTCTGTGCTCAGTCTATGGTATTTTGTTGTGGTAGCCTGAGGAAACCAATACAAGTAGCATGATTTTTTTTTTCAGTTTTTGTTTGTTTGTTTTTTGTTTTATTCAGCTTCCAGAGGCTGCCTGCATTCCTTGGCTCATTCTTTCCTTGGCTCCTCCTCCAAATTCAAAGCCAGCAATGTTCCATCTCTCTGATCATAGTTGGGAATAGTGCCCTGTTTTTAAGGACTCATGTGAATTAGATTGAGCCCACCTGGATAACCCAGAGAAATCTTCCCGTGTCAAGGTCCTCAATCTTTATCACAACTAAAAAAATCCCTTTTGCCAAGTAAGGTAATATTCGGTTTCTGGGGACTAGGACATTTTGGGGGGGACGTTACTCTGTCTACCACAGTGTACAAGGGGGTCTGTTTGGAGTTGGGGCATAGATTCCAGAAAAACATCTGAGAAGTTCATAGGAAGAGAGATAACAAAGTCATGCTTTGTTTTTTCAATTTACTTATGTCAGTGTAAGAATATCCAAACATGTAAAAAAATTTTATGAGTTTATTAGAATTTATTTGAACCAAACAGAGGTTATACCTGGAAGTAAGATCTCAAAAGACTGAAGAAAAATGGTTCTGAGAATGAAAGTTTACAGTTTATTTTATGCATTTGGAATTAGAAAGGGAACATATAGAATATTACATGAAGCTGGGTAAAAGCAAGGGGTGGGATTGGATTATGGGATAGTTAATAAGATTATGTGCTTTCTTCAGGACAATTACTCTTCTGAAAGGTCTGAAAAAGAAGCATGTTAAGTGTGTATTAACCTAGATAAATTAAAACAATGAACAAGGCTTGCTTAAGGCAAAGATAAATCTTTTTTGGAAGAAGTTATATGCTGGGGTATGACTATCTACCATGACCTGCCCAGTTAGGAATTCATGATCAGATGACTCTGTGAGGTTACTTTCAATTAGATTTATTACAGTGCCCTCTTTTCATTCACACTTACATGGAAGCTTCTCTCCTACAGCAAAGACACTCGGCCAAACAGAGAGAATTAAGTGGTCTGGCCAGACAGATTCCTCTCTAGACATGAGCTTGTAGTATATGGTCCCAAAATGTCTTGAGTTAGCAAATCTGATTTGCTATTATCTTTTCTATAGCATATATATGATTCTGATACTTGGGAAAAGATCATGATACCATGATTTTCAAAAGTCTAGCTTTTCACCTTTTAGTTCATTTACTAAAAGCCATTACATCTATAATGATGTCCTAATGTCATGGAGTTTTCCAGGAAAAAGTGACCCTAAGATCTTCTCTTAGTATTTATCTTTCTATGGTCACTTGTCCTTCCACATTTTCCCCACCTTGAATTCATTCTCACCTTCCTCATTGAATCACCTACCAAAGAAACCTTAATTTATTTTTAATTTCTTTATTAGAGTTCTAAAATTTTTAACTTTAAACTTTTAAACAACTTCCTGTATAACTCTGTTCTCTCTTCTAAGAGACCAGTCATTGAATTAAGGCATACCCTAATTCAGTATGATCTTATGTTAACATAACTAATTATATCTGCAAAGACTTTATTTCCAAATAAGATCACATTCTGAGGTTCCACGTGGGCATGAATTTTAGAGAACATTATTTAACCCAGTATATCCAAGTCACTCTCTGACTTGGAAGTAGCAGAATGTGATTTTCCTCCTAGGAGAAAATCAACACCACAGCCCTGTAAATTGGGCTTATATAAATCAAGTGCCCTCCCAGTGTTCCTAAGGTGTGTTACTATTTACCTGAGTGTGATGCTGGGAGTGAGAAGTTAAGTGTTCTTTCTGAGCATGTAAAGTTGATGTGTGTTATAGCAGAGCTGTGTCTGTAAGATTTGTTGTTTAATGTACATGAGAAATGCATATGTTCCCAGCATGGATTTAAACTGGCCCATATTTATTGCTATGCTTCTGAAGTTATGTGTAATTTTCTATGAGCAGGCCAAGAGGACTTAATGTGAGCATGCAAGTCTGTTTTTCACTTCATACTATATGAAAATTGAGAATTAACTGAGCTGAGCTGGGAGAACCCAACATACTTTGGGTGGTCCAACTTTACCCCAGTATCCAAAAGCCAAGAGGACTTAATGTGAGCATGCAAGTCTGTTTTCACTTCATACTATATGAAAATTGAGAATTAACTGAGCTGAGCTGGGAGAACCCAACATACTTTGGGTGGTCCATCTTTACCCCAGTATCCCAAAGTCTGTATAACACAGTGAGTCCGGATGCTGATCTGTTGTTTTCTGGCACAATTATCTTATGAGAGGCAGGCAGCAAACTTACACTCTTGTGGGTAGAAAAAGTTTGTCTAGAGAGTGTTCACACTCTCCATCACTGGGAAGAGGTCTATATTGGATGGAATATATTACCTGGAAAGATAAATCTTATTGTGAGAAGAGAAAGAAAATGCCTTCTTGCTCTGGGGCCATATGGTTACTGATGACTACATGCTGAACAAGAATAGAGGGTGTTTCCATTAGGGGAAAGTGTGTTGGCCCCTTAAGGCTGGCAGTAGAAGGGGAGTAAGGCAAGCAAACATCTATCAGATACCCCCTGTCAAAAATCCAGAAAAAAAATTAAAACCACCAAATCAATAAGTAGTATTTAGTAAGAGTTTATTGTGAATATAAAGACAGTTTGTGAACTGGAAGTTTTCCAATTTAAAACTGCTATGAAACTCTGGGCATGATGCTACAGGATGGCTTATAAAGTGAAAGTAAAAAAGTTGTTTAACCTTTGCAATGATTGGTTATTACAATGAGGTTTCTAGATGACAGGGAATTGGTTAAAAGTGATTATCTTATACTATTTTTAGGAAGATTACTTAAGTTTATTTTATGCTTGTCAGATACATTTACAAGAAGCAACTCAAGTTAAATTGTACTTGTTTTGCAAAATAGGTTAAATTTCACTTATGTGGTTTAAATAGTTTTGTCTACTTAGTGAATTTTCAAAATCAGTCTTCATTTTAATTTATTCTTATTTTAAGACCCCTTAACAATGAACCTACTCTAGGGCTGGATGTCTCTAGGCATAGACACACACAGCATTGTAATTATAAGCAACTTCGCATTTCTCATCCTTCCCTTAGCTCTCAGTGCTCATCTTATCAGTCATAGTCCAGCCAGGAGATAGAAACCAAACTGGTTCACTTATTAAAAACAACTTAGTATAAAAAATTGTTAACTAGGGATTAGGCATCGAGGAGGCGACATCAGGTGGCCGGTGTTAGTGTCTCTGAGCTTGGAGGGATTTTCCTGTGGGGCTAGCTGAAGACCTCTGAGGAGAGAGCACTGAGCAGCCCATGTTTGTGTCTCTGAGCAGGATGGGATAAGGCTATTTTTGTGAGTGTTGGAAAAACTGCAAAATAGCTCTAACTGCTGCTATAGGAACAAATCATTAATGTCACTGTGGAGAAGCAAGGTGTGGCACTGATGACAGGAGCAGGAAGCACATAGGAAAGACCAGGCCCTTTCCCCCTCCAGTCTTGTGGTCTCTTGTCCATGCCTTCATTAATGGAACCTAATGGCTGGCCAAACAGAGATGGGTCTCAGCCACAGCCCACAGAGTAGAGGATAAAAGGGAGAGTTGGGAGCTGAGAGGCAGTAGCTTTGTGCTGGCATATTTCAACCCTTTGTCTACTCAGCCTATACATACAGCCTCCTACATATATCTTACACATCAGCTAAACAACTGTGTTCACCTAAAAAGATGCAACCATTATTCATACAACTCAGATATTCCAAACCTTTCCTGAAGATGAGGAGACCCAAAGTCCCAAGTGTCACTGAGTCCATCTCTAAGTAGATTGTTGAAACCAGGGCCTTGATAGCCCACAAGCTTGAAGCAGCCTGGGTGGAGAAGCAGAATGTCCATATTCACCATGTGGCCTCTCTGATCTTGAGAGCCTTTTTTACACAATTTCTTTTTTTTTCTTGGTTTTTGTTCTGCTTCTTACTGCATTCAGGGATCAACAAGGGAGCACTCTAATTTAATACCTGTAGAAAATGTCTCTCAGTCATATCTCCTGGTAAATGAAAATGCCAGACTGCAATTTAAAAGGCTATGAACTCATCTCTCTTTTTCAGCTGGACTTTTAAAAATAACTGATTTTTTCTTAAGGTAATCTGAGGTTCTTATGACCTGTAAACCACTTGGAGTTCCAAAATGGCTCATGAAATGACAAATGCAAAAAGAAAATAAGTTGTTGCATACCAGCAAATAGTTTTATAATTATCTCTACATTATATGATTTTAAAATGCAAAAACATTAACTGTTAGAAATGAGGCTACAAAACTGGCAGTCTGAATGCTGCCCACAGTCACTTCTTTGTGTGTAAGCACAGCGTCTTTTAATTTTTTTTTTTAATGAATCTGAATACGGTTGGATAGGGCATGTGGTCTTCAGTTTGCTACAATCACCACAAGTCCCTAATTTCACACTCTGCTCGATATACACAACTTGTTTGTTACTTGCATATGGACTTTTTATTAATAGTTAAACTAATATTGAAGGTTAATTTTTTTAAGGCAGCCTGTGCTATACACTGTAGACTCATTAAACTAAAAGACATCTGGCCTACCCTTCCGCCTCCAAGCTGAGTGCAATCTGTGATCCCTGGCAGAGCTCAGATACAAAAGGGTCCTGTCCCCATAAGTACCTCATCAGAATTCCAGTTAGAGTTTTAAAGAAGAGCAGCTCAGTGGGTACATTTTCTAAGTCAGCCAAGAGGACACTCGAGAATCATTTCTTGGTGTGGATTTTGAGCTCAGCTAAATAAAACAATGTGCAAGGACACAAGTTAACCTACCTTATATTCAGATGGGGAAAGAAAGTATGGCTTCCTTATTAACAATAAAAGAATTTATCTCCTTAGGAAGCTTCCCTTCCCTCACCCCTCAGGGTAAACTGGAACCAATTTTGACAATCAACAATAAAAAGAAGAACAAATGAAGCCTAAAATCAGCAAACTGAGACAACACTGACTGAAAAGGATATAATTATCCTTTTCATATTTGTAATGGTAACCCACACCAAAGATTCAGAACTGAAGCATATAACATAAAAGAAAAAGAACCAGAGGGAAAACCCACAAAACATATACAAACACACACACAAAACACACACACACACACACACACACACACACACAAACACACACACACACCAGGACAAGGAAGGAATGGAAACACCAGAAAGCAAAAGATAAAATGACTATAAAAAGACTACATTTTTCAATAAACACCCTAAATGTTAATGGACTGAACTCACGAATAAAAAGGAACAGAGTTGTAGAATGGATCAGAAAACAAAATCCAACCATATGCTGCCTCCAGGAGACACATCTCAGCTAGAAAGACAAATATAGACTCAAAGCAAAAGGGTGGAAAATAATATTTCAAGAAAATGGCATTCAGAGAAAAATAGAAGTAGCGATACTAATATTGGATGAAATAGACTTTAAAATGAAATAGGTAAAGAAAGATACTGAAGGACATTTCATAATGATAAAAGGAATTATACACAAAGAAGAAGTAACACTTATTAATATCTATGCTCCCATTCAGGGAGCCCTGAAATATGTAAAGCAATTACTAACAGAGCTAAAGAGAGAAACAGACCAAATCACTATTGTAGAAGGGAACCTAAATACCCCATTGTCGGATATGGACAGATCATCCAAAAATCAATAAGGAAATAACATCCTTAAATGACACATTAAACCAACCGGACATAATTTACATTTACAGAGCCTTCCATCCCAAAACAGCTGCTTATACATTCTTCTCTAGTGCACATGAAACATTCTCAGAGATAGACCACATACTGGGACACAGAGATAGCCTCAACAAATATAAGAGAGTTGAAATCACACCAACCATATTCTCTGATCATAATGCTTTGAAACTAGAAATCAACTGCAAAAAGAATCACAAATACATGGAGATTAAACAACATGCTACTGAGGAATAACTGGGTCAGAGAAGAAATAAAAAGAGATCAAGAGATACATAGAAATGAATGATAATAATAATACAACATATCAAAATTTTTAAAAGATGGCAAAAGTGCTCATAACAGGAAAGTTCTTTTTATTACAGGCCTATCTCCAAAAACAAGAACAAGCCCAAATAGACAACCTAATGCTTTATCTTAAAAAAAAAAAAACTAGAAAAAGAAGAACAAATGAAGCCTAAAATCAGCAGAAGGAAAGAAATAATCAAAATTAAAGCAGAATTAAATGAAATTGAAAACAAAACAAAAACAATAGAAAAAATAGATGCAACAAAAAGCTGGTTCTTTGAGAAGGTTAATAAAAGTGATAAACCCCTGGCTAGACTCACTAAAGGAAAAAGAGAAAGGACACAGATAAACAAAATCAGGGATGAAAGAGGGGAAATTACGATTGACATTGCAGAAATACAAAGCATCATACAACAATACTATGAAAAAGTATATGACACCAAATTTAATAATCTAGAAGAAATGGGCCAGTACTTAGAAAAATACAACCTTCCCAGACTGGATCAAGAAGAGCTAGTAGATCTAAATAGACTAATTAGCAGTATGGAAATTGAAACAATCATCAAAAATCTACATAAAAGTAAAAGTCCAGGACCAGATGGCTTCACCAGTGAATTCTACCAAACATTCAAAGATTTAATACCTATTTTCCTCAAACTCTTCCAAAAAATCAAAGAGGAAGCAATACTTTCCAACACATTTTATGAGGCCAATATTACTCTGATACCAAAACCTTGTAAAGATAACACAAAAAAGAAAACTATAGACCAATATCTCTCATGAACATAGATGCAAAAATCCTAAATAAGATACTAGTGAATCGAATACAGCAACATATTAAAAGAATTATACACTATGATCAAGTGGGCTTCATCCCAGAGGCACAGGGATGTTTTAACATATGCAAATCAATTAATATGATATGCCACATAAACAAATTAAAAATAAGAATTATATGATCATATCAATAGATGCAGAATATGTCTCTGACAAGATACAGCATCCATTTATGATAAAAACACTGAACAAAATCAGTATAGAAGGAAATTACCTTAACATAATGTCATATATGACAAACCCTCAGCCAACATTATTCTTAATGGTGAAAAACTAAAAACCTTCCCTCTAAGATCAGGAACAAAGCAAGGCCGTCCACTATCGCCATCCTTATTCAATATAATATTGGAGGTCCTAGCGAGTGCAATCAGGCAAGAGAAAGATATAAAAGGCAACCAAACAGGAAATGAAGAAGTCAAATTGTCACTATTTGCAGATGACATGATTCTCTATATAGAAAACTCTAAAATTCTTCACAAAAACACTGCTAGAAACAATAAGCAAATACAGTAAAGTTTCTGGATACAAAATCAACATTCAAACATCCATAGCATTTCTATATACTAATAGTGAATTGTCAAGAAAAAAAAGTGGAAAAAATAATTCCTTTTGCAATTGCAACAAAAAGAATAAAATACCTAGGAATAAATCTAACGAACCATGTGAAGGACCTATATAATGAAAACTGTAAGACCTCTTTAAAAGAAATCAAAGAAGATACAAAGAAATGGAAAGATATTCTGTGTTCTTGGATTGGAAGAATCAACATAGTTAAAACAACCTTATTTACCTAAAACATTTGCATTTTTTAAAGAAATAGAACAAAAAATCATCAGATTTGTATGGAAATACAAAAGACCCTGAATTGCCAAAGCCTTCTTGAGGAAAAAGAATGAGGCTGGAGACATCACTCTGCCTGACTTCAAATTATACTACAAAGCAACAGTAATCAAAATGGCAGGTATTGGCAGCAAGACAGACACATGGACCAGTGAAACAGAATCGAGAGTTGAGAAGCAAACACATGTTTATATGGGCAAATATAATAAGGAAGCCAAAAGCATGCAGTGGAGAAAACTCCTTCAATAAATGGTGCTGGGAAAACTGGAAGGCCACCTGCAAAAGAATGAAACTAGACTATTTCTATCATCTCACACCAAAATTAACTCAAAATGGATTAAGGACCTGAATATATGACCTGAAACAATAAAATGCATAGAAGAAAACATAGGCACTAAACTCAAGGACCTTGTACTGAAAGAGGATTTTATGAATTTGACCTCAAAGATAAGAAAAGTAAAAGCAAAAATAAATGAATGAGACTACAACAAACTAAAAGGCTTCTGCTCAGTAAAAGAAATCATCAACTAGGTAAGAGATAATCATCTAAATGGGAAAATATATTTGCAAGCAACACCTCCGATAGGGCCAATATCCAAAATATACAAAAAACTCATACAACTCAATAACAACAGAAAAACAAATGATCCAATCAAAACATGAGCAGAGGACCTGAACAGACACTTCTCCCTAGAGGACATACAAATGGCTAACAAATATATAAAGAGATGATCCACATAACTAGCTTTTAGAGAAATGCAAATCAAAACCACAATGAGATACCATCTCACACCTGTTAGAATAGCTGTAATTAACAGGACAAATAATAACAATTGTTGGAGAG
This sequence comes from Macroglossus sobrinus, assembly GCA_004027375.1. Lineage (NCBI taxonomy): Eukaryota > Metazoa > Chordata > Mammalia > Chiroptera > Pteropodidae > Macroglossus > Macroglossus sobrinus. The sequence continues at coordinate 144,276 of PVKZ01001939.1, read as the reverse complement.
GATGCAGAGTAAAAGGAACCCTCATACACTGCTGGGGGGACTGCAAATTGGCACAGCCACTATAGAAAATATTATGGAGATTTCTCAAAAAACTAAGAATTGATCTACCATATGATCTAGCAATCCCTCTACTGGGTGTTTACCCCAAAGACTTGAAAACCCATATTCAAAAAGATATTTGCACACCAGTGTTTATAGCAGCATTATTTAGTGGCCAGGACATCAAAGCAACCAAAGTGTCCTATGACAGATGATTGGATAAAGAAGCTGTGGTACATATATACAATGGGATATTACTCAGCCATAAGAAGAAGTGAAATAGTGCCATTTGCAACAACATGAATGGACCTCGAGATAATCATGCTAAGTAAAATAACCCAGACAGAAAAGGTTGAAAATCATGTGATATCACTTATATGTGGACTATAAACTTAAAAGCAACAAATGATGAGAACAAACAAACAGAGACTCATGGACATGGACTATAGACTAGTGGTTACCAGAGGGTAGGGGGTGGGAGGAACGGGTAGGTAGATGGGGTACAGGGAGTCAAATATGTGGTGACAGAAAGAAATCTAACTATGGGAGGTAAACACATAGTGTAAATACATATATGACTTATCATTAAAGTGTAATGATAAAACTTATTGCATTTCATTAGCCAATGTCACCATAAAAAAGTATTCTAAAAAAAGTAAAAAATTTAAAAAATAATAAATTGCAAGGAATAAGTATGGTAGGGAAACCTACAGTATAAGAGGCTTTCAATACCTATTGACCAGCATGTAGGCCTTCTTTGGATCCTAAATCAACTTTTAAAAATTATGACACTTAGGAAATAAATGGAAATTTGATTAGATATTTCATGATACTAAGAAATTATTGTACATTTTTAGGTGTGATCGTTGTATAGAGGCTATGTTTTTTAAAAATCATATTTATTCAGATACTATGTAGTAAAGAATTTAAACTTGCTCTAAGAGTGATTTGACTTTTGCCCTCAGCTTCTGGGGAGTAATCACTCAACCCTTGGAATGTCATGTCTAACAGGGTCTTTGTTTAGGGTTGGGGCTGACCACACAAGAAGTTTAGCAATTGGGCAGTTAACCATGGAGCCCAGAGAATGATTCTGGACTCCGAGGCTTAGGAAAACTTCTCCGGTTGGCATATCGTTACATGTCAAAGCCAGGAAAGTAAGGCTCTTCATGATTCCATGAGGAGAAAACTGGAAGCTTCATGTTTGGAACTCTCCTCTACCCTGATCTATGTACTTCTCCCCTTAGCTAATTTTAATCCTTTGACTGTAATAAACTTGTACGCTCTGTAATTTTACAGTGTGTATCAGAAATGAGGTGGTCTTGTTTATACTATCAGCCTTAAAATGTTGCATATACACATTGTACTATTTATAAATGAAATAATGTAATGCCTGAGGTACATGGATGGGGGTATAGAAGGAGCAGAATTATACATGGATTGAAGACTATTGTATGTTCAATATTCCATATAATTAAAAGTTTTTTAAAATTTAGCTATTTTGTTCAGGCAAACTTCCCTATTTAGGGTGATAGAAATTGCCTTCCCATCACCACCACCCCCATTAGGACACTTGGGACCCACTTTTTTCTCTTGGATTTACAGGTAGTGAAGAGTCCATGTGGATCTATATGGGTGGCCTAAGTCAGGTAGGCACAAAACAAAGCCTCAGGCACAAGCAATTATCAGTCTTGGTTAGCAGGTACTTGGGGATAAGCTCACTGTGGATGAGGAAAAGACCTCGCTGGACAATTAACAAAAGCCCTGATGCAGGTCACGGATGATGCCTGCTGCATCTATTCAAGCATGTGTGGTAACTGAGGTGGCAGCTCACTCATCCCAGTGCTGAAACAAACCCCTTGGTGCCCATCCCATATGTTAGGGTGCTTTCATTTGACCAGCATCAGTGCTCCTCAATTTGTGTGGAAATCCATATTGTGTGGTAGCACTTGTCTCCCACTAGGTAAGTTGTAGAAGATCAGATGCTCATTTTCTCTTGTAAGTGAAGTGAGTTCCTCACCTCAGAAAACCTGTTTCTAGAGTCTGGAGCTGGTGGCTCAGAGAGGCAGGGATTGTTTAGAAGACATTCTGGCAGGAAAAGGAAATATTCAATATTATGCCAATGCCAGTGGAATAAGAAAGTTTCGGCATCCACAGCAGCAGTGCTTAGGTCAGGTCCAGCAGCCAAGGTGCCAGGATGGCTATAAGATGCAACCTGGCAGTGGTGGAGCTAGCTTTAGTATTAGGAACTTGAAGATGGTAGTGGCAGTGACATCAAATCTTGCATCCAGGGACCAGATGACAAAAGTCAGCTGCTGCCTTCCATTCTCCCGGGTGGCAATTGTGGTAGTGTCAGTTCATGCATTCAAGGGCTTGGTGTCACTTGCGACACTTAGCACCAAATAGCATCCCAAATTGGCTATTCTTTTGACACAATCTTGGCTAAGAATCTAGCTTCCTAAATTACTTAAGGTTCTTCCGATTTTCTGGCTATAATTCCATGATTTTTCTCTTAATCTTCTCAGTCAATAAATTATTCTGCTGCTTAACTGAGTTGAGCTCAGTGCCTGTTTGTAACCAAGATTCTGGAGCAGTTCTTTCCTCATATTTCTCTCATTTATGGTCCTATGGCCCCAATGAGTCCTGTCTGCTTTCTCTGGGATCTACAGGGGCTGGCCATTGAAGGTGAATGCAAGCTGGATGTGCATGAAATTGATGAAGAAACCCTAGGGGTTATTAGTGGAGCACTGATGGTATCTATTACGATTAATACTCTAAATATCACCTATCACCAGTGCCCACTATGTAGGCTGTGTGAGGATTCACACAGGTGGTGTCTGGTATTTGGCAGATGTTCTATAGTGATGATCATATGCTCTGTGAGCATAGTTGCTTTTCAAAGACAGATTTTTAGAAGACTACCTAAAACCCTTAATGAGCAACAAAGAGGGAAGAGTGGAGAGAGGAGATAGGAGAGAGGAAAGGAAAATAAACAAAAAGTTCCCAAACCTAAAAGACAGAACCATAGCAGATGCCAATATTTAGCATATATAATTCCAAACCAGGAGGTCTCTGCAAAGTCCAAGAGTCATGTTGCCTCTGTACATGCTTCAACAAAACACAAATGCCCTTCAGAGACAAGTGCTAGGTATGTGTGTTCATACATTTTTGCATTCTTTACCTACACCCCCATCTGCGTGGAGTCATGCTTGCAGGCTATGGTGGGGATATTAGACCCCTCCCTCTATTGAGTCAGCATGTGTGCATGGTGCACTCACATACACACACACAAACACTCACACACACACGAGTGTGGGGCAAAATCCATAAGACTGTAAAAGTTTGAATGCCAGGCAAAGGCGTAAGGATATGGATTGTATTTCTGGCTATGGGACAGATTTGATTTGTACCTGAACCAGAGCCACTCTCTCTTCCAGGGCCTACCACCCCACATTGGATTGCATGAGACTACAACCTTGCAAAAAAGTGAGGCTCTTCTTGGGGAAGGTAACTGATGCATGCCAAAGGGGTAGGATGGAGAAAATAACCAGTGTAATAAATAATACAGTGGACTCTCCACTTGAGGTGTATGAGTTTTGTCAGACACCAGGATGATGTCCACAGGTCTAGTTTTTACCTTCTTCCTAAGTTTGTTAGACAAAAGTTTGGGCATGCAGTTCAGAGTGACCTACATCCTTACCTCAGTAGAAGACTTAGGGTTCCCATGTCCTTGATGAACTTTGCCATCTTACATAAACAACACAAGAACAAAGTAGTGTTACTTTAGCTTTTATGAACACATTTTTGTCTTCAGCTGAAATGTTTGTACAGCAAGTCTATAGCGAACAGAATTCTTTTTAAAAAAAGTGACTCTTGTCAACATTCTCACTGGAAAATTCCTAAGGTTTTCCTAATGGCAGAGACTCATGTGTGCCCATATAATGCTGGCAAAGCCCACAGGTGGATGTCTGATTTGCTTGGTCATCTTATTGCCATTCCTTCTTACCAAGCCAGAGTAAGTTTACCTTTTGAAAAAAGATCAGTTTCCCATGTTTCAGTTCTGCTTCCCCTTCAAAAGAAAGGACCAGGCAGGCCATAGTCAAAGAGAAAAGAAAGAAGCAGAGAAAGAACTAATCTTTTCACAGTCCAAAAAGTGAAATCTAGATTTCAAGGGTGAAAGAAATAAAATAAAAGGGAAACAATGACAATGTAGGAAAAGGAGTGGGGAGGGGCATATGGGGACTTTTCTCCCATAATTTACTGCACATTAAAAATTATTCCTAAATGAAAAGGTTGTCAAAAAATAATAAAACTAAAAAAGAAACAGATCATCACACCACAGTGATTAAGAAGTTTTGGAACCTGACATACCTAGGTTTAGTTCCCTCTATCACTGACTGGTTGCATGAACTGGACAAGTCAACTGGCCCCTCTGGGTGCTCAGGAAAAGCCAGCTCCTACCATTACATTTGTACTACTAAGAAACAGGATCTAGGAGGTCATCAGGAGTCACACAGAACCTGCCTTCTGACATTGTGATGTAGGCAACTCATCAGTCAATGGGGCTAAAGCTGGTCCTGTGGAGGGAGTCCAGCACCCTCCACCCACCCTTGCCACCCTTTCCCCTGAATTCCTCTATTTCTGGGAGCAGAGGACTCTACAAACCACACCTGAGCCCAGAAATTTGATAATTTTTTGTGAACTACAAAACTAAGAGAAGCAGACATATAATCTATAATGAATTTAAGAAACTGAAAATTTTTGTTTTAAAAGTATCCCATATATTGATAATTATAATTTCTAATTATATGCAAAATGGAGCTGAGTTAAGCAATGTCTAAAATAGTATGGACCCCTGAAAACATGTTTTTGTTTTCAAACACATCTATTACCAGGCTCTGCTTAAAGATGTGGTGGTTTTTCTTTTAAGAAAACTTTTTTATTCCCTTGGTCATTTATCAGAGCCAAAAATTAAAATGCTTCTCTAGTCTTTACTTTTAATATGAGCCCTCTTTCTCCCTATACACACTAACTGTACAATCAGGGAAAAGTCTATTTAAAATTTTAAAATATATGTTCAATAAATTATCTTACCAGCTTATATAATGTACACAATATAGAATAATACTGGCTCTCTTCAAAAGTAAGGTTCCTAATTTATATCAGCATGGCTCCTTTTTCTTGAAAGTCTTACAGAATCTTTAAGGATGCAAAGGAACTAGGAAATAAAGGTGTAAAAAGTGCTGAATTTCTCTGGATAACAAAATGTGAGGAAATTTTGAAGTTATTAGTCAGAATGGGGCTGGAGACAGAAGATGAGAAAAGTATCTGTAAACAGGATCCCACACTGAGATAAATAGACAGAGACAAGTGTAAGGAAACAGAAAATATAGTTTCTAATTTAGCAAAGCATTTGTCTTCGAGTTAAAGTAGCATTTGATACAGGCCTAAATAGATTGAAGTGTTTTGTTTTGTTTCCTTTCTCACATGATGGTAAGTCCAAAGTTGGCAATTCAGGGATGGTCTGGCTGCCCTGCAAGTTCCTCAAGAACAAAGAGTCTTTCTGTCTTCTTTAGCATGTGCTTTTTTTTCCTCATTATGGTTAGAAAATGACTGCTGTACCTCCAGACATCACATTTAGTTTCTAGGTAGGAACAAGATGGAACAGCAATGAAATAAGTCTATATTAAAAAATCAAGGGCTTATCTTGCTACATAGAATTGTGTCACACTCCTAGCTAGAAGAGAGTTTGAGAAAGTGACTATTTTTCTCAAGCATGTCACCACCACAAACAAAACTGAGGTTCTATAATTAACAAAGGAGAGAGAATGGCTGTTAATTAGCAACTAAACAAGTCTGGCCCAGTTTTGCCACTGTATGGGCCTCCCTAAGCCCTCCCTGAACCTTCAGTAATGTCTGCATCAAAAAACCTTGCCCAAGTGGTTGGGTGGTGGGAACTAGATTAAGGGATTGAGCTCCATGTCTACAAGGGTGCTGAGCAGATCAAGGGAGCAGACATGGAAAGTGAGCTAAAACTTGGTTTGAAAGCAAGAGCACAGAGCCAGATGTGAAGATAAAAACTCAAAGCTTCAGGGAAGAGGTGAAACAGGAAATTGAGTCTGTTGGTTATGACGTTGTCATTATTGTTGATGGCAATAGATGATAGATAGATAATATATAGATAGGTAGATGATAGATAACATCTGTTGAACACCTACAACATTCTTACCACTGTTCTATATGTTTTTCTATTTTATCTTAATTAATACATCCAAGAAATAAAAAGCAATGCAAATTATTTTAATTTTACTGATGAATGCATGGAAGATGAGAACGGTTATTTTCTTAACAACCTACAAGTTCTTGGCCCTGTTTGTTCATGCACTGTCAAAGCACAAACTCTAGAATATCCGCCTATCTTTCTTTGCCTGTGTTAACCCTAGACCAGTCAGCAGGTAGCCTGGCACATTTCACCTAATGTTCTGCTTGAATACTCAAAAATGCCAACTTTCTTTTTTTCCCTCTGAATATTTGATCTATGATTACCTCAACCACACTATAGAGTGGTTTCCTCACACAAATTATTTAATTTATCCTCAAAATTGCCCTCACTGAGATGGAAAAAAGACCAGGTCAGAACATAAGTGTTCAGGCTTCCAGCCATCTCTTTTCTCTGTCTCTAACTTTTTAAAATGATTATATAAGGAACCCAGAATAACTCATTCTAACCTATTGGCAATAGACTTAAGGCAAGAAATAAGAAAGGAAAAGCTTAGAAAATGGCAGAGGGTGACATTACTGCCAAAGGATACATTGGTCAAGGGGAGAGTGAGTTCATCAAAGTCTAGGGCCTTTGGGACAATTCAGATGTATCACAGATTTATAGAATCAGTATTGTTTCCCAGACAACCACTGTGGGCTGCCAATCAACACTCATATATGGTTTGCTTCACAGAAGATGGTGGTGAGGTTTCACTCTAGTTCTACCTCACACTAGTTGGATGACCTCGGGCCTCAGTCTTCTCAACCATAAAATGAAAATTTTGTGATTATAGTTTTAAAAGTCTATGTTCCTCCTAGAACATCTAAGGTTTAGAACTCTGTTACTACCCACATAGCCCCAATAAATAAATATTTATTTTTCCTGATACATTGAAGTTTAACCAACAGTGGTCATGTGTCTTTAAAAGTTAGCAACTCTATTTTGGGGAGTACAATCCCCAGCTAAAGTGTCAAAAAGAAAGGAAAAGTTATCAACAAATAGTTGAGCCTGTGGCATCACAAATACATAATAAAGCAAATTGTGAGGGAGTTCATAGACTTGGATTGATGGAATCTTGCCTTATACACAGAAGACTTCAAACACATCATAAAATATTAACCTTGCAAAACTCATAAACATCTCTAAGTTCTGATATCTTGTTTTTATGGTACATTCTTCAATTTCACTAGCCATAGTGGGTTAATGTTGAAACCTGAATTTCACAAATTTTGTTTTGAATATCCCCAGCATCACCAGAGAAAGTCAGCCTTTTAAATGGATGCTCAAACATTTGGTGAGTGACAGAGGAGCAGTGACCCCTGTCATAGGATTTTATCTGTGGATCTTCAACATCTCAACTGCTCCTGCTGTCTTCCTGACAGAGTCCAGGCCCACAGGACAGAAATTCAAGTAAGTTCTGGTGGGTGGTGCTCATCAGGAAAGGCAAAATTTCAGTAGATACTGCAATTACAGTGGGAACTGTTGGTACCTAGGCCACATTCCCTCAACATTAATTGTCCTTGTGTGTGTCAACCCAGTGCCTTCCAACTGCAAGCACTTGTGCATCTTTGCCAAACCATGAACCTTCTCTGGTACCTGAAGCCTGTTCTGCCTGGGCATATGGAGGATGCACATGTCAGGGGGTTAACACCGTCTGGGAGCGGCCTTAAACCAATAGCAAATGGGCGTGGTGGACAAATGCCTCAGCTCCCTCACTCCTTGGGAAGGATAACTCTGAGGCATGTTTCTCATTCTTCCAGAGGTCCCCGGTGGAATAGAACCCTAGGTGTTCCAACAGGGTACTAAATAACACATATACCATTGGCTTTCTTCCACTCTCTCTTTGATTTCACTACTCTCCTATCAGTGCTTCCACAGATCACTCCTGAAATAAACTACTGCCTCCTGAGAAGCTCAACCTAAGAAAGTAATTCCATGTAATTCTACAGGTAATCCATTTTTACATGCACAAATATTCAGGCATAAACATGTATCTGTCTACATACACCTTTCCACATAAGCCCCAAATTGTTTATTGTAGTGGGATCTTAAAAGAATAGTTTCTTCTTAAGGAAATTACAGTCTTGCATTACATTTTAGTTTCTTTTTGTAACTTTTATTTCTATTTTTTATTGTAAAAGTGATAGATGTTTATTGCAGAAAATTTAGAAATATAGCTCAGAAAATATAAAATTCACATCTTCAATAATTTTACCATCTGGGTTGTACCACTATTAATATTTTGGTAAGTATCTTTTCAAATATGAGAGAGAGAGAGAGAGAGAGAGTACATGTGTGTGTAAATGCTCACAAATAGGATCATGATGTGTATACCATTTGGAAATCATTTTTTCTATTTAACAATGTCTTAAAAATCTTGTCACATATTCTGTTATTACTGCTTTTTAATGGTGGAATGGTTTTCCATTATATAGTTGTGCCATAATTTAAGTAATCACCTTTCATTGGATATTCAGGCTGGCATTTCATATTTAAAGTACATTATGTTCCTGTCTTTCCTCTCAACAACACTATGGAGAATGTGAGTCCTTTAGGGACTGTTTGACAGATGAGCCAACAGGAGCCTATCTCATAAAAGAGACAAAATTAAGTCATATTAAATTTTACAAGGACACCATTAACTATTATATTCTGTGAAACTGAACATAAATTTTATTAAAGAAGTCAATTTATCCCTCACCTTGCAAACCTCTATTTAATGAGGCCTTTATTTGTGCACCTGAGATCAATGGGAATCACATCATGTCACCCTGATCTTTTGAGTCCCGATTGATTGAGCCACGGTGGACACCTGACCAAAGAGGAGTGATCCCTTGGCTGGCCAGATGTATTGTTTGTGTGTCTAGTTCAAGAGGATGATCTGGGTCAACCAAAGTCTTCTTGTCCTAAGAATTAGAATGAAGAGATCGAGGGGAAGGTTCCTGTTTGGTTGTGGAGGCCAATGGACATAATATTGTGGACAGGAGATCTATTTGGGGCCAGTTACACACCATAGATATGATAAAGTAAAGTGCAGAAGAAGGTTGGGAAGGAAAGATTGGATAGAAATAACAGAAGAAGAGAAAAAGAGAGAGAGATGGAGAGAGAGAGAGAGAGAGAGAGAGAGAGAGAGAGAGAGAGAGAGAGAGAGAATGTGAATGAGTGAGCCCTAGAGATGCAGTAGAGTCCAGCCCCATCTTCAGAACTTACCAGTTCATACCTATTCTGAAGCCTATTTTAATGACTTCTAGACTTTTCTGTATTCTTAAATGTATTTCACATATACCACCTTTATTTTGTTGTTCTTAACTTAAACTCATCTGAGTGTTAGTCTATTCTTTATAAATTAAATATTCCTGACTTAGATGTAAAGTCTACAGAAATGTATAGACAGATGAGTCAGTATGGGCAGGAATAGTCAAGAGTATATTCATGCATGAAGCAAGAAGTATCCAGGCCTTAGAGGATGCATGGGATTTGGATGATGGTGATGAGTAGGAAGATGCAATGATGATGGAATAAGATTGGGAGGTTTGAGGGCAGATCCTTGTGATTTCCCTTACCAGGTCCCTTTCTGAAGAGGAAAAGGTACTAAAAGTTGAGGAGGAAAAGCCTGAGTAAAAGACCAAGAGAGACTTTCATGTCATCATAGAATCCCTCAACAGTAACCATAGAATGTGAAGAAACTAAATGTCCAAGGAAGCTCCCACCAGCATCATCATTGCTTTTCTCAGATTGAAAGCTAAAGCCTGAAGGATACTAATCTCTTTAAGGCTAGTAAGGAATAATTTAGGAAGTGAGGTGGTGGAGGAAAGAATAGGGGTAATGAATTATGCCTGAGGCATAATGGGACACCTAGAACTCTACCGTGCTATAGTTTACCCTTTGCCCATTGTCTCCATTTTCCTACCTATAAAATAGAGTCACTGTTATTTTTCTTCAACCATTTTCAGGTCAGTTGGAGTTCCTCCATTAATTATATATCAACCCTGTTAAAACATGATCCTGGTTCTGAGAAATGATTTCCCAGAATTGCTGAGGAATGTCAATCAAAGAAAGAGCAGGGAAAGCTTTGTCTTCAAGAATATTAGAAAGCCAGAGAGTCAAAAATTCTGAGTGGAAATAATGTCACAATAGAAAATTTCCAATATGCAGCCAAAAAAGTTCATAATGTTATGAACAGTTACTGGTAGGAGAAAAATGATTTTTTCAAATCCCTTCAATGTGGGTTTTATTAAACATTTAAGAATGTAAAGCATTGCTCCTCTCAAGAAATAAAAAATGTGAGCCCCCAACCACTGTCAACATTTGATTGATTAATAATTAATCAATCAAAAATATACTTGTTTTCCAGCCCAGCTTTGCCACTGTGAGCATAGATAAATCATTCCCCTCTCAGAGTGGAAGTCGGACCAGGTGGTGGTGAAGATGTCATCCAGGAACAAGGCCACATTTCTCCTGGTCCTGGTTCTGGTACAATGTGGGAAAATTGAATTGCTGGGAAAATTTACTTCCCATCCTGCTGCTTCCCTGAGAGGACTGGCACGCACCTGCCCAGACAGGGCAACACTGGCAAGAACGCAGCTAACTGTCTCTCCTTCCCTCTTATGCACCTCTCCAATCCAGCTTCACCACTAAAGAGAATGATGCTATATTTAATACCTTCATTGTGTTCCATCCAATGGCTTACCATGGACTGTAAGGTCCCAAATGACCTGACCTTCAAGACTGTCTCCCCCTAATCTCCTTTCATTCCCCTCTGCTATACGATCACATTGTTCCTCAGACATATGAAACTTATTTTCACCTCAGATGGTGCACCCATTGCTCCAAGATTTTCAAAATATCTTGAACAGTCTTTGTACAGTCAGTTCTGCTACAACACAATCTATGTGTTTCTAAAAAATCACTGTGCTTTGCAAAAGCAAGCAATAAAACCACAAGACTTGTGGGGAAAATGTAGGGGGTAGGAGCATAACATTCAAAAATGCCAGTGAAACATTAAAAAGATTAGAACCTAATAAAAATTTTAAAAGATTGGAACCTAATGAAAATAGTAGCACAGTTTTACACATGTAAATGATTAAGAAATATATAAATATGACAATAAATGTATCACTAAACTTTGACAAAGGCCTAGAGTTTGCTTGTAGAAGTGGATGCAAGATGAGTTGCAGCTTGTGAATAATTGTGAACAGGATGAGAGGACATTATCTGAAATCAAACAGAAGTTGTATCACTAGATGTGGATGAGTGTGACTCATAACATGTGTTGAACTGAGGTAGCTGGTAGATGTTTGAGAGCCATGCATATTCCTTTTTTGCATTCCTACAAAGCTCGGGATATTGTAGGAATACTAGAAAATACTAGGAAAACACTTTTTACCTAGTGTTTTCAAAGATGAAATTATGCATAAGCAAATTCAAAACTTGTTTCTTAATATAACAATCATGTTTGAACAAATCTACATTTTTGAAGCAAGTGTGACCTCTTCAGATAGGCCTTCACTGGCCACCCAATCAGAAGTGGCCTCTCCTCTACTACCACAGGGCTTAACACCCTAGTGTTTCATTCATCCTGTAAATCTTATCATTATCTAAAATTATCTTAAATATTTATGTGTTTGGATTTGCATTGTCAGTTCCTCCTCATAAATCTCTAAGCTCCATGAGGGGAGGGGTGTTGTCTCCTCTACCTAGCACCTGTGTTCCCAGCACCTAGTGTCTGGCACAGAGCAAGTGTAAATAACAAATTTTTTTTTAAAAAATGAATTAACTCCTTGTATTTTCATTAAATATTAAACATTCCAGAGAAAGATATATGTTTAACAGTGCTACCCCATTCCCACCCTAGCCTTTTAATAAAGCCCAGTGAGGAAATTTGAATTTTTTTATCTTTAGGTTTGTTCCAGCTACTATTGCTGCATAATAAATAATTTCCAAACTAGAAACTAAGACAGTCATTTTATTATGTTCTCAAATTCATAGGTCAGGAATTTGAACAGAGTGCAGAGGGGATGGCTTGTTTCTGCTCTTTTACATCTGGGATCTCAACAGCCAGGGGATAGAATCATCTCAGGATAGTTCCTTCACAGGTCTAGGGCCTGGTCTGGAATACCTCACAATTTAGGACTGCCAACTAAAATGCCAATCTGTGACCACTATATGTGGCTTGGCTTCCTCACAGCATGGCAGCCTCCGAGTAATTGACTTCTTACATGGCACTCCAGGGTTCCAAGCAATAGTGACCCATCCTTAGAGGTTATCTAGAGGTATTTCTGCCATACTCTATCAGTTCAACTGTCACAGTTGTGATACAATTTCTAAAATGATACTTCAGAGGTATTCTGGAACCTGTGAGCATGATGAGATAACCTTCTATGATTATGTTATATGGCATAGTTGATCATAAGAATAGAAAATTATCTAGGTGAACCTGATGTAATCCTATGAGCCCTTAAAAGCAGTGGCATTTCTCTAGCAGATGGGAAAAGAGGAAGTCTCAAAGATTAAAAATGTTGCCAAAACTTCCAAACCAATTGAAAGAGTTTAAAAAGGAAAAAGAAAAGAAAAACAATCCAGAAAAAAAAAATGCAAGACTATAGAAAAAAGAAAAATTGAACAAATAGAAACCATAAAATTAGATGGTAGATAGTATAGCCATCCAATGGACAGCTATGGAGTAATGAAAATGAATGAACTACACAACTCAGAACAAAATGTGATAATCTCAAAAACATAATGTTGAAGGGAAAAGCAAGTCCCAGAAGAATAGAGTATGAACCAAGTTAAAAAGCATGCAGAAATAACATATTGATTAGGGACACTTATATTTGTGATAAAACTGTAAGTAAAAGCAATGTCCCAGTAAACACAAAATCAAGATAGTGATTACCTCACAGAGAGATACAGTCTGGTAGGGCCCACAGGGACTTTAAATGAATTATTAATATTCTAATTCTTAAGTTGGGTGGTGTGTATAGGATTTCATGAATTTGTAATTCCTCTTTTTATAAAAAAATTATTTTGCATTTATTTAATTTTTGAAAAGTGAAGAAAGAAATGAAGATAGAACAACAGGTGTTCCCAAGTCCCTCCTTTTAACTAGGTTCAGAGGTCTAACATTTTCCTAAGGACAGTGGGCAGTAAATAATTACCACAGCCAGGTACCCTAATTCCCAGAATATTATGTGAAGATGCCACGGTAGTCCCTGGCAGTTTCTAAATGTCTGTGATGTGTTTGTGCAGGGGTGTGAAACCAATAAAAGTGAAAAGTTTTTAAATTGTAGAGTGCTTTTAAGACCTAAAGTCTTTTATTACCTTTAAGTTAAAATAGTTGGGATTTCCTATTAGGTTTTTCAACACCTCAGAGTTACAAATTTCTTCAAATAAATTTTAACTAAATAATTTCACTTCTTAAAATAACAAGGACCACGTGTAACACTGAGAAAGCAAAAGGGAAGTCTAGGGTGTTTAACAGTGTGGGGAAACATCTGCTGCATTATACTGAGAAAGGAGGGAGCTTGAGGCACGTCATAAGCTTATTGAAGTTTATTCCAAGTCTTGTCTTGCAAGGTCAGCCAGCTATATGTATGGCAGGATGCTTAGGACACAGTGGCACCAATACCCCATGTGACAGTGCCTCCACACCCACACTTGCCAGCTTTTCAGAAGTCGAATCTTTTCTCAGGCTTACATACCTCTGAGAACAGGCCCTCATCATCCGTCTCACCCGACAGGAGTACAGATACACAGCTGTCGATGCTACCAGCTGCCAGTACCTCACCTGTGTCCCATAAGCACTCATTATTCCCATGCATACTTTGCAACTCACAGAAGAGAGCAGGTAGCTCTACCTGAGGGCTTTCTCTGGCCCATAGAGCTTGCTCAGCCTGAATGTGCTGTGGAAACAACTCATAATAACAGTAACTACATCAGATGCTTTATCTCATGGGTCATCTTATTTAAACTTCACAATATCCCTGCGAGGCAGGGTTATTGAAAAACTGAGGTTCAGAGAGGTTAAGTAAATTGCTTATGTCATGCAGCCCAAAAGGGTGCTGTTAGAATTATAACCTAGATCATCTGAATCTGGAGTCCCAGTTTTTAAGCATGAAGCAAAAGAAAATCTTATAGACATGAGTATGTGAGTCCTTTTTCCTTCCTTCTTTTGTTTTTGTTTATTTGGTTTTATTGGTTTCCATTCTGGCATTGTTCTAGGAGGTCAAGAGGTTTGGTTTTCTTTCATTAAAAATTTTTATTGTGGGAAGAACACTTAACATGAGATCTATCCTCTCAAACTTTAAGTACAATACATTGTTGTTGACCACAGGTACAATGTTGTCCAGCAACTCTCCAGAGCTTATTTATCTTACTTAACTGAAACTTTATGCCTGTTGATTAAAAACTCCCCATTTCACTCTCCCCTTAGCTCCTAGTAACCACCATGCTAGTGTTTGATTTAATAAATTTGACTCTTTTAGATACCTCATATAAATGGAATCCTACAGTATCTGTCTTTCTGTGACTGGTTTATTTCATTTAATATATATCATCAAGGTTCACCCATGTCATCGCATATTTAAGAATCCCCCTTTTTTAAAAACACTGTATAGTATTTCATTTTATGTATATGCCACATTTTCTTTATTGTTTATCTGTCTATGGACTTTTAGGTTGTTTCCACATATTGGCTGTTGTGAATAATGCTACAATGAACATGGGAGTGATAATATGTCTTTGAAATTCTGATTTCAATTTTTTTTGGATAAATACTTAGAAGCAAGATTGCTGAGTCATATGGTAGTTTTATTTTTAATTTTTTGAGGAACTTCCATATTGTTTTTTCTAGCAGCTGTACCATTTTGCATTCTTACCAATAGTGTGCAAAGGTCCAATTTTTCCACATCTTTGACAATAGTTGTTGTCTTCTGTCTTTTAATAATAGTCACCCTGACAGGTATGAGATGATACCTCATTGTGTTTTTGATTTGCATTTCCTTGGTGATTAGTCACATTAAGCATCTTTTCATGTATTTGTTGGCCACTTGTATATCTTCTTTAAAGAAATGTCTATTCACCTCTGTAGCCCTTATTTTTATTGAGTTAAGAGGGTTTTTTTGCTACTGAGTTGTATGATTTCCTTAGATATTTTGAATATTTACCCTTATCATATATATGGTTTGCAAATATTTTCTCCTATCCCATAGGTTACCTTTTTTACCATTGATTATTTCTTTTAGTGTGCAGAAACTTATTTGCTAGATATAGTGCCACTTTTTTATTTCTGTTTTTTGTTGCCTATGCTTTTGGTGTCATATCCATGAAATCACTGCAAAGACCAAGGTCATAAAGTTTTTTAACCCATGTTTTATTCTAAGATTTTTACATTTTCAGACCTTACATTTAAGTTTTAATCTATTTTGAGTTGATTTTTTGTGTATGGCATAAGATAAGGGTCCTTTTCAAGTGGCTCATTGGTGATAACAGTACTGCGAATTTTGCAAAGAGTGAAATAATCTCTAACTGCTGTCAATAACTTTGTGTATTAATATTTTTCTGTTTAAATCACTCTTTTACATAAAAATACTCTTCTCCTTGTGGTAAAATGGAAAGACATTGGAATTTTGGGAAAAAATACCAGAGATTTTATTCCAGCTCTGCCACATTCCACATGCCCCCAAATAAACAAGACATACAACTTGCCTAAAATTCAGTTTCCTCATCAGTACAATGCGTTAAAGCTATTTATTCAAAAAAAGGGTTTTGGGTGTGCAAATCAGGTAATATAAATGTTAAACAGTAAAGCACTATAAGAATAAGAATGGCATATAATATTGTTGCTTAAGAAAAATTATGTAACACGAAACTAAAAATGCAAGCTTTGGAGTAAAACAAATACCACTGGGAGATTTGGGAAAATGACTTGACCTCTGAGCCTGCACTTTCATCTGAAGTAACCCCTAGCCCCTACTAAGTGAGATGATGTATGGAAAGACGAATGTCATAATTGACACCTAGCCCAGAAAAAAGGGTAGTTTTAGTAGCAATAGGGTTTACAGTCTTTGTGTCATTGTGCCTTTACATGCAAGTTTGATGACTGGAATTTAAAGACATTGTATAAGCACAATTTCTAGCAGGAAGATATTCAGAATAACATTCCAAGCAAATGCCAAAGGCCAACTTTCTCCCTCCTGTGCTTTGAGGCTGCAGTACTGGGACTCTGTGCTCCCAATCTGAGTGGCTGTGTTCATCTCTGTCCATTTCACCTGTCCATCCAGCATGATGGCTTTAGCACACTCACTTCCTCATTGCAAGTCTCAATAATGCTTTTAAGTACATACCATGGAAAAATGATAATACTGCCTAGCTTGTCCATGATTCTGAATACAGAGGCATTGCAATTTCAGCTGTAGCTTCCTGACCCAGGTTGATTCCACTCTTGTATGTATATAGACACCTGAATCTTGCATATACATAGGTGAAAATTTTCAATTAGCTGTTGATACATTGCAAATCAGGGCATACTATCTATCTCTCCCCTTTAATGATGCTGCATCCCAGATGTGCTGTGAACAAATCAGGCCTGGATCTTTTATTGTCCAGGTAAATTATTTTAAATGTTGTTGTCTACTTATACATCTACCAATGTGCAAGGATGCATTCAATTTCAAACTATACATTTCTATTTTAGGCCATCATATTGATGTAGAGAGACTATAACAATTATTTATGCATAACCCTGCAGGCTTTAACGTGAGTCAAGTAGTAAAGACCAGATAATGCACAGCTGTCATGCTGATCAGTAGTCAGCTGAATACTGGAGGGACATTCTCTGAAGATCTCTGGAGTGTTCCCACTGAGCAGCTTTCCCATCTCCAGTGCCCAACTATGACCACCACCTTGGTCACTCCAGAATTCCAGCTCCATCTCTTCAACTCAGGGAGCCCACCAACCAGCCATTTCCTATGTTTTGCTACCTTGAAACTCTCTCCAAACAAGTAAGTTAGTCTGGCGGGATGGGAGGCAATGCTAATCAGGCATCTCACCTTATTTGTTTCCTCTCTCTCACTATCCTTCAATTCCTGGTATCCAAAGTCTTGAGAACCATTTTCCACATGTATTATCTTTTCTTTTAGTTGTCTCACATGGGAGGGTAAATCTGGTTCCTGTTCTTCCACATTGGCTGAAAACAAAAGCTGCTTTTATTGATATTTGTCTATTTCGTATATCTGTAACCAATTGTGTGGTTGCAATGAACAAATGAGTTTCATTCTTTAATGGATGCTGGTTAATATTTTTGTTCACATTAATGAGTAAGACAAAAGTGATACAAGGCTGTATGTTGAAATATCACTTATTTATCAATGATGTGAGTGACTTCTTTGCTGAAATAAATAATAGTTTACAAATATTAAGAAAATATCTCTTTAAGTTTTGTGCTATTCACAATGTAACAATTACAGACATAGCACACTCTAAGTTTAATCTGATTTATTAATATTTTCTCTATTATTTTCTTAAGTCAAGCAAATCGACAAAATAGCAAACCAAATCCTGTTTTACAACATCTGCTTATTTCCATGGTGTAAATATTTCCACCGTGGATAATTTCAGGATACCAATGTGATGTCATTGAACATGGAGTTGAGAAGAGATGTACAGTAGCCACCACGAGATGTACTTCTACTATGTGGATGCAATAGACATGAATGACCCTAAAAGCACAGATTATAGTAAAAGAATTAGGAAGTGATGAGTGATTAGTATTTATTCTGTTTATTTTTAGCATAGTATATTTAATTTTAAGTTTAAATAATTTAACTTTTAATAGTGGCTTGCAGAATTCCTGAAAACTTTCCAAACAGCTCTTGAGAACTAGTACAAACTGAGTTTGCTCATCACTGGACCAAGCCTATGATTGGGCCACAGACATGGGTCATAGCAGAGGCAGGCAGATACACTCCATCCATGGAGAAGGTGATTCTTGTTCCTGCATCTTGTAGGACTAAGTATTCGTTTGCCAAATGGATAAAGTGGACACTGGATAGAGGGAATAGTACATCAGAGGGCAACTCCTCAGGAAAACTTTAAGGCCTCAGACAAAGACTCTGTTTGAATCTCAGTCTCTACTTAATTAGTGTGGCTTGAGGCACACCATTTAATAATTCTTACCTTAGCTTCTCCAACAGAGCCTACCTCATAGAGTTTTTGGTAGGGAGTAATTGTGTTAATGCATGTTAAATACTGAGAAAAGTGCATGGTGTGTAGGCACCAGGAAAAAAAGTAGCTAGTGTTATTATTACTTTTAAACAGTCCTGTCCCAGAGAAAGTCCTTTCTGTCAGCACTCTAAGTTCACCCTGAAAGATTCAGTGCTGACTTTAACATCTGAGAAAGTATACACAGGACACAAATGTCATCTCTCCCCCTAGAAACACCCAGGAAACAAATCTATTTTTCCATCTCAACAACACCATAGTGCAGGCCGTGTTGGGGAAGATCAGATTCATGCAGGCTCAGTTCCTCCTAGGTCTGTGTTCAGAGACATCACCACATTTGCAGCTTGAATTCAGCCATGGTGAGAGTATTTATACCACAGAAATTGGCAAATACTAAAAGCAGGGCTTTTTCTCCAGAACAGTTATTAACACACTATTGCTCCTTCTTAAAGCTTTTATGACCTAAGCAGTTAAATTTGTTTAATGGAAAGAATGTATTGGACTTCACTTCCAGAAAATCAATCTCTCTCTAGCAAGGCCTTAAAGTAAATAATGTCGCCTATCCGTTCCTATTACCAAAACATACTCCTACCAAAGGAATAAGCAAAAGTAGTCTAATGCAAAGAGTTTTTCAGGATGGTTTTGAAAAAAAATATACAGATTCAAGATAATTTCATACCTAATACACTACCATTAATATTGGCTTCTCTGGAACTTAGCAATTTGCAGAGCACAATTTGAAATGACCCAGAGCCCTGCCTCGTGATAAGAGCATATCAGGAAGGTGTCAATGACAGTTTTCTGGGCTCTTTCACAGACTTCCTTCCCATTTGAGGAAAAAGAGGTCCAGAGAGGAAAGAGCCATGGCAAGGTCACCAGTTTTATCTTAGGAGCAAACTCAAAGTAGAACTTGAAGCCATCTCTAAGTTATACTCATGCTAAGCTAGGGTGGATTTCTAGAAGGCATTCTTAAGACCAATAAATGAGTGTAGTAGTTTGTATTATTGGCTCCAATATTTTATGCCCTTTGCTTTATGTCTTTACAATCTTTCTCACTAAAGAAGCAGATTATTTCTCTGCCTCTGACTTTGGAATTGTTGGTGTGACTTTCTTTGGCCAATACAAGGTGGAAGTGAATCTACGCTGTAGGACACCTCACATATTTTTTCTTGTCATGCTGGAGTTCTGCTATCACCATGAAAAGAACATAGCTAGCTAACTCACTGGTCTAAGGAATATGGCATATATGTGGAACAGACACCCTTGGCATTGTAGTTTGATGCTAAGCCATCCCAGCCTCCCTGCAAGAAGCAGAGGTGTCCAAGCAAGCCTGGTTTAGATCAGACAAAAACTAGCAAACCACAGGCATGAGAGTGAACTCCTCTGGGATCCTCAGAGCCAACCAAGCCCATGTGCAGATTTCTATTGTATGTTACCAAAACTTTATGGGTTTTTTTTTTTAATGCAGCTCTATCATAACAATAGCAATGTGAAAAAAAAGAAATTAAAAAAATGTTATTTTTCCCTTATTGAAAGGAACAATTTCTTAAAAGTTGACAAGAGTTTAAACTTTGAAACCTTTGAGTTTAGGCTGTCATTTTTATTTGGTAATCTCAAAAGGTTTCTTCAGTGCCTGGTACATTGTTGGTCCTCAATAAATGTTTCTGTATGCCTGTGTGTCAGGGGAATTGTTTGCATAAAAGTTGTCCTATGTAAAATGCCTCGTTAGGTAGAGAGCTTCCTAGCATTGAAGATAAAACAGCATTTATTATATTTTATTTCTAAAATATAAGAGGCATTTTTTGTTAAGCAGATAAATTAATCAGAATTTATTTATATAGAAGTGACAAAAAGGTGACCACACAGTCTTAATTTGCTGGCTCAAAAATTTTCATGTTGAGGGTAGGTCAGGTTTGGACTACGTCGTCAGGACTCAGACTGCGTACTGGGTTCTTGATTGTTCTGTGTTGTGACCAGAGACTCCTGGGAACCTAACCTTATATTTGCTTTAGGGACAATGGTTTAGTATTGCCTAATTCAGTGTTCATGGTGACTTCATAAAACATAACTACTACAAACAATGAGAATTCACTGTATATGTGTGTATGCATGTGCGTTGTGTGTATACACTCTCAATTTGGGTTTTTGATCTCTTGATTTCTTGCCTACAGCAATTTTGAGGCTACAAATTAGAAGACAACTTTGATGACACACCTCTGTATTTAAAGGTTACTGGGCATGTGACAGTTATTATTAATAAAGCAGTGATTGGATTCCACCATGACTACTTCCCTTAGACATAGTTTTCTCAGAGGCTTATGGGCTCATAGGGGAGACTGGTAGAAGGATCTTGGTATTTCTGATCTCTTGGTTATAACTGGTCTCAAAAATCTCAGCTTTAACTCCTGACACAAAGCATCGGGGAATTAGTGGATCAAGTCTGAGCAGGAAACAGTATTGAAAGGCACTGGTTGTCAGGCTCAGAGGTCACCCACTTGGCTTTTGGGTAAGGTCACTCTTGCTTTCAGGTTAAAGCTCACTCCTACTGCTGCTCTCTGGGTGAATTTGTGTGTAGTAGAATTTGCTGGAAAACCAAAAGCTGGGTGAGTAGGAAGAGAGAGAGGAAAAGAGAATAATGTAAATTGTGTTGCCCATGGGGATCTCTCCCTTCTCTTGACATCCCTAATAACTCTACTCAGTTCTGTGTAGTTCTTAAGGTAAGCATCTCCAAAGATGGCTCCCCGAGAAACCCTACATTCTGTTATTCATACTCTTATGTAGTTCCTACCCCCTTAAATCTGGGCTAGCCCCATGATTTACATTTTGACCAGCAGAGTGTAATGGAAGTGACATTGTGAATTCCATAGCTTGGTCATAAAAAGCCTTTCAACTTCCATCTGGGTTTCTTGCTCTAGGGGAAGCCAGAATAAATGGTAAAATTCTGACTTTCCTGAGACTGCCATTATGTAAGGAAGCCAAAACTAGCTATGTGGAGATGCCCAGTTGCTCTATGCTTCTACCTGAAGCACCAGACATGAGTGAAGAAGTAGATTTGACTGTGGGATTTAGAGAATGCCTCCAAAATTGCTTTAGCTTCAAAATCAGCCACAAGGTTTTACATTCATGGGTAATCTTGAGACCTGTGGAGAGGGTAAGCAAGACATCAGGCCATAATAAGTCATTCCTTTTTCTTCTTGGCCCCTGTAGGGTCTGGGTATCAGCAAAAGTGGCTATAGCCAGTGCCAAGAGGTAGGCCCCAAAGCAACCTACTGTTGTCTCTTTGAGGGTTTCTGGAAAGCAAGATCAACTTCAGCTGAGCTGCTACTGGCTCTACAGCAGGACAGGCCATTGCAGCCTTGACAGTTAGGGAGGCTGGAAGAACACATGGATGGAATCAAGCAGGGGAATACCATGTGGGGTGGAGGAAGACTACATCTGGATGCTCCCTGACATTTGATACCATGAAGTCGACCATGAGCCTTGATCAAGATTTCTGAGTATAAAATAAAGGGGATGTTCCTAACTTTGGTGCCTCTTTCCTTACACATATTAGGTCTTCTTATATTATCATTTAAAGCCTCTCCTCACCTAAAGCTAAAAAATTACCCTCAAAAAAACAATGTAGTACAGTGAGTTCCACTTCTAATAATACCATCTGAGAATCTCCGTAAAAACCTTAAACTTCCCAGCCCTGACCAACTTCCAGACAACTTGAATCACCATCTCTGAAGTACAGCTTAGCATTTTTACTTTCTAAAGGTCCCCAGGAAACCCCAGTGTGCAACCCAGTGTAGGAACCACGGACTTAGCCATTTGAATACTTTAAGATATTTATACATCCTAGGCCAGTAAGTCTCCCATTCAGAGATGAACTTTAAGGTTTATATAAAAAGATGATCATCACAGCAATGTTTATACTAGTAAATATCAGAAGCAACATAAGTGTTCAACAGGAGATTGGTTTAGTAAATTATGGTTCATCCTGTTATGAAATATCATATAGTATGTCAGTCATGTACTTTAAGAACATTTTAGGGCATGAGAAAATGCTCATGATATATAATCTTAACTTTATAAAATATATATACTTAAGTATATAACTACTAAAAATGTTAACAGGGACTATCATTCTATTTCTGAGTCCTAGAATTATGTGGGTATAGACAGATTATATATATATATATATATATATATATATATATATATATATATATATAATTGTTAAAGTTTTTCAGGTTTCAAGAAACATGGTCTTATTGGTCGCTGTGGGGGGTTATAATTATGTAAAGATTTACAAGGAAGGACAAATGATTTCAGTTTCCCCAAAGCCAGGCCTCAGCAGCCAGGAGACACATACAAGAATGAGACCATTCAGGGTAAAAAAAAAATGCTCAAACTATATAAGGTTGTCCCACAGCTCCACCGACCAGTGGCTCACTAATTTAATGCTTCACCATTTTGGTGAGACAACTGTTTTCAGTGGCTGCTTCTGCTTTTCCTTGAGATACCAATTAACTGTGTGCCTCCTATTTGAAATGAGCAAGAGGGGATATGATTAGGGTAACCAGATGACATCTAGGACCAGTACTGTCAGTCATTCTGTTAACTGGCTACTTTGGATTGGATCCTCATCCTTGCTCCAATCACCTGAGACCAGAGCAGTTAAGTCTCTGTTTCCACACAGTGAAATGTTTCTCAATCCATCAGCAATGGTCCCTGGGTTCATGTGAAAGTGATTTACTAGGAAGTGTTCCTGTAAAATCTGCTAGGGGAATGGCAAGGTAGGACCAGTGTGCAGCATCCAGCAAAGTCCCATGAGGGACTTTGGATCATTCCTACAAGGAAGCTCAAGAGAGGCATCAGAGTCATCCAAAGTGTGGGTATGAGGAAGGCAAATCAAGAGAGCAAGATTATCTTACCTCCATACCCATCAGTAATTGGAGGAGACCTGTGGAAAGGGTAAGCAAGACATCAGCTCAACTGGAGGAGTTAAATTCCAGGAGCTCTGGGTTTTCATGTGGGGGTATGGCAATCTACCAAGGGAGTGGTGCAGGTGATGAATGTGGAGAGTGGAAGCCCACTAGGATAAAAGGTGATATGAGTAGAGCACTACATCCTATGCTGTGACAGGCCCTGCCAGCCCAGCTGAATTTTAGACAGTCATTAAGGATCACAGGGTTAGCCTTTATTCCTGAGCTTGCGTCACTGCATCAAAGCTGTTTTATCTTGATTTTTGGTAGAGAAATAGTCAGGACTCCAATGATGGTTCAGGCGGGAAATAACAACATGATTGTTCAAGGATGTCCCATCACCCAGGTGATGAACAAGAGAGATCCTTATGGTCCAGGTGATTCTCCTACAATCTGGCTCATTCTTAAGGATGTTCAATTATCACACTTCCTTCTCTCCCCACAAATCTTTCTTCTGAACTTTTGTTTTTGTTGGAACATCATTCATAACACCCAAATAGGTGTTCATTGAATCTTTTCTCCCATTTTCTGTTTTAAGCACAGATAATTATGCATGTCAAGTTAACATGCAGAGGTAAATATTGTAATTTGTCTTCCAGGGTATTATGCATAATGTGGTTTTTGTTTTCTCTGCCTTGCCAGCTAAACAGAGAGCATTGTGTCTCCTCCTGGAAGGGCTTGGAATATTCTAGGAGACACATAAATAATATTTTTTAATTTAAAAAATCACTTCTGAGTCTTGCCAGTAGCATCCCCCCTCTTTTGAATAGCAGCATTATTTGTGACATCTGGCAGCATACAACTCAGCCTGTGAGTCATGTGCCAGCAAGACATATGCTCCAATGCCATTATGAAATGGTGAGCAACCCCATGACCAAATGTGGAAACTTTGTTTGCAGATTAAACAAGAAGCTTTCTCCAGAGGCTCCTAAATCAACAGAGCACATGGTTATTGCTGATTTGCATTTATGCTTGAAAATTGCTGGGGATCATTTACATGTGAATTCTCACCTTACTCCAGAAGGAAGAAAACAAGTCACAGCAGACTGACTTCTCCCTGGACTGGAGGACAACATTCAGAATGAAGAAATGAATGAGGCTACCCAATATAACAAGTAACTGACTCCAACAGACAGAGCCGGCCGTGTGCTCCATGAACACCTCCCAAGTGGTTATCTGTATTAAGTAAGGTCCAGCTCCTGATTGTTGCTCTAGAATGCAGCATGGGCTTCTTCCCACTACTTGAAAGTCACCTTGACTAAAACCCTAAAACTATGAATATTTCAAAAATTGGCTTTCATTCCTCACAAACCTTCCAGCAACTGGGACAAGGGTAACTGAACAGTCTTGAACCATGAGTGATTTTATGATAAGTAAACATTCATTCATAAGAACAAGTACTGAATACCCAAGAGCTGTGCACACACATGGCTAACATGCCCTCAGGTGGCTGGGGATGGAGAACGGGAAGTTTCCCCTTTCCTCTCTACATTGAAGATTAGCTTCTGAGGATATTAGCAGCAAGGTGATCCCAGCAAAGGACCTGGGTTCAAGTGTATCTTACCATTGCCTGGCTGTGTGCCTTGGACAAATGACTTCTTGTTCAATGGTCAAAGTCTGGACATTAGTAATGAACCCAAGGGTGCCTTTCTCTAGGAGCTGGCTCTATAAAGAGCAAGAATGTTTACACTGGGGTTTAAAGGATGCTGTGATTTAAAAAGAAAAAACAGTCAGGGCACTTGGGAGAAGTAAACACATTATTTTAAAGTTAATTAAATATGGTACCTGCCAGGTGCAACATATCAAAGGGAATATAAAGTTTAATAAATCCCTGATTTCAGGGGTTTTGTGATCCCGGAGGTTAAAGAAGTTTGGAAGTGAGCTGATAAAAGGCAGGCTTAGGTACACAGTTACAGAGCATGGAGAAAGTAGTCTCTACTGTGGAACTGACAGGCAGGAGGGAGGAGGCAGCTTTTGAGGGGAAATCTTCACATCAATGCCATAAAAAGGGTGCTACTATTATTTCCATTTCACAGATAAACAAAGTGAGGCACAGAGAGGTAAAGTAAAATGCCCTCACATCCTGCCTGGAGATCACCTTCTTTAGGATAACTTTTCAGCTTTTCTATCTCTTCATTTCTCTTTCTGCTATGGCACTTAACATCAGGCCTGGGTTGCACTCTACAATTCAACTTAACAAGTATGTATCAGTTTAAGTAGATGGGAAAGGACAGCACAGGGTCAGAAAGAACCAAGGCTGGGGGTTTCATCATTGAGAAGCCCATAATCCAGCAATGAGGATATAGGCTCAATTCTAATTCATAGTGGAATGCCTCATATGCTGTAACAAGGGAAGGACAGTTTACTGTTTAGAATGAATTCAAAATGATGACCAGAGATTGTGCTACTTTTTCCCTATCTTTAGACAAATATGTATTTTTTCCTGATCATGGAAGCAAAAACTCATTAGAAAATACAGGGAAAATAAAGAATAAAATCAAAATTATGCATAATCTCACCATCTAGGAAAAAACATTATATGCTGATATATTTTATTTTAATCTCATTTATCTGCAAATTGAGACTTCTTAGAAAAATTAATACTAGAATTACACTGTTTCTATAATATTGTATTAATATTGTATCATGAGCATTTTCCATTGTCACTAAAAATTAGCTGACACATAATTTTTAAAGGCTACATAATATATTCATTCATTGATGTGCCATAATTCACCCATACATTTTAATGTTGTTAGATATTTACATTTTGCCAGGTTTCGCTAGTAAAAATAATGCTGCAATATCTACTCAAATCTTGCATAGAATCTGCCTTCAATAAAAAATAGCTTTGTAAGAAAATACAGAATTTCTAATTAAACAATATTCATTCTTATTATTTTGACATTGCTGCCAAGTGTTTTAGACCATGGACCCACAGTCCAGTCTCACAGCTACCATCTGTGCCTGGGAGAAACTGTCTTCTCTTCTCTCATGCCATCGTGTCAGCTCCATTTACCATGTGGTGGCTGCAGGGCCATTTCCTTGGTACCATCTTGTCAGGACCATCTTGCCATATAATAGACAAGTAGTAACCAGTAGCTCCACTCATATACTAGCTATCAATGTTCCAAGTGAAAAACAAAATTTCCTTTGCCAGTAGTCCCCAAAAGCCCTAGAAATGAGTCTTGTTGGTAACCTTTGGGTCATGTCTGTATTGTTTGACTAATTATGAAGGCCAAAAAGATGGATCAAGCTGGTCAACTTGACCTGTGTCTTGACTTCTTTCTTCCTGGTTGTGTCCTGCTCACTGTTTCCAAATAGGCCCAATTCAAGGTTTGCTAGTTATTCCACTTTTGTAATAAGGAGCAGAAAATTGGGAATATATCCAACAACCAGTCTTCTGGGATAACTCTGTCAGTAGCTCAAATTGAATATGCCCCAAACCAAATCGACCTTCTTCACCAAAGCACATGCTTCCTCCTGTGTCTCAAGAAGCCATTGCAGTGTGTGGCAGACACTATGGCTTAGCTCACCCAGATTCCATTTATAACCCACTTTCATTTGCTTATCTCTACAATAGAATCTAAGAATGCTAGAAACTCAATCTCCTAGTCTCTCTCACTGTTAGGAGTAATCATGCAAGCGCTTTTGGTCAATGAGATGGAAGCAGATGATAGCTGGAGCTTCTACAGTCATCTTGTAATTGTAAAATTCAGAGCCACATACTAAGGTGGGGAGAGTGTGAAAAGAGGACACTGGGTCAAAGATGATGTTTACAGCTGCTGAACTAGTCTGGGCAGCCCACCTCCACACTTCCTATCACATAAGACACACGGGCCATCATTATTTAGAGCCAAATAAAATTCCTACGATATGTACCACCTTCCCAGTCAACTAGAGAATTTCCAAGTTTCTTCATCATTTCCCACAGTGTTACTCATAATCACTGATTGATCATCAAGCACTATTGATTTTACTTCTTCAGATTAAAAAACAGAAGCAACAGGAAGCCAAATTTTAGGTAGAATATAAACAGTGAAAACTGTCTAGGTAGGTCACCTATGCTTGGGGTGTTCTATGATACGTTATAAATGTATTTGGAGGGAGGCTATAAAGCAACAAACTCAAGTCTTAGAAGAGTAGTTAGTTACATTAAGATAGATAGAAAATGTTAAAGTCCCTTCCATCTTTGAAATGCTAAAATAATTCAATTAGAATCACCAGGCATAGCTTTCAGTACGTAAAACAGAACAAAATATTGTTACTTATAACCCAAACTGTCTTATTATAGAATCTTATTAAGGGAAGGTCTTTGCCCTAGATGTGAAAATGCTTTGTTATGCTTGTTTAGGAGTGGAAGTTTGAAAGCAGCTGAGTAACCCTGCCCAACAGAGGGAAGAAGTTAGGAGAAAGGAGGGAAAGCAGAGAGGAGTCAGTGAAGCTGTGAGAAGGACAAGTCACAGAGGAGACCTAGGTGATTGAGTGTCTAGGAAGGACTTTGAAAAAACAGAATTAAGATATGATGCATTAAATTGCTGTGTGATCCATTAGGCAATCTTGCCCAGCTCTTTAGTACAGTACTTTGTCTGAAGATAACTTTTAAACTGAAGCAGGAATTGAGTTTCTCAGCTGAACAAGCACATGGAAAATATTCTATGCAACACAGCAATGATCCCAGTCTGTGGAGGCCACTAGAATTTGAGCATACCTTGGAACTCACAGACTTCTTGGGGTGGTCTTGGGATTTCAACGAATCATGAATTTGAAATTCAAGACAATTTTAAATAAGTTTCAAGGGCCAGGAGGCCCCAACTGACATAAAGTCTTCATGTGATAAAGAGATGACTGTTTTCTTGAATAACACTAGTCTCACAAAAGACATTATATGTGAGCCAGTAAGCCAAATAGCAGATCAGTAAATGTTTTTATTACTGTCTTTCTTCTTTATCAGATTTTCTGTAGATGAAACACAGGGGTAAAAGACAAGCGGATAAGAGACTTTTATTAGAGACTGTAAGAGAAATGCAGGAAGCATGACATTGGTCTGATAGGAATTCGAGAGGGAAAAATTAAAGAAAATGGGAAAAAATAAATAATCAAATATGAATAGATATTTATCTGAAGAAAGGCATGCATTTTGATACTGAAAAAAAACTAAGCATAATAACTTTAAAATTGCATCAATACTATATAGGTAAATTCCTAAACTCTAAGGATAAATAGAAAAATGCTAAAAGCCCACAAGGAAAAAAATATCTATTAAAAAATAAGAACATAAGTATTATAAAGATCTTATGCAAGACACAAATCTCCAATGTCTTGAAGGAAATGATTGATATATTTGGCAACATAGACTATAAGTTCCAGCAGTTTGCTATTTATTTAATATGAAATGTGACAAAACTATTTGAAACACATATATGTAATTAAATTAAGTTTTGAAAATAATATAGTGCAGAGGGAAAAAAATGGTGTAGTTGATAAAGGCTCTGTTCATCCTTCTGGCGACCAAAGCCAAGTTGTGACAGAAATAAGGAGCAAGCAGCAAGAAAAAAATCACCTAGGATCTAGATGAACAAGCCATACAACTAGGGAGAAGTCCAAGAAATTACCCTGCAATGGCAGAAGGTAGGACAAGGCGAGGATGCCAGGCTGCCTGATCTCTAGTAGCTGAGTGAGACAGAGGCTGTGGCTGTGGCAGCAGCAGATGCCTCTTGAAGGGGCTACATACACGAGCGAATTTTCACAATGATAGACCTTCTTGCTCTGAGTGTCAGTGTTGATTTGGCTGCATACAGGGGGACCAGGGACTTACAAGGAGATATTGTTAAAGTGAGGGCCAAGGCGAGACTCGCCTGTACAGAGGTGCTGGCGGTATCCTTTATTTCCTGTTGAGCCCTCCACGCTCCTAGTGCATGGACACAGTATCATCATAGCCCAGACATCATCAAACTGGACAACAGAGGTTGCTCAGCCCAGAGAATTCTCTGAAATCCCACCTCTCCTAACTTGTGGCTCCACCCAACCCACATTCAGGTCTATCCTCAGCAAGTGCGGTGCTCCTTGATGAGACTCACACTGGAGGCAGCCTCGATTTCTGGTGTGGCCTTTTGAGGCAACTATAAGCATAGCGCCACAGATTGTTTAATGAATTTTAACAGCTATTCCTGGGAAGACAAAGGCAGAGGCTAAATTTGGTCTGCAGCTGAACCCCTCTCAGGACTGTGCCACTGGATACCTACCACACAAAGCCACACTAGTAAGACTGGGAGACTTAAGAGCTTTGCTTAGTACATAGAAAGAGACAAGGAAAGGCAGCCAAAATGGAAAGACAAAGAAGCAAAAACCATATGAGAGAAAAGAACAGAGATCCAGTTATAATGGAGTCAAGTAATCTAACAGATGCAAAGTTCAAAACATTGGTTATAAAGATACTCAATGAACTTTTGGGAAGTGTTGATAAATTCAAAAGGAAAATGAAAATTATAAAAGGGTATTAGTCTGAAATGAAGAACACATTATCTGAGATCAGAAGTATATTAAATAAAATAAATAAAGGAATAAACAAAGTGAATAAAGAAGAGGATCAAATGTCCTATCTAGAGGATAGGAAAGCCAAAAACACACATTCAGAATGGCAAGAGATAAGATGTCAAGACTATAAAAATAATTTAAGGAGGGTATGGGACACTATTAATAGTCCAAAAATTTGTCTGATCAGTGTAACTTAAAAAAATCAAGATGTTGAACAACTGTTTGAAGAAATAATGATGGGAAACTTCCCTAACCTGGTGAAGGAAATTAACATAAAATTTCAGGAAGCTCAGAGAATCCTCAAAATCAGGGATCTAAAGAGGCCCACACAAAGACACATCATAATTAAAATGTCAAAGGTTAAATACAAAGAAAGAATATTAAAAGCAGGAAGAGAAACTCAGATAGTTACCTGCAAGGGAACGCCCATAAGACTGGCAGCCGATTTCTCAAAAAAAACTATGCAAGACAGAAGGGCTTGACACAAAATACTTGATGTGATGAAGACCCAGGATCTACAACCAAGAATACTTTATCTAGCAAAGCTATCATTTAGAGTTGAAGGACAGATAAAGAGCTTCCCAAACAAAAATAAGCTAAGGGAATTTATTACTACCAAGCCAGTATTATAGGAAATGTTGAAAGGACTTCTTTAAGAAGAAAAAACATATATCAAAAACAGGAATGAAGAAGTGACAACTACATTTCTAACAATAAATACTTCAAATGGAAAAGAATTAAGTGCTCCAACTAAAATAATGGATGAATGGATAAGAAAACAAGACCCCTACATGTTGCCTATAAGAGACTCAATTCAGATTAAAATGTAGACTAAAAGGAAGGGGATAAAAAAACATATTGCTTTGATGGACCTAGAAGGTATTTAAATCAGAGAAAGATAAACACTATATGATTTCACTTATATGTGGTATCTAAGGAATAAAAAGAACTAATCAAAAACAGACTCACAAAAATCGTGGATAATTTGGTTATGAACAGAGAGGAGAAGTTTTGGGGGGCTGGGAGAATGGGGTGAAGGGTTAAAGAAGTACAAATTAGTAGCTGATGGATGGTCATGGAGATGGAGAGCACGATATAAGAAATGCAGTTAGCATTAATATGTTGGCTAGGTGTAGGGTTAGGGGAAGGAGGGAGCAATTGGGGGAATCATCTTATGAACTGTATAGATGTCTAACCAATATACTGTATACTTGAAAGTAATTAAATAAATTTTTAAAAAGAAAAAGAAAATAATAGGAAGCAAATAACTGCATGTACCACTGGGAAAAGGAGAGCATTAATATGAAAAGACTTTTCACTATGTTTATTGAGTATCCTTCTGAATTGTTTTGAATTTCAATTAGAATATACTATTTTATAACTTGGATTTTTTTTTAATATGAAAAACACATAACAGAAATTGACTTTTATTTGTGAAGTAAGAGGTAAGGAACTGCTTACTTTACATTTTCATTATTTACTTATTTATTCCACATGTATTAACTGGGCTCCTACTATGTGCCAGTGTCCCATCCCGCGGGACGACTAACGGGAGCTCCGACCAGAAGTGAGACTCGAGGAGACAATCTGCAAGAGAATGGGGGACAGGAGACTCGAAGAATGGAGGCAAGACAAAGTTCTGATCAAGCCTCGTTTATTGTAGGTAGGGGTAGAGTATATAAGGGGGAGGATTTGCATAAGCACAGTTGCCTTGGATACCAAACCGCAGAACATTCCATTTCCTTATATGACCCAAAAATGCAAAAGGGTCCGGAGAGGAGGGGGCTGCAAGGTCAGATTAGTTTAAGCAAATGGCTCAAGGGGCCCAGGGCATGTCAGAGCATGTCAGGGCAACTGACTTTATGCTGTCTATCCTATCAAATAGCACAGGGCGAGGTAGACCCTGTCCCAAGGCGAAGTTGCCTAGATCTCAGGTATGAGAGCCTTGATAAGAACGGCTCCTGACATGCCAGGCATTATTTTAGGCACTAACATACAACCATAAATGAAACAGACAAAAATCCTCTGCCTTTATAGTATTTTACACTCTAATGAGCAGAGATATACAGTATAAATTAATAATAATAATAATAATAATAATAATAATAATAATAATAATAATGAAGAAGAAGAAGGAGGAGGGGAGGAGGAGGAGGAGGAGGAGGAGGAGGAGGAGGAGGAAGAGGAAGAGGAGAAGGAGGAGGAGAATAACCAACACTTATATAACACTATTTATGAACCTTCTCCTCCCTAGTATCCTGGCATTTCTACCTCAGGCAGCAGCATTTCCATCCTTCCAGATGCCAGGCTAAAGCTCTTATAGGTGGTCATTCTTGGCCACTCACCTCCCTCTTTCTCTTTTTCTTTCTCTCTCTCTCTTTCATGCACATGCACATGTGCACATACACAAACACACATTCTGGCAGGAAATCTAGCATATTCTGCCTTACTTTTATTACTTTTTCCACCCCAATCTGGTCATCTCTCACTTGGACTCTTGGTCAATCTTGGGCTGTTGTTGAGAGACATCTGTTTCTGCCCTCGTCCTTCCCATCTGCCACATGTATGCTTTCAACACAGCAGATGGACTGATTTTGCTTAAACGTTTTAGAGTATGCCCTTCCTCTGCTAAAATCTGAGCCCCCATCAATTTCCCATCTCCCTCAGAATAATATTCAATGTCCCCATCATGCCAACGAGACCTAGCCCCTGGCCCAGCCCTACTGCCATGACTTTATCTCCTACTTTTTTCCCCTTTGACCTTGATCTAGACACATGGACCACTTTCCTGTTCCCAGGGTGCTCCTTCCAGGGCTTAACACTTCTTGTGTCCTCAGCCTGAACTTCTGTTTACCTGGAGGTCCATGTGGTTTACATGTCACTTCAGAGAGGCCTTCCCTTATCATCTATCAAAAATTGAACCTTCCCCCAACATCCCTCTCTGGCCCGTTGATTCCATTCTTGCTATGTACCCAAGAGAAAGTATGTCTAGGCCTAACAAAATTCATGTACAACAGTATTCATAACATGTTTGTCAGTAGGAGAATGGATACATTGGGGTATATTTGTATAATGAATAGCAAAATATGAATCAACTATGAATGAAAAACTGATGAAGATTAAGGTCGGAGTATTGGTTCATTGTTTGGGGGATTGACCGGGAAGGGGAACCAGAAAAACTTCCAGGATTTTAGGAAGGCTCTGAATCTTGATCTTGGTTCTGGTTATAAAAGTATAAACACATGTGCTAAGGACTGAATTACATCTCCCCAAATTTAAATGTTGAAGCTCTCACTCCCATGTGACTACATTAGAAATTGGGTCTTTATGGGGGTAATTAAGGTTAAATGAGGTCAGACGGGCCGGGGCACTAATCTATTAGGATTAATGTCCCTATAGGAAGAGACACCATAAGGCTCATTTTTTCTCACTCTCTGTTTTCTGAGGACACAGCAAGAAGGTGGCCATTTGCAACCCAAGTACAGAACCTCACCAGACATCAACTCTGCTGTCATCTTGATTTTGGACTTCCAGTCTTCAGGCTGTGAGAAGATAAATTCCTGTTGTGTAAGCTACTCAATCTGTGGTATTTTATTATGGCAGCCCAAGTTGACTACACAGAATACAACATTTAAATTTGTATCAAGCTATACACCATTAAATACACTTTAGGCACATTATGTGTATTATATCCCAATAGGAAATATAAAGAATAAAATAACAGAATCTCTCCAGCATTACCATAGAGAAATACCTAAACTGAGTGAACAGCTAACATTTCTGGTGCCTTCCCTGTATCTGGCTTGGTCCACCAGATAAGCAACTCCCATGTAACATGGTACCTGGGGCAGCCTGGACCTCTTTCTAAACTTCTGGAAGGATGTTGGCCTGCGGAGGGTACCTGTGCAGGAAGGAAATTGCATGCTGAGAGTCAACCAGTCCTTCTTTTTACCTAAGATGATGGAGAGTGGAGGAAGTGGCCAGGCTTTAAGGGTAGAATGGGAAAAGATATAGCCTCTGCACTCCTGGCCAGGACACTTGTCATTGCCAGGTAGTTAGTGATGCCTCCCTTGGTTCCCACATAGCATGAAGATGAACATTGCCCGAAGAAGCAGTATTTGTCAACAACTGATGGGAAGTGCCACCTCAGGGCCCTTTCCACAGGTAATATCACTTCTTCTAAAACTATTAAATGAGTTCCAACCAGGAAATACATTTATGACTGCAAACATTGGGTTCTGCTTAAAGATTTCCATATTTGGGTGAACTCTGCTCTAAATAAATCTAATGAGCAAATTTATTTATTCATTTAAAACATTTTTATTAATTGTTTATAATATAGAAGACTCTTCATCCAAAGCTGCAAGAGCTATCTGTAGAGAGTGATCATTTACTTAAAGATTCACTGCTAGGTTTCTTCATGCATTTAGGAGTTGACTGATTATTAACTAACTAATTAAAACAAGATGGGGATAAAGATGGAAAAAATAAATTAATACCAGGTAGTATCAACTAAGATGAAAACATTACTGCCAATGAGAAAATGGATGCTATTTCTAAAAGTTTGATTTATACATTTTCTCAGAACACATTTTTGTAAAAAGTGAGGTACAACTATGAACACAAAACTAAGCCATCCACTCTCAACAAGAAGAAAGTCCTTGATACTCTTAATTAAAAAGAAAATAATTTCACTTTCTTAGTAATTATTGAATTTAGCTATATTATTTCAAGTTAATCATCAGTGGGAGACAGAAATGTGAAACTATGGAAATCACTTATTAAATTACTAACCTTAAGAAATTATACTTTCTCAATGATCAGTGTAGTGCTCCTATAACATAGCTCCAATTGATGTTGCAAAGGTCAGAGGTTGTGCAAACAGGATTAAGATTCTATTACCTCATTTCCCTAAATTGGTTCTTAATGGTGTTCATGAACAAAACAAGAGGGTGTTTCTAGGGTTGAATATTTGGTTTAACCAAGTTAAAAAGGTTGTTTAATAGCAGGACTTCTCAAAACCATAGTATGCTAATGTGCTAAGTCTCAAGACGGGAGTACCTTGGGAGACTATCATTTTATAAAAACACACTTCGAGGAACCCTTCTCTGTTTGAATATGTCTGGAGAGACAGTTTGCTGCAAAAATGAATGCCCTTGCACCTTTAGCTAGCTTTGCCATGCAAAGACACCATGTGTCATGTCATTACAGGAAAGAATATAAAAGTCCGCCATCTCTGAGACAGCCTGGTTTCCACTCAAAGGCTGTGAGGCATAAGGTGGGTATGTCCACTTGTATTTTCCATGACATTACCTAACTCTGACCTCTGCCCTCTGAAAATTACATCTGTGATCTGGATGTTTCAAGCTGAGTTACAGAAACTCCCATGGTAGGATGGAGATCCAGGATACTCACAATGATGATAAATGGAGGGAAATGTAGGCAGAAGAGGGAGGCAGCAGAAGAGAGTAACATTCAGGCAGGGATCTGGGCAGTAGAAAGGCCTGGAGGAGGAGTGCTCAGCAGATAGGCAGAGGTCTGGAGAAGAAGAGGTAGCCACTATGTGTTAGTTTCAGTTAGGGTCTGCTGTAATAACAAACAAAACTTAAAATCTCAGTGGTTTGAATTGCCAAAGCCATCCTGAGAAAAAAGAATGAGGCTGGAGGCATCACTCTGCCCGATTTCAAATTATACTACAAAATGACAGTAATCAACACAGCATGATATTAGCAGCAAAACAGACACACATACCAGTGGAAGATAATCAAGAGTCCAGAAGTAAACCCATATTTATATGGGCAAATAATTTTTGACAAAGAAGCCAAAAACATACAGTGGAGAAAGAAAAGCCTCTTCAATAAATGGTACTGGGAAAATTGGAAGGCCGCCTGCAAAAAAAAAAAAAAAAAGAAAAAAGAAAGAAAGAAACTAGACTGTTGTCTATCACCATACACCAAAATTAACTCAAAATGGATTAAAGGCCTGAATATAAAACATTAAAAATAAAATTCATAGAAGAAAACATAAGAACTAAACTCAAGGACCTTGGACTTAAACAGGATTTTGTGTATTTGATATCAAGGCAGGGGAAGTAAAAGCTTAAATAAATGAATAGGACTACATCAAACTAAAAAGCTTCTGTTCAGCAAAAGAAATCATCAACAAGGTAAAGAGACAACCATCCAAAAATATGGAAAAATATATTTGCAAGCAACACCTCCGATAAGGGCCTAATATCCAAAATATACAAAGAACTCATACAACTCTATAACAACAGAAAGCAAATGATCCAATCAAAAAATGGGCAGAGGACTTGAACAGACACTTCTCCCTAGAGGACATACAAATGGCCAACAAATATATGAAAAGATGCTCAACATTGCTAGCTATTAGGAGAATGCAAAACAAAACCACAATGAGATACCATCTCACACCTGTTAGAATGGCTATAATCAACAGGAAAAATAATAACAAATGCTGGAGAGGATGCAGAGAAAAAGGAACCCTCATAAACTGTTGGTAG
Source organism: Macroglossus sobrinus (assembly GCA_004027375.1). Lineage (NCBI taxonomy): Eukaryota > Metazoa > Chordata > Mammalia > Chiroptera > Pteropodidae > Macroglossus > Macroglossus sobrinus. The sequence goes on along the minus strand of PVKZ01001939.1, from coordinate 107,729 downwards.
GACTGCAAATTGGTACAGCCACTATGGGAAACAGTATGGAAGTTCCTAAAAAACTGAAAATTGATCTACCATATGACTCAGCAATCCTTCTACTAGGTATTTACCACAAAGACTTGAAAACTCATACCTGAAAAGATATTTTCACACTGATGTTCATAACAGCATTATTCACAGTGGCCAGCACATGGAAGCAACTGAAGTGTCCTACAATAGATGATTGGCTCAAAAAGCTGTGGTACATATATACAATGGAATATTACTCAGCCATAAGAAGAGATGATTTACTGCCATTTGTGACAACATGGATGGACCTTGAGATAATCATGCTAAGCGAAATAAGCCAGACAGAAGAAGTTGAATATCACATGATATCATTTATCTGTGGGATATAAACCTAAAAGCAACAAATGAACAGGACAAACAAACATGGACTCATGAACATGGACAATGGACCAGTGGTTACCAGAGGGTAGTGGGTGTGGGAGGAGGAGAGAAGTAGACGGAGTAAAGGGGGTCAGATTTAGGAGGGTAAGGGGAGGGTGAAGTGGATAAAGGGGATCAAATATAGGGTAGCTGAAGAAAATTGGACTTTGGGTGGTAAACACACAATAGAAACTACAGATGTCAAATGATAATCTACACTTGAAAATTATATAATTCTATTAACCAATGTTACCCCAATAAACTTAAAAAAATTTCAATAGTTTTGCATAACAATGTTTCATTCTCACTCATACCACTGTGTGATGTAACTCAGTGTTTCTCTTCAGCAGTTCTTCTCCATGTGGTAACTCAGGATCCAGAATCCTTCACCTTGTAGTGTGGATCACTGAGGAGAAGGGAGATAAATGAAAAAAAATTGCTCAAGGTCATAAGCTGAAAGTAGTAGAAATAAGATTCATAATCATGTGGTCTAATTCCATAGCCCCATGCTTTTAACCAATTCACATTTTTTCAGGACCCAGATATTGACAAGCACTTAATAAATGCTCAATAAAGTCTTATTGACTGAACAGTTAATCATTGGTGCTAAGTGGCTTTCAATCAAATGTATTGCCTTTGCTGTTTTCCTCACACATTTAGAATATAATTCCAAAATAATGTAGCAAGTCACTCATAGCAAACAATTCCATGGGAAGGTTAAACAGTCCCACTAATTGTATGACTTTGCATAAATAAAACTATAGGTTTTTAAATTCTTTCTCTGACCCTTTGAAGCTTATACAGACAAATCTGAGAACTCCACTTCTTTCTGGCCCAAACACCAACAAGTCCCTTACATCAGAGGTCTCCAAGCCCCAGGCTGCAGACCAGTACTAGTCCATGGCCTGTTAGGAACTGGTTCACACAGCAGGAGATGAATGGTGGGTGAGCAAGAGAAGCTTCATTTGTATTTGCAGCTGCTCCCCAGCACTAGCATCACTGCCTCAGCTCCACCTCAGATCATCAGGCGTTAGATTCTCATAAGAGCACTAGTCCCTGATGCCAAAAAGGTTGGAGATCACTGCCCTACATTGAGCAGGTGCTCCAGTATCTCTGCCAGATAGTCCTTGGTGACAAACCTGTGCTCATCCCACCACAGATAGGAATAATTTCAAGCCAAAAAAAAAAAAAAAAAAAAGAAAAGAATAAAAACAAGGACTCGAGATTTTTTTATTTGTTATGTAATAACCATACTTAGAAGTTAATAAACATAAAAGGTAGAGAAAATTCAGAATGAGATAAAGGAATGTGTCTTTTTCTCAATACTCAGAGCCATTTCATTAGCTATTCAACCATAGTTCTCCTAGAACTGGTATAATCTGAAGTTCTGGCTCATATACTGAGTGGATTCCCCGCCCCCCCATCTCCATTATCTGGAGAAAATCTAGTCGATTCATAATTATCGTAGACCAAGGTGGGGTGTGGAGAGGGAAAGCTCTCCATGGTCAAGAGTCTGTTACATTTTCTTGGGAGCTTCCTCATGCATTCTCATGCTGGGAAAAGATGTTCACTAGGTAGACATCTTAAAAGGCCATTTTGCATCTTAAAAGGCCATTTTCTCCAGAACACAGGCACTGCAGTAATTTACAGAGGTCTCACGCTGTCACAATTAGCATGACTGAGTGATTTTCCAATTTGCAGAATGTCTTGGGAAGAAAGTAAAAACAAAACTCAATCCCAAGCACACTACTCAGAAATAATCACAAGGAGTACTATTCCCATCTTTGCCTCTCTCTTAGGTCTTAGGTTATTTCCAGAGCCTGTGTTCTCAGACAGCAGACAATGTCATCAGGGATGCTAAAGGCTCCTTCAAAAGGCCTCCTCGTCTGCCCTCTAGTGGTCAGGATAGATCTGCGCAAAAGCCCCAGTGGGTACGTTCACGTGGGTTACATACAGGCTGGCTTACATACAGGCTGGCTTGCGTTGACTCACACAGGTATCATTGTAGAAAATATTAATTGCTGAATCCCCAGGGCATGACATAGTCCCTGGGGCAGAGTATGAGCTCAACAATTATTTGTCAAATTAAATTTAAAAATCAAGTATTTGAGACCTGTACACAGGGTAGTCAAAGAAACATAACTAACAGATCCTGGCTTCAAGGCATTTACAAACTTGCTAGGGAGATAAATATAAACACAGGAACATCCACCATTTTCCCAAACCATACCAGTCTTGTAGTATAGTCCAGGACTGTGGACCTGGGTGATAAATCAATAACTGACTTGACCTTCACCATTGAAATTCGAAGACAGCCATGTCTGGCCTCTTGGGGACCAGAGGTGCTTTCCCTCTCTCACCATTCGTGATGTAGCCCCCAGGTTACTAGGTGCGCAGCCCCACCCTTGCATGTGTTGAAGGCCCTGTCCTCCTGGCCTTGGCCACTCCAGCAGTTATCTTGAACGTCCCCTCCTCTGTGCCACGTCCCAGGCAGACTTTGGTTTCAGAGCCCTGGCAAGCCCTTAACCAAGAGGACGGTTCTCTTACTTGACTGGGTATTTTGCTTCATTCCAACCCCCCTTTTTTTTCACTAAAAACATGATATACATCCCCATTGTTTGGACTAGAAAACTAATCTCATCACTCTTAAAAGCTATCCTTCTTCCAGGCCAGCCCTCATGGGCCCTGGACTCAGCTTGAGCATTTCAACATCCTTTCAACAGGGCATGCCCAACCCATTGTTACAAGTCAAGTAGTACTAAATGGCTTTTATTGAAAACCTTGAAAGAAGGTTTGGGGTCAGCTCGCTACTCAGGGGTGCCTCCTTTACTGTTCTCTCCACATCTTCTCGTGTTCTTAAAAAAATAAAAAACAGCTACAGTGTCAGGTAATGTGACCTCTTAAAATTGTTTTCAAAGAAAAAGAGTGGCTGACCTTTCTACTCACATAATTATAAAAGAATATTTCCCAGAGCCCTCTAGAAGTCTTCCTTTTATATCCTTCTGTCCAGGACAATTTATGTGCTCCCCTTAGCAGAGGCTGAGAGAATCTCCTCCCAGTGAATGAATAAAATTGTGATTCTTTCAGCAAGAAATGTAGATGAACACTTTTGCATAGGTAAACATTAGTGTTTGCTTCAGACAACTGAAAGGGCCTGCAACAAAAGGGTGTTGATTATCTCATGTAACAGGAAGTCCAGAGGTGGGCAGGACCTGTTCCTTCATCAACTGAACTATGACAAGACTCCAGTGTGGCTTCTCTGTGATTCTCTCAGGTTTCCCCTCTTAGTCACTAAATAGCTGACTTTGTATCCTCACATATACCATCTCAATGCAGGCAGAGGGATGTTTAAATACAGAGGAAAATTCTTCCTTTAAATGCTTAGATGACTTCTCTTCTGGCATCATTGGTCGAGATCAGGTACGTGCCCATGTATAAGTGAAAGTGTGTCTGAGAAAGCTACTCTCTAGCCTTTTCCAAAGTAGGTACACTTCTGCCAGTGAGGAAGAAAGGCAGGAGATGGCTGTTGGCTAGGCATAGTAGCAATTATTTAGCTACCATGAGAATTTTGAATATTCAGAGTAGAGAGCTTTCAATGAGGGTGTGTCCATTGGAGACAGGTTTATGAATAAGCAAGCATGTGGTCAGTTAACCCCTTATAAGGGACACAAAACCAGTCCCCTTGGTGCGTTATTAAATTCTGTGGACAATGTACAAAGAGAACATTCAGTTCAAGCTATTTCAAACCATCAGCCCATATTTCTTGAAAACACCAGGTCAGTGCCTTTGCAATCTACCTTGGCTTGTTTTTCTTGCCGAAGAAGGCAGGGCTATCTCTTAGCCACAAATAACTAGACAATTCCCCCTCAGATGGACTTGGAAACCACAAGTACAGGCTGAACTTGGGAGGGAGATGACTAGACCAGATCAGTGGGCAGTTTTGACCCTAGCCATACAGTTCTACTAATTAGAAACCACTAATCTTTTTACTATCTCCATATTTTGCCTTTTCCAAAACATCATATAAGTGGAATCATATAGCATGAAGTCTTTGCAGACTGGATTCTTTTACTTAGCAATATACATTTAAGTTCCCTCCATGTCTTTTCATGTCTTGAATAATAATCTATTGTATATACATATCACAGTTTGTTTATCAGTGCACTTACTTATTAGAGTACCTCTACATTTCTTCCAATTTTTGGCAATTGTAAATAAAACTGCTATGCAACTTTATGTGCAGGTTTTTGTGTGGACATAAATTTTCAACTCAGTTGGGTAAACACCAAGGGGTACAATTGCTGGATCATATGGTAAGACTGTTTAGCTTTGTAAGAAACTGCTAAACTGTCTCCAAAGAGGCTGCATTCCCACTAGCAATGAATGAGAGTTTCTGTTGCTCCACATATTTGCTAACATTTAGTGGTATCAGATTTTTTGTTTGTTTGTTTGTTTGTTTTTATTTTAACTTTTTTAATAGTTGCAATTCCCCAATGATGTATGTATGATATGGGGTATACTTTTATATACTTATTTACCATCTATATATCTTCTTTGGTGGGGTATCTGATTTTTTGCCCATTTTACAATCTGATTGTTTCATTTATTACCACAAGTCCATTGGCTACAAGTCCATTATCAGATATTTGTTTCACAAATATTTTCTCCAAGTCTGTAGCTTGTCTTTATTTATTTAAAATAACAATAATAAATAAATAACACTGAACACTGGGACCACTGGGAGGAGTTGAGAGGGCTCTGGAAAACCCTTGGCCCTGCTGCCCAACAAATCTGCTCTAATCTGTCTTAAGTGTTTAAGCTTCTAATTTAGATAGTGTTTGAATGACTGTGGCAGATTTTTTTTAAAAAGCAGTTTGAAAAATCACTAGACTACATAAATTTCTCATATCCACAACTTATGTAAAGAAAGAACAGAATACAATCATTAGACACAAAAGCAGAACATGTTCAGCCTATTCTTCAAAACTTTAAGGTCAAATGTCTCAATAAAATGCTGGATGGAGGTTCTCTAGCTCAGAGGGAACATTAAGAAAAGTCTCACTGTTGGAGGAATTATAAAGAGTATTAGTATGCCATGCCCACGTTAACATTTAGGAACATACAATGCCATTATCTAAAAGAGTTAAGTAATATGGTGAATTCAGATACCACAGGGATATGGAGAGATAGAAAGAACTATGTGTTTTTGTTTCAAGCTTTCAACATGTACCATATGCTACTGATGTATAGGGCCAGCCCTGTTAAGGCTCTGAACTGCAGGAGGGAGCAGTCAAAGCAGTAGATCCAAAGCATTAGAGATCCTGGTAGAGAGGGAAAGTTAGAGGAGAGGCTGATGTACGTCTATGATGATGGGATTAGACAGAATGCGAGACAGGAGGCAGGAAATGTGAGTTTGGGGCTGAGGACTAGGGAATGAGGTGGGATCCAGTGGCTAGAGGTTGCTGCCGAGTACAAGTGGGAAGCTTGTCAACACATCTTCTCTCTGACAATGCCCAATTTGTAGGGGGAAAAACACTACATAAGTAAATTATCTTCATGGGATTTCTATTTTCAATTTTTCATAATTTTTAATATTATTAAAGTAAGATTATATACAGGAAAGTTCACAATGACTAATGTCTGGCTGAACTTATACAAGCTGAACACACAAGTGTAATCAGCATCCAGATCAAGACATAGAATTTTGCCACCCACCCCCAAAGCCTCCTTATGTCCCTTCCAATCTCAGACCACTCTCCATCCTGGCTTCTAAGACCATAAATTAATGTTTCTTTTTTCAAACTTTATGTTACTGGATTCAGGCCCCGTAATATGCACTCTTTTGTGTCTGGTTTCTTATGTTCAACACTATGTTTATGAGATTCATTCATGTTGTTGCATGTAGTTGTAATTCACACATTTCATTGTTGTCCTATTGTACTGTGTATGTATGGCACAAATTAGCCATCAGTCTACTGTTGATGAACAGCTGTATTACTTCCAGTGTAGGACTGTTATGAATAATGCTGCTAAGAACATTCTAGTACATGTCTTTTGATGCATAAATGTATGCATTCCTACTGGGTTTATTTCTAACAGTGGAATTGCTGGATCATACTATATACATAAAAACTAAAAAGGCCACAGACCCTTATACATTTCCAGTGCTGCAATTAGACAGTGTACCAAAGTGGTCATACTCATTACACCTCCATCAGCCGTGCCTGAGAGCCCATGGGAGTTTTAGATTTTAACACAGAAATCACTAGAAAAGGAAAAGGAGAAAGAGAGGAAAGAGAAAGAGAAAGAAAAGAGAGAATGGGAGGAAGAGAAGGAGGCTGAAGAGGATAGAAGAGAAAAGGAGAAGAGAAAAGACAAGAAGAGGAGGCGGGGAGGAGAGAAGAAATTGGTAACAGTGACCCTGTAAAAATGTATAAACAGTCTCTACTCTCTTTAGGTTACTGTAGTAACCTAAGTAAAGATAATAGAAATTTTGACTTTTCTTAAATTCTATGAGGGGAAAGCACATACAGCTTCTTATTATAGGGGCTGCCTTTGGTAGTGGTGGGCAGATATTAAATTATCTGATAATTATTGAATTATCTGAGTCTGCTAGGAACATACCACCCCAGCAAGTGACACCATACCTGGAGCCCAAAGCAGTACACACTTCTACCCTTAGGGTTAGCAATAATTTCATCTGACACATGTTTAGGCAGAAGTCCAAATGCATCAGTGATATGGTTCATAGCCTACAAAGAGATGCTTTTGCAGTGACTAGTCCATCTACTGCCAAGCCACTCCAGGGACAAATGGGAGCTAGTGGTGACTGCATCATGCTCCAAAGAATGAATAAGGCCAACAGAAAATGAAAGAGACTAACACAGAATAAGGTTGTACTTTTGAGTTCTACCTTTATAAACTAGTCAGGAAATAGTTACCCTGAGTCACCAAATGGGACTGAACCAGCAGCCAAGGCTAATGATGACTTGGTGGCTTGGCTGGGCCAGGGTCTACAGAGCAGGAAAGCTTTAGCAATTATTCCCATCAATAGGATTCTGACAATGATGTGGATTCATAGCTAAGTCTTGGGAGCTGCTACCCACATTGGGTTGGTGGAAGCCAAAAGCCAAGTTTGATTGCTGTGTATGCATTCTATTTCCTTCTCAAAATTACACACACTCCCTAAGTGCCTTTCATGACTGCCTTCTGGGTGTAAATGGTCTGAGAGGTTTGCATTCAATGTCAGTTTCAAGTTGAAAAGAGAACAAAAATAAAATTGTATTTTTAGAAGCTGAGAGAGGCAGACTGAATGGGGTTGAGCATGAAAGCAAATTCAAGAGACCAAACTAACAGATGCTTTTTTTAAATGCATACATCTCATCAAATTACAAGGAAGTTATGTGCTGTTTGAGAATGAACTACATCAAGAATGTTTAGTCTTATCTTATTTCTTTTCTTCATATTCCTGAGCATATTCATGAGATAAGGAGAGTCTCAAAATCAATGAATAAATAACATAAAAGATGATCTTCTGTCTATTTTGGATGGAGCTTTGCCTAGAGTCAAGAAGAAAAACCAGATACATGCCTCTCAAGAAAATGGCATTGGTGAGTATTGCAAGAATTATTGTTTTAAAGTACACATACCCTAAATGACAGGGAAGAGGAAAGGTGTTTACTGGTGAGTATAATTATCTACTTTCTTATCTGCATTTTTGACTTTTTTATTTCAAAACAATCTAATTTTTTTAAAATACTAAATTTTTTATATGTGTAGATGCTATACTAAAGTATACAAATATTCCAATTAATTGAAGAACCAAAGATGAATAAGAGAAATCCCCTCTGCACAGAGCCTAGAGTCCAGTAAAGGAGACAGTCATATGACCCTTGATAACACCACGTGGTAAGGAAGACACTGCCTGGGTGGTTGTGAGATCTGATGCCAAGACTATGGGCTTTGGAACTCCCATACTGTCTTGGCCACTTATCCTGTGAGGACCTGGAGGAACTCCTACTCTTCAATGTTATTACAAGAATTAAACAGATTCAAACAGATTGGCAACTGACATAGAGTAAATACACAAAAAATACCAGTCCTTTTGCCAAGTCATCTGTTGTCAGCTGGCACCACTAGGAGTTCTACCTAAGACTGGAAGCCACATTTCCTAGCACTCTCTTCTCTTCAAGGTTCCAGGTTTGAATTAGAAAAACATGTTACCAGTGAGAAGAAATTAGTGGGAAGGCAGAAGTGAAGCAGGAAGCCACTGGTCATGGAAAATCAGGTTGTCAAATTCAGCAATTTTGTTGAAGATTGCTATTCAAGCTTACACTTTAGTAGGTATACGTGGTGGGTTCTCAGACATCCTTGATAGTCTCAGTCTTTCCACCTCTAAGTTATGAGTGACTGTCCCATCCTTCCACTTCAGCCTTCAGGTTGTCACTCCCTCAGCTCCTCCCACATTCATGTAACCCCAAATTCCTTTTTTTGGTGAATAGTGAATTCATCTCCTGACCAAACCCAGACTGATACATTTCTCATCTCAAAGGCATAAACAGTGAAAAATAATAGGGTATATTTGGGGACTAGCTTATAGTCTGACATGGTTGCCAAAAACCAATATATGTATTTTCAATCCACTGTTGGGAATCCACAGATACAGAGGGCCAGCTGTAGTTATACTTACATTTTCATCTTTGCCAAGGTCAGCACCCTTATTCCCCGTGTTGCTTCTATGTAAATAACTAGTCATAGAACTTAGAGTAGAAGAGTACAGAATTCTTCAAGGTTGAAATCACTGCTGAACACACTCATGCACTCACATTCTGAGTTTCTTTACTGTTATTTTGCTGTTATACTACTCATGGATTTGCAGGTCAGTTGTGGCTCTGTTGGATTCAAGAAGGTTTAGGTCCAGTATACAAGTTGGATTTGGTTCTGCTTGGTGGATTTTATTTCATAACCCAGGGAAAAAAACCAACAGCTTCTTTACAGGGGTGTTCTCTTCTGAATTAGCTGGGTTCTGCTATAATAATGCTGTATAACAAATAGAACAATGTACCAGATTTCTGGGATTTCATGTCCACCTAGCTTTTGCTATTATATAAATTAGACTTCAGAATCCCCCCTCCACAGTTTCTCAGTTCTCAATGCAAACTGGCATGCTGATTCTAAAAAAGATAAAGAACAGTGATATTGTACCCTTAAATCAATAATCTCCAAAATGAGATACCCATACCCCAGAAAATAGGGTGAACATCTCTCTGGAGTATAGAAAGAACATATTTAACTAATTTAATGCTTAAATCTATATTTATATTAATTTTTTTCAAAAGCATAGACACAATCTCAGCCTTCTAGTAGTTAAAATATGAAATAATATGGTGTCCCCAGTAGATCCATATGCCAGTCATGTCCCCGGGGATCCTGGCAGAAGGTAATAGAATTCTATAATGCAAAAGGGCTAGCACTGATTTTTATTTAGCTTAAATAAGCCCATTTAATTTAAACATTTATATCTACTATTACTAATGAACATAATTCTAAGTTATATTTTGTCTTAAGATTTTGCAGCCCTCTCAACTGAAGGTTAGGAAAATTAAGTTCTAATGTTCTAAAACATCCACTTAATGTAATAGCATACTTTCTCTTTATACATCCAGAATGGTATTATGTCTATACCTTTTGGGGAAGATTTATAAAAATTACTCAAATCATTGTCTGAGGGGCTTAATTAAATTGAAAATGGCTGAATGAAGCCATTATGTTTAGCAAGACTTTTTTTAAAAGCATCAAAAATAAGAAGACAAATATAGATTTTTTAAATTGATGTTTAAAGTCTCTGTTTAGTACTTTACAAACTTTCAAAAGAAGGGTTAAAGAAATACAAATTAGTAGTTGATAGATGGTCATGGGAATGAGAAGCACAGAATAAGGAATGCAGTTAGCATTAATGTAATGGTTAGGTGAAGACTCAGAGGAGAGAAAGAGCAATTAGGGGGATCATTTTATAAACTATATAAATGTCTAACTAATGTACTGTATACTAGAAATTAATTAAATACAATTTTTTAACAAAACCTTTTTAGTGATGGACAAAAAATCATTCAGTTTTGGAAGAACACTTGACTTTCCACAACAGAAAAAAAAATGGCTGAAATAATGTATGGAAAACAATATGGTAATAAACTAAAATGTACCCCTTTGTCAGCAAAAACCATTGGAGTACTCACAGAAAATACCACTGAAGAATTAAGCATTTGAACAAGCATGCAGTGCAGGAGGTTATAAACAGATCAAGTACAGATGTTTCTAACAAGTTTTACCTTATGGGATTTACCAGATTGGTTTCAATAATGAAATCCACAAGAAGTACTTTTGGTGGGTGAGTCACTATAATAAAGATGTGCAAGGAAAGATATAATCTCAACAACTGAGTTTTTATAATATAAGATTTTTGGAGACTACAAAAGAATTCTGAGGTAAAACTGACAAATCAACACTACACGTGAGATACACTTACTCAGTATCTCATTCATAGGCAAACTCTTACAGCAAATATGTTGCAGCCAAAAGTGTGTCAAGGACTATAGAATGTCAATAGTGTTGGCAAATTTATCAGATTAAAATATTTAAGATCAAATAGAATTTCTACAATATTTTATAACAGAAGGGGACTGTTATGGACTGAATATTTGTTTCCCCCGAAATTCTTAAGTTGAACTGTTAACCCTCAATGTGATAATGTTTAGAGGTGGGGCCTTCGTGAGGTTATTAAGTTTAGATGAGGTTTTGAGGATGGACTTTCATGATGAGATTAGTGCCCTTATAAGAAGAGTAAAAGCCATGAAAGCTCTCTCTCTCCATCAGTATCCACCAAGGAAAGGCCATTTAAGCACACAGCAAGATGGTGGCCATCTACAAGCCAGCAAGCAGGTTCTCATAAAACGCCCAATCTGTAAGCACTTTAGTCTTGTACTTCCCAATCCCCAGAATGGTACGAAATACATTTCTGTTGTTTAAGCCACTCAGTCTTTTGCTATTTTGTTATTGCATCTCTGAGCAGATTAAGGGACTAACTTTGAAACTTCTTTATGCCATATATAATTTGTATGTTATCACATAGCAAACTACTTAAAAGATTTGGCTGACTTTAAAATTAATCATATACTTTTCTTTTACAAAAAGACAAGTGTTCAGATTTGCTGACCTGTCCTGAGATGACAAGTGGCTATCACTGTTCTGCTATCTAACAAATATGTCTTTTTAAAAGAAGTGCCACATCTGTCTGTTCAAGGTATAGATGACATTTAAACAAAGAGTGAAAAGAAACTTCTTTTAAAGTGAAAAGAAATTTCTTTTTAAAAGAAATATGTGTTATGAAGAGAGCATTTCTTTTTATAAAACATGTTTGGAGATGTTCCCAAGATTATATAATTTTAAAAAAATGTGTGTTACCTATTAAAAACTCCACTCTCTCCACACTCTAAAATCCTGCAAACCTGGAAACATTTTGTAACCTGTTATACAATTTTCCAAATGAAGAGTGCCAGTGGCTTAGAAATAATATGTTCAAAATATACCAGAACTACATCTTCTGATTCTTTTGGAAGAACAGATAAAAGTCATCAAGGAGGAATTCAACTTGTTAGAAACATTTTTTAAAAAAATATTTTCAAAGTTGATAAACAGATTGAAAATTGTTATATTGTGATTTGGTAAGAATAGTCCACAGTATGTTTATTCTATTTAATTCAATTTAATATGAAATCACTACCAGTTTTGACCAATAAAATTGGCAATTTCATGTGGTTCAACTATATATGCGTGTGTGTGTGTGTGTGTGTACATATATATGTGCGTGTGTGTGTGTGTGTGTGTATGTATTTGTGTGACATCTAATGGCCTAGAATCTCATGGCTTCCCTGAGACTTGTGGACTCCATAACCCATCCATCTCCACTCAAGGACTTTGAGAGTTGGGGGTAGTAACTGGAACTCTGGGGAGCCAGTTGTGCCTCACTTCCTGATGGACCTGGGAACTACATAGATTTGCTCAATGCCCCCAGGACCTAAAGAAGAGGAAGTGTTGTGATAGTATTTGGAAATGGGCCTTTGGGAGGTTATTAGGTTTAGATGAGATCATAAGAGTGAGATTAGTGCTCCTATAAGAAGAGAAAGAGACACAAGAGCTCTGAGCATCTAAGTAGATGAGCCAAGACAATCTCAGAGACCCTTTGCCCAATAATAGGAAGGCATTAAATGTGAGAGAGAGAGAGAGGGAGAGAGGGAGAAAGAGAGATTGACAGAGAGAGAGAGAGAGAGAGAGAGAGAGAGAGAGAGAGAGAGAGAGAGAGAGATTCAGCAGTTAGATTGAAGGAGGAGACAGCAATGAAACTAGAGGTCCAGGAGGCAATAATCTGCATGACTAAGGGCCTTATGGGATGAAGTACATGGTGGAGAAATTAGAACAATGAAGAATGAGATGTGCCTCTAAAAAATGAAAAACTCGGCTTTCTATCTGTGTAGGGAACCCATCCCCGCCGCCAGTGCTTTCTTACTTTCTTTCTTTCGTCTGTTTCTCTTTTACTTTTCACACAAAACACTTCACTCCTGGTCACCAAATGTGTGGAGGTTTTTCCCCACACCAAGCGATGCTCTGGGACACCAGCTAAATGTCCTGCAACTTAATTCAATTCTAATACTATCTACCTGGATATAGTGTCAGATCCCACAGATTAAGGACTCAGTCCCATAAGACTGCCACCACCCCACCTCAGATGTCCATCACAAGTAGTTCCCAAGTCATCACAACTTCTGTCCAATTTGGCTACAAATCAAAGTTTCCTACAATCCCCTCCTTGGATTTGATTAATTTGCTAGAGCATCTCACAGAACTCAGGGAAACATTAACTTACCTTTACCAGTTTATTAAAGAATATTAGGAAGGATACAAATGAACAGGCAAATAAAGAGATAAATAGGGTGAGGTCTGGGACGCTCCCTAGTGCAGGAGCTTCTGTCCTCATGGAATTAGGATGCATCACCCTCCTGGTGTGGATGTGTTTACTCCCTTGAAAGCTCTTTGAACCCTGAACTTTAGGAGTTTTATCATATAGGTGTGATCAATCATTAATTTCATTTTCAGCCCTCTCCCTTCTCAAGAGAATGGAGGGACAGAGCTGAAAATTCCAAGCTTCTAATCATGGCTTGCTCTTGGTGACCAGCCCTCATCCTGGAGCCATCCAGGAACCCACTCAAACTCACCTCAATAAAATAAAAGACACTCCCATCATCCAGAAAATTACAAGGATTTCAGAAGCTCTGTGTCAGGAATCAGGATCTAAAACCAAATATTAGAACAAAAGATACTCTTAGAGTTCTTATTACTTAGGAATTCATAAGGGCTTTAGGGGCTTGTGTCAGAAACTGGGGACAGAGACCAGTATACATTGTTTTTATAAATCACAATGTTACCGGAAAGTGGGATCCTCTCTTGGCACATTGTCCAAGTTCTTGATGTCTCAAACAAAGAATTTAGCAAGACACCAAAATACAGTAGAAAAGAAAAATTTTATAAGAAGGGAAAGTACACTTCCAGATGTGGAAGCGGGCCTGAGCAAGAGAAGCGTGGCTCAAAAGGCCTGGTGACAAAGACTTCAGGGTTTTATTCCTTTTTTTGCTGTGGGTGGTTACTTAGAGTGGGCTTCCTTGATTGACTACTAAGATTGACGGACTCAGTGATTGATCATTGTACTTTCTGGGCATGTTTGTTCCCAGAATTCAGTCTGTTATAAAGATATTAATGAACTTCCAAACATATGCATCATATTATAATGATGGTATAATGAGACTCAGGTGAGTTGAAGGTTGTTGGGGTCTTCATTGCACAGGTGATAATGACTGGCTTCAACTGGTACCTAAATCTCTGCCTACTGGTTTCTTTGTGTGAGTTAAAAAAATGCCTCTGGCATGCTTAATTGTGGGTGTAGTAGGGTGGGCCCCTTCTAAGATAGGATGACCTCAATGTCTTTGCAGACAGACCTGGAAACCCCCTCACTAACTTTCCTGCCTATCTCTTTTCTAAGAGCCACGAACTCACTTATTAGTATAGATGTTGAGGGACATGAGGTCTCTTCTTCCATATTTGCTTCCTACTGAGAATGGCCATAGTCCCTGCCTACAGGGATTTCATGGAGCTCTTTCCCTTTCTGCCTCAATCAGGGTGGGGTCTTGGGTTTCCTGTTGAAGTGCCACCTCAGTCTCTAGAAAAGGAAAAGAAAATACAAACTTATTATTTCAATCATACATCTATTAATTTCTATTATTGATTTGCCTATTAAATGAGGAAAGGGAAATCGGCTTGGTTAATATGTTTCTTAAAGAGTAAAAAGAAAGACCTTTGGCTTAAAGTCCCCTCCCCCTCAGATTCTAAGGGCCCTGCCTGGCTTAACAATGGGCTGATGACCCTCATCTATAGCCAAAGGATCTGAGTCTCCAGGGCAATTATCAGGATTTGAGGGAGAGGGCCTTTTTTTCCAAAGAAAGGAGGAAAGAAAACATAACTAGGTTTACTAAAAAGATTGACTCAGCAAAAGATGTCTCATTTCATTTCCTGCTAAAAGATTAAGAATTTTACAAGTGATGTCCTGTCTCAACAATATCACAGCCTCCCTTCACTTCTCACCTCTGGACACTTTGGCCTTCAGCAGTTTCCCAGAATTTAGAAGAAATCCTGAAGTTAAAAAAAGATAAACCCTGAAAGTACCAAGTGAAAATTCCCCCTACCCAGCCAAATGCAAAGGAGAAATTTATTCAGTTAAAGACCATTAGAGGAAGTTGCATTTCTTGCTCACCTGAGGGCATGATTTGAGATTGCAACATTCCAATGGACTTCAGCCCTCAGAGAAGCCTTAATAGAGGTCTCTTTTCCTAGCGAGGTGTTCCATCTTCCATCTTGAATAGGAATTCCTTGAGAGTACAAATTGAGAAGGCAATGGAGCAACTCCCAACTACACTAAGAGCTTTTATAAGATACTTTTGGCTTGGAATCTGAAGCGGAGGTAGGTAGATTGTCTTTATTTGTTCAGGTACAACCACTTTATAGCAAACCACTTTATAGCAAACCTCAGAGTTAACATTTCTCTTTCATACTCTTATCCTGGCCTTCAAATTCTTAAAAATAAATGCAGCACTTGATTAGAACAGACAATTTTTTGAGAGCAAAAAAAAAAAAATCAGGATTGTGGATCTTCCATATATCTTCCCATCGTTCCTGGAAATATTTTTAGTAGGGAGAGATGAGTACAAAAGCAACCATAATCAGAAGTATTGATTCTAGTGCTTAAAATATTTTTCATCAGTCTCTGAAATTATATTGTCAAGAAAGGAAAGCAAATAAAATAAGCTTTCTCCTTGATTGCAGCTATAAAAATAAATGAGGTGTTACGGACCATGGATTTACAGGAAACTCACTTCTGTCTTCCCAAAATATCTTCCTCTAGGTTCTGACCTTTCAGTTTTCAAAACTCAGTGCCATGTCCATCTGCTTTGTGGGAGCCACAGCCAAACACACATGTTTTAGTGCAAGAATTTTCAAGCAATTTCTGGGATTTTTTTTATTTTTTTAAGAGCTTCCCAGAAGGTTCCTAAAAACACAAGTTCCTGGTGAACAGGCACCTGTGCTAGATGGTAGCTACCTTGCCTTTGCCAAGTTATAGGTGATTCAATATTTAGAATTGAGGTAGGTGGTGGGGACACAATGATAAATAAGATGAAATCCATGTTTTTGTTGGCATGATATATCAGGGAATATAAACTCATGAACGTAGTCTTGCAATACCTCATAAAAAGAGCTAGGATAGCAGAAAACATTGTGTGTTAAAGGAGCACAAAAGGAAGTCTTGAGGGATTATGAAAGGCTTCCCAGAGGAGGTAGCATCCAATCCAAGTCATAAAGGTTAAATGATAATTTCTTGGCAGAGCAAATGGAATGGGAAAAGGCTGAGAGAGACCTATGAGGCTTTTGAGTATCTGCAATGTACAATGGAGGGGGTACATCAGATTTTTTCCAGGAAAGTTTATTGAAATATCATTTACATGCAATAATATGTGCCATTTTTAGAGCAGAGTCCTATGAATTTTGACAGATGCATAATGATGTAACCACCACCACCACAATCAAGATATAGGAGAGTTTCATCATTCCTAATTTCCCTCCAGTGACCCTTTGTAGCCAATCCCTTCCCTGATTCTCAGCTCTTGTCAGCCACTGATCTGTTTTCTGTTCCTATGATTCATTTTCCAAGAATGTCATAAATAAAATTATCTATGTGTAGTATTGTGAGTCTGTCTTCTTTTACTTAGCATAATGCATTTGAGAATCATCCATGTTGTTACATGTATGTACATGAAAATATTTTGTGTATGTGAACCCTATCAACTTAAGACTATGGACATTTGACATTTACACTAATCATCTGATCCTAAAATTATGAATTGTGATGATGTTTTAATCACTGAGAAGAATCTCAGAGGGGATTCTGGAAAGATGGCTGCTTATATGCACTGCTGTTCACCTCCTTTTTCCATCTCTCCATCTGGAATTACACAACTAGCAAGGTACAACCAAAGATAACCCTCAAAGAAAGGGTCTTTGTCGGCACTTGTTCACCTTGCTGCATGTGGTTCTTAGAAAGCCT
This sequence comes from Macroglossus sobrinus, assembly GCA_004027375.1. Lineage (NCBI taxonomy): Eukaryota > Metazoa > Chordata > Mammalia > Chiroptera > Pteropodidae > Macroglossus > Macroglossus sobrinus. Next base: position 90,604 of record PVKZ01001939.1, on the reverse strand, counting down.
GTCTAATCCATAGATTATTGTGAACATGGAAGGGTGATGCACATTAAAACGCACTGTGGATGGGGAGTGTTGTCATTTATCTCCAAATAGACCTAGAGGCAGAGAGATTTCTCTCATTTTTTAGCATAGTAAACAGGATTTTTTTTTACTACCACCTCATAAAAGCAAAAATTGCCAGTTGAAACACCAAAGCTATAATCTCTACAAATTCAAAGGGAATACCCACCTATAAATAAATAAAATGAGAAACATTTAAGAGAGTGGTGCTTACTCTTGGCTGATACATTGAAATAACCTGGGGAACTTTAAAAGCTACTGATGCATGAACTCCACCCTCAGATAGTCTTCATTAATTGATTTCACTGTGTCTTGGGCGTTGGAATTTTTACCACCTCCCTAGAGTCTCATGTGTGACTAAAGTTAAGAACCACTGAATTAAGGAAATTCAGCAACCAGAGAGAGAAGACTACATTTAACAAGAACAAATAACTACTATTAAAATAGAGCTAATGAAAGAGACAGATGAACTTAAAGCAGATGAGAACTCCAAAGAGCATTCAGTTTAACACAGAACAAAATTTTTTAGAGAACTAGAATACTTATTTCTGAAATAACAAGTTCATAGAGTGAAAAGAGAATATTCTTTGTTCAGGCCCAACTTACTATTTTGGAAGATCAAGTGAAAGAAGTATTTTATAAATTATGTATAATTCAGAAGGAATTACAAAAGAGACTTGGAGGACAGACCGAGATATGTAAATGTGAAAAATTAAAGTTTACTAGAAGGGAAAAAGGGAACAGATATGACATAATCAGCAAGCAAGAAAATCATTAAGAAAATTTGAGCAGGTTTAGTCTTCAGGTTAAAGAAGTGATAGAGCCCCAGGTAAAGTTAATCATAATTTTTAAAAAGAAAAGAGAGAAGCCCAGGACTCCAGTAACATTTTCTGATGAAATTCCTGGATTCTGATTATGGAAAAGAAAATGTTACATGCTTATAGAAATAAACAACAGATTACTTCCAATGGAAAGAAAGATAAGCTGAAATCAGACACCTGTCTGTAATACTGGAAGTAAGACTATAAGAAAATGTTTAAAGATGGCTGAATGAGGACACTATTCAAAGAATCCAATAGCCAGCCACAAAATCAATCATCTTTCAAGGAAAGATATTTTTAGACATGCAGAGACTCAGAAAGTCTATAGAAAAATATAGATAATTCTTATATTAAACTATTCCAGACCACAGAAAAAGATAAAAAATTTCCAAATCCATTCAATGAAACTACCTTAGTCATACTGACAAAACCTGATATAAGATGTACAACCCTCTCCCCCACCCTCCAAAAAATACTACTCTAGGTCAACTCTATAAAGAAAAAAATTATAAATGAAACATTAGCAAGCTGAATCCACCACTATATTAAAAGGATAGGCCATAGCTACAGAGGATTTATTCCAGAAATGTAAAGATGATTCAATTCCCAGATGAATGCACTACATTTTTGGTGTGTAAGTTGATTACATGGAATTTAGGCAATATAAATCACAATCCTAACAGAATTTTTTTATAGATATAGACAAGCTGATTCTAAGATATATAGAGAAAGGCAAACTAGAATGGCCTTTTAAAAAAGAATAAGTGAGAGGAATCATTACTTGATTTTAAGACTTAACTTTGATAAAGCTATGGTAATTAAGACCATAGAACAAAATGAGAGTCCAAAAACAGACCCACATAAAAATGGCCAACTTATGTTTGAGATACTGAGAAAAGCAAAAGCAATTCAGTGGAGAAAGGACAGCCTTTTCAAAAAATGGAAATCTGGCATCTACATGCAGAAAGATAAATCTGACCTAAACTACATATTTTTTACAAAAATTAACTCAAAATGGATTATAATTCTAATTGTAAAATCTAAAACTATAAAACTTTTAGGAGAAACCATAGAAGAGAACCTTCATGACCTGCACTTAAACAAGTTAATAGACATGACAGCAAAAGGTGAACCTAAGAAAAAGTAATGAGAACTCTCAAGGATATATATTTTAAAGCAATAATTCTCTGATTAAATTCATTAAATTATAATATGAAAATTTGGTATACCATTATTTTAAATGATTATTTTGAATATATTTTTAGTGGTATGCAAAATAGAATGTTAGTAGTTTTAGAGAAATACTTTTTAAATCACTTTGTAGCATTAGAATTTTTATAAGAATTAAATGCGAAATTTTATACAATGCCTTTGTAGCATTTGCTAAATGCAATTTGCTATAATCATATTGTTCTCCCATATATTATTCACATAATAAATTATGTTAAAGATTCTGGAATAGAAAATGGTAAACATGAGAGGTATGAGACTGCTGCTGGCATAACATAGCATATTGGTTTAGAGCAAACTTTATTTTTTATAAGTAGAAAGAGTACACTCTAAAATAATAACATAGAAAATACATAAAGTAGTAACATAGTCATTTATTATCATCATCAAGTATTATATACGGTGCTTAATTGTATTGCTATATTTTTATATACTGGCAGCACAGTAGATTTGTGTACATCTGCATCACCACAAATACATCAATAATGCATTGCACTATTACATAATGATAGGACAGCTATAATGTCACTAAGCAATAGAAATTTATTAGCTCAGTATAATCTTATGGGATTACCATTGTGTATGCAGTCTATTGTCGATTGAAACATTGTTATGTGGTGCATGACAGTACGTTATTCAATACTGTTTTGAAGGGGTTTTCTTGAAGCTGTAAAACAAAATATTCAAGGCTAATGTTGAGAAAGTAAAATTAATTTCACTTGAAGATTATGTTAGCATACTTAGAAACATGATCTCTGCCAAAATAACTACTAAAATTAATGCAGATTAAATAATGTGGTAATATGAAAGAATGTGTTACTGGTGGAATTAGTTTTTTAACATTCTGGGTGGAGTACAACTTAAAATGCTTTTATTATTAATGCTTTTAATTTTAGGCTTCAACAATATTCTGTTGAAACTTCCTTTTTTGTCTATTTCATTTGGATAGTATCCATAGTCTTTTGGTCCCTTTCAGGAACAAAAAGCTTAATCTAGTCTAGTTAAGTGTTAAAATTACACAGTAATAGATAACTAATCTATTTTTGTATGCTTGTACATAATATTTAATTATTTATTTTACTATAGTTCACAACATACTATTTATGTACTCTATTTATAAAATGTTCCTTAGTTTTGGTACTTTGGATTTATGTCCAATGCCTGGATATTGAGATAAACCTTTAATAAGTACCTTGTTAGTATATTGCTTCATTTTAGAGTTAATTTCTTAGGATAAATTTCCAAGTATGTATGAATGTTTTAATATTTCTTCCTTTTTTCCCCCAAAATTTCTTTTTTAAGAAAGCTGTACCAATTATACTGCTATTAATTTTAAAATATTGGTTGAATATATCTCTCCTACCATTATGATTGGGCAAATTATTACAATTGTATCTTTTCATCACCTTTATCTTGTTCCTACTGTCTATATAAAGAAATAGTAAATGCCCATGGTCAACAAGGCCTCTGACTTTAGTATCAGACCAATTATGTAATTCTTGCTCAGCAAATGTTTGAGTTAAGACTTGGCTAACAAATAGTCATGGGAAAAGTGGCTGGACCTTTTGTTCCATCCTAGGCAGAGGGACTTCTATGGCTGACAACACTTTTAGTTGAGCTTAACCACAGATTTTTGTACTGAAATTTAACAGCTATTGGAGGATACCTTAGGAGTAAAAGAGCAGTACAAGGAGAAGGGGTCACAGGGTATTTTCAGTGATGAGGGAGGTGTGGGAGTGACCCCCAAAAGGTTCCAGTTTGCAGTAAGAAGGAGTAAGCACACTCCAGCTTGTTGCTCCCACTGAATGCAGCTATAATCTGTACAGAATGCATGGAGCAGCTATTTGAGGACTCTTAAAAGTAAACAGTAGCAAGCAGAATGGGGGAAAAGAATAGAATTCAAGTGCCATTGAACCATTTATTTTCCTCCAGTATTCCTTGACCTGGACTAGGTGTGGCCTAAATCCTGGATGTGGGCACAGGCATGAATAAAATATCTATAGAAAAACATATAGAAATGTTCGATAGGGATCTTCTAACACTCAGAGAAAGCATGGAACCCTCCCCTTTTTGTTCTTTTTATAATTCTCTCACATTCCAGCTTCCAAACAATATGGCACAAATGGTGGTACCAGCAGAAATATCCTGAGGACATACAGGAGCCCAAAACTCTGAAGAAGATAACTTTTCTCATCAGTTGGAAGATCTGTGATCCCAAGTAGGAAGAAGAACCCCTATTGTTTCTGTCCTCCTTGTGCTTGACTCCAGACATGGGTGCACTTGGGGGAAGCGTGTGGCAAAGAAGGATAAACCACCAGGCTTTTGTCTGAAGGACCAAAGAATGGGGAGCCCCTAGGAAGCCAAAAAGTTCTAAGAAGGTCACAGAATGAACAGAGCTCAGGAAAGCAACCACATAGGCTGGTTGTGATTCTTAAGCTCAGCCAAAAGCTATATATGCATGAACCTGACCATAAATAGCATACCATAGACTTTGAGAACTGAATTGTCAAGTAGACCATACCCAAATACCAAATGGAACTGGGTAAGCATAGTGGTACAGATATAAATAGCCCTGAAAGTATTTGAAAATGTAACTGACATTGGAAATGTAATCTAAAGAGATTGATGAGAACTTGTGGCTTGAAAAGTTTGATTGCCTGGTATAACAAGGATATGAACATTCTAAATATGATTTTTTAAATCTCCAGAATTTTATAACATAAATATTCAAAATGTCCAGGATATAACACCAAACTGCTTGACATATGAAAGAACAAGAAAATCACATCTTAGTGGAAAAGACAATTAACAGATGACAATGCCAAGATGACATAAAAGTTGAAATTATCTGACAGACTTATCAGCTACAATAAAAATGCTCCAACAAGTAAGTGTGAACAGTCAAAATAGTGGAAAGATAAGACAACATGGCAAAGTGATAAAAAAGAGCCAAATGAAAACTTTATAAATAAAAACTACAATAACAAAAATATTTTCAAAATTTACAATAACAAAACAGAAATAATAAAGGAAAGAGTGGATGACATTGAAGCTAAACCATTAGAAATTATAAAGACTGAACTAAAAGAAAAGATTTCTTTCTCAATGAGTAGATTCTCAGAAATCTGTTGGACAATACTCAGAAGTATAATATTTGTCATCGAAGTATCAAAAGGAGAGTAGAAAGAAGGCAAAGCAGGAAATAATATTTCAAGAAATATTGGCTGGAAACTTGTCAAATGTTGTGAAAGAAATAAATCTACAGATTTAAGAAAACTGTCAAACCCTAAACATTATAAACAGAAAGAATTCTATACCCAGGTACCACATAATCAATCTGCTGAAAAGTAAAGAAAAGATAAAATGTAAATGAACACAGAGAAAAATGACACATTTCTTATACAGGAACAATAATTCAAAGAACTATGAATTTCACATCAGAAACCATAAAGGGCAGAAGGAAGGGGTATATTTTTCAAGTTTTGAGGGAAAAAAAGAACTAACAACTCAGAATTCTATATTCAGTAAAAATAGCCTTCTGAATGGAAGGTAAAATAAAGACATTCTCAGATGGAAAAAGCAGGAAAGCTTCCCTCAGAGAATTGCAAAAAATGTTCTGCAACTCAGAATAAAACATTATTAAAAGAAAATGTGAAATATTGGAAATGAAAAAGAATAGAAATGGTACATATCTAGTTAAATATAATATACAATTTTTCTCTTGATTTTTTAAAAAATATATTTGACAATCAAAAGTAAAAAGCAAAAATTATAACTTTTTCTCATGGTGTTTTTATGTATGTAAATGTAATGCATATGACAATTACAACATAAATAGGAAATGTTAAAGGGATCTATATAGTAGTAAGAATTTCTACATTTCAATGAAAGTGATAAAATATTAATTCTAAGTGGACTTTGAAAAATTAAGTTTGTATACTGTCTGTAATCCCTAGAGAAGCCTCTAAAATATCTAAGCAAAGATATGACATCAAAAATAGATAACTGCAGTGACATCAGAAACAAGGAAGAGTGAGAACTGTTTCAGATCTCTCCCATTGAAACAACAATAAACTAAACATCTAACTCAACAAAAACACTCAAACTGCACAACAGCATGTCTGAGCATGGGATTTGCGCATAAGAGCTACCATAGGTCAGAACTCCAAGAGTTAGCTGGTAGATTGGGAGAAACAAGAAAGCTACCTCTTGCAGCTGGAGCTCCCTGCAGGAGAAGGCGGAGGGAAGAATGTGTGGTGGGTTCTCTGAACAGCCCTGCCTGGGAAAGTGGTGAGCTTCATGCAGCAGCAGTGCCCCGGGATTAGGGCAGAGAGCAGAGAAATAGGGACAGCAGAGAAACAACAATTAATTATTACTAGCAGCTGTTGCAAAACACAAGGCTGAGTCACAGACCTATCCCCCAACCCAGAGGGGCCCTCACCCCATATCCTCTAAAACCAAACAAAGCAGAGCCCCAGGGAAATCTGAGAAAATGCTGCCAAAACTGTCTCTAACACTGACAGGGACTAAGACTGAGGGTAGTGAGTGAGATTGAATATGTCTATAAGGGGGGAAAAAGGCATTATTAAGACTTTATATAAAGCAGGGATCCAAAAGGCTTAGACACCTCCAAATGGAAACCAAAAAAAAAAAAAATTCCTTCTTTGCAACAGGCTAAAGAGAGATCTTTATATAATAAATCTTTCTGGAAAGAAAAAGCAAAATGCACTTCCATTAATGCTCAGGCAGAGAAATACTCTGTTAAACATCGTGAACAACCAAGGTGACAAGACAGCTCAAAAAAAAGAGAAAATTCTCCAGAAAATAAGCTTAAAGACATAGAAATATGCAACTTAAATGACAGAATTCAAGATGATACTTTTGAAAAAGCTCTATGAGGTTCAAAACAATTCATATCAACAATTTCAGGAACTGAAAAAAATAACTAGATTAGCAGAATGAGTTCTTTAGCAAGGGGATTGAAACCCTCAAAAAGAACCAAATAAAACTTCGGGATAAAATAGCAAGCTTGTGAAATAGAGTTGACTAAATGCAAGAAAGGATCAGTGATATCGAAGACAGAAATCTGGAAATAAACCAGAAGGAAGAAGAGAGAAACCAAAGAATGTAAAATACTGAAAGAGAAATACAAGAACTAGCTGATGTCATCAGGAAAGAAAACATAATAATAATGTTCATTCTCGAAGGGGAGAAAATGAACAGGAACTAACTAGAAAGCATTTTCAGACAAATAGTGGACAAGAATTTCCCAAATTAAGGAATGAGCTGGAGCTTGGAATTCAAGAAGTCAACAAACATCCAATTATCTCAACCCAAAAAGGCCTTCTCCAAGATACATTGTATGAAAATTATCAAAAGTCAATTACAAAAAAGAATTCTTAGGACAGTCAGGGATAGAAAACGATAACCTATAAAGGATTAGTCAGACTTTTCAGCACTAATCTTACAAGCAAGAAAGAAGTGTAATCAAATATTCAAACTGTTAAATAAAAGAAACTACCAGCCAAGAATAATGTATCCAGCTAAGCTCTCCTTTAGGTATAAAGGAGAAAAAGACCTTTCCAGACATACAAAAATTTCTGCATTACAGGAAATACTAAAAGGAATCAGTTCACCTAAAACAAAATGACCACACACACACACACACACACACACACACACACACACACACACATAACATAATTAGGAGTAAGGTGAATAGCAGGCAAATAGCAGCAGAGGAGTGCAACCCTCGCTAAGAACAGGGCATTATAAGTTTAAACAATAAAAAGAAATTTGTTATTGTAAGACAGTAATGAAAGTTTAGTGTACATAGGGACAAATTGAGACAACAATGACTGAAAAGGGGAGGATTCAAAGTTCCAAATTCACACAGGAGGATGAAGATCATGCAAATGCAGAAGAAAATGAACTACTACATATGTATAACTATCTTCTACATATTTGTAATGGAACCATACACCAAAAATTCAGAACTGAAGTATATAACATAAAACAAGAAGGACCAGAGGGAAAACCCACAAAATTCAACCAAAGTAAAATTTAAAAGAAAACAAAGCAAAACAAACAAAAAACAGATACACAAAGAACAAAAAAGCAATGGAAACACTTAGCTACCAGAAAGCAAAACATAAAATAGCTATAGGAAAACTTCATATTCTAATAATCATTCTAAATGTAAAGGGACAGAACTCACCAATAAAAAGGCACAGAGTTGCAAATTGGATCAAAAAACAAAACCCAACCATATACTGACTCCAGGAGACACGTTTCAGTTTCAAAAAATATATAGACTCAAAGTGAAAGGTTGGAAATGAAAGAAAGCAAATGGCATTCAGAGAAAAGCAGGAGTAGAGGTACTAATATTGGATAAAATAGACTTTAAAAAAATGTAAAGAAAGATACTGAGAGACACTTTATAATGATAAAGGGAATCATGTACCAAGAAGACATAACACTTATTAATATCTATGCTCCCATTCAGGGATCCCCGAAATATATAAAGAAATTACTAACAGAACTAAAGGAGAAAACAGACCAAAACACTACCACAGCAGGGGTCCTAAATTCTCCACTGTTGAATATGGACAGAACATGCAAACAGAAAATGAATAAGGAAATAACATCCTTAAATGACAAATTAGACCAACTGGGCATAATTGACATTTACAAAGCCTTTTATCCCAAAACAGTTGCTTATACATTCTTCTCTAGTGCACATGGAACATTTTCATGATTGACCACATACTGGGACACAGAGATAGCCTTAACATATATAAGAGTGTTGAAGTCTTATCAACCATATTCTCTGATCAAAATGCTTTGAAGCTAGAGATCAACTGTAAAAAGGGTAAGAACCTCAAATACATGGAGATTAAACGATATGCTACTTAAAAACGACTGGGTCAGAGAAGAAATAAAAAGAGAGATCCAGAGATACACAGAAATAAAAAATAATGATAATACAACATATCAAAATGCTTGGGACACAGCAAAAGTGGTCAAAAAAGGAAAGTTCATATCATTACAGGCTTATCTCCAAAAACAAGAACCAGCCCAAATAAATGACCTAATGTTTCATCTTAAAAAAAAAACTAAAAAAGGAAGAACAAATGAAGCCTAAAGTCAGCAGAAGGAAAGAAATAATCAAAATTAGACAGAATTAAATAAAATTTAAAACAACAAAGAAAAAATATAAAAAAAATAAATGCAACAAAGAGCTGTGTTTTTTTGAGAAGGTTAATACAATTGATAACCCTCTGGCTAGACTCACTAAAGGAAAAAGAGAAAGGACACAAATGAACAAAATCAGGGATGAAAGAGGGGAAATTATGATTGATATTGCAGAAATACAAAAGGTCATACAACAATACTATGAAAAAATGTATAACACCAAATTTAATAATCAAGAAGAAGTGGACCAGTACTTAAGAAAAAATACAACCTTCCTAGAATGAACCAAGAAGAACTGAAAAATCTAAATATACCAATCAGCCATATGAAAATTGAAACAATCAGCAAAAACCTACCAAAAAGTAAAAGTCCAAGACCACATAGTTTCATCAGTGAATTCTACCAAACATTCAAAGATTTAATACCTATTCTCCTCAAACTCTTCCAAAAAAATTGAAGAGGAGGCAATACTTCCCAACACATTTTATGAGGCCAATATTACCCTGATACTAAAACCTGGTAAAGGTAATACACACAAAAAAATAAAACTATAGACCAATATCTCTCATGAACATAGATGCAAAAATCTTAAGCAAGATACAAGTGAAAAAAATACAGCCACATATTAAAAAGATTATACACCATGATCAAGTGGGCTTCATTCCAGAGGCACAGGGATGGTTCAACACATGCAAATTGATTAATGTGATACACCACATAAACAAATTAAAAAATAAGAATCATATGATCATATTAGTATATGCAGAAAAAGCCTCTGACAAGATACAGCATCCATTTATGATCAAAACACTTAAAAAATTGATATAGGAAGAAAGTACCTTAACATAAAAAGGCTATATATGACAAATACTTAGCCAACATTATACTTAATGGTGAAAAACTAAAAACTGTTCCTCTAAGATCAGGAAAAAGGTAAGGCTATCCACTACTGCCACTATTATTCAGTATAACATTGGAGGTCCCAGAGAGTGCAAACAAGCAAAAGAAAGGTATAAAAGACATCCAAATAGGAAACAAATAAGCCAAACTCTCACTATTTGCAGATGACATGATTCTCTGTATAGAAAACCCTGAAGACTCCACAAGAACACTGCTAAAAACAATAAGCAAATACAGTAAAGTTTCTAGACACAAAATCAATGTTCAAAAATTCATAGCATTTCTATATTCTAATAATGAAGTGTCATAAAAAGAAGTGGAAAATCTAATTCCTTTTGCAACTGCAAGTTAAAAAGAATAAAATAACTAGGAAGAAATCTAATGAAACATGTGAAGGACCTATATATAATGAAAACTATAAGACTCTATTAAAAGAAATCAAAGAAGATACAAAGTAATGGAAAGATAATCTTATGTCCTTGGATTGGAAGAATCAATATAGATAAAATGACCATATTACCTAAGGCATTATACAGATTTAATGCAATCCCTATAAAAAATCCAATCAGCAGTTTTTAAAGAAATAGAATAAAAAATCATCAGATATGTACAGAAGCACAAAATACCCCGAAATGCCAAAGCCATCCTGAGAAAAAAGAATGAGGCTGGAGGCATCACTCTGCCAGACTTCAAATTATACTACAAAGAGAGAATAATCAAAATGGCATGGTATTGGCAAAAAATAGGAACACAGATCAGTGAAACAGAATCAAAAGTCCAGAAGTAAACCCATGTTTATATGAATAAATAATTTTTGACAAAAAAGCCAAAAACATACAGTGGAGAAAGAAAAGCCTCTTCAATAAATGGTGTTGGGAAAACTGGAAAGCCACCTGCAAAAGAATGAAATTAGACTGGTGTCTATCACCACACACCAAAATTATCTCAAAATGGATTAAGGACCTGAATATAAGACCTGAAATAATAAAATGCATAGAAGAAAACACAGAAACTAAACTCAAGAACTTTAGATTTAAAGAGGATTTTATGAATTTGACCTCAAAGGCAAGAGAAGTAAAAGCAAAAATAAATGAATGGGACTACATCAAACGAAAAAGTTACTGCACAGCAAAAGAAACCATTGACAATGTAAAGAGACAACTATCTGAATGAGAAAATACACTTGTAAGCAAAGCCTCTGATAAGGGCCTAATATCCAAATAAATACAAAGAATTGATACAACTCAATAATAATAACAACAAATGATCCAATAAAAAAAAAAATGGGCAGAGGACCTGATCAGACACTTCTCCCCAAAAGACATACAAATGGCCAACAAATATATGAAAAGATGCTCAACATCACTAGCTATTAGGGAAATGCAAATCAAAACCACAATGAGATGCCATCTCACACCTGTTAGGATAGCTGTATTCAACAGGACAAGTAATAACAAATGTTAGAGAAGATACAGAGAAAAAGAAACGCTCATACACTGCTGGTGAGACTGCAAATTGGTACAGCCGCTATGGAAAACAATGTGAATATTCCTCAAAAAACTAAGAATTGATCTACTATATGACCTAGCAATCCCTCTACTGAGTATTTACCCCCAAGACTTGAAAACTCATATCTGTAAAGATAATTGCATACTGATGTTCATAGTAGCATTATTCACAGTGGCCAAGACATGGAAGCCATCAAAGTGTCCTACAATAGATGATTGGATAAAGAAGCTGTGGAATATTATCTAGCTATAAGAATAGATGAAATACTGCCATTTATGACAACATGGATGGACCTTGTGATAATCATGCTAAGTGGAATAAGCCAGACGAAAAAGCTTTAAATCACTTGATATCACTTATATGTGGGATATAATTCTAAAAGTAACAAATGAACAGGACAAACAAACAGAGACTCATGGACATGGACAATAGACTAGTGGTTACCAGATGGTAGAGATGGAGGGGGAAGGGAGGAGGTAGACATAGTAAAAGGGGTCAAATATGTGGAGACAGAATGAAATCTAACTATGGGAAGTGAACACAATGTAAATATATATATATATATATATATATATATGCCTTATTTTTAAATTGTACACCTGAAAATGACTAAATTTTGGTAAGCAATGTCATCATTAAATAAATAAATAAATAAATAAACAAATAAATAAATAAAATTTAAAAAATAGATAAATTAAAATGGAATATTAAAAAATGTTCAGATAACCTAAAATTAAGGCATGACATGAGGAATGCAGAAATAAAAAAAAAAGAGGAAACAAAATGAAAGACCTAAATTCCAGTAATGATATTGAATGTAAATGGTCTGAACACACCAATTAAAATAAAATATACCATCAGTATATAGCAAAAACAAGCATATGACACAGCTATATCTGTCTGCAAGAAACTCACTTCAAAATTATAATATAGATAGATTAGAAACAAAAGGATAGAATAAGATATTCCATGAGAAATGTTAATTAAATAAAGGTAGAATGGTTCTACTAATATTGAACAAAGTAGACTTCAGAGCAAAGAAATTATTAAGGATAAATGGGGACATTATATAATGATGCAATGCAGATTCATCAGAAAAGCCTAATAATCCTAAATATCTACACACAAATTACTGAGCATCAAAATACTTGTCAGCAAAAATAGGACAGAAAGGACAAATAGACAAACATGCCATTATAATTGGAGACTCCAACACCTCTCTCACAGTCATTGATAAAAAGAGTAGAATGAAAATCACCAAGAATGTAAAAGAAGTGAAAAACATCATCAAATAACTGGGTCTAATAAATATTTATAGAGCATTCCATACAACATTCTTTTCCAGTGCAGAAGAAACATTCATGAAGATCTACTAAATTCTAGGTTATAAATATAAAACAAACCTAACAAATGTAAAAATCATCATCATCATCATCATCATCATCATATAAAACTGTCATTCTAGGGCGACTGTGGGCTTCCCCAAGGATGTGCTCCCAGGAAGCACCATCAGAGTCTTCAAAATGTACTGAGGAGGATGGAGGAGAAAGAAACAGACTTCACTAAAATAATTTAGCCAGTTATTAAACAAGTAAACAAGTAAATGATAATAATAAGCCTTAGAGAGGAGAGACCAATATCCAGAATTGCTACAATATGTTATCTAAAATGTCTAGTTATAAAACATGCAAAGAAACAAGAAAATATGACCCATAAACTAGGAAAAAAAAGCAACAGAAACTACCTAAGAGAGACTAGAAGTCAGCTTTAACAGAAAAATACTTCAAATTATCCATTATATATATATTTGAGAACTAAAGGACTGTGATTAAAGAAGTAAAAGAATGCATGATTACCATTTTGCTTCAAATAAAAAATAATAATGAAGAGAGAGAAATTTTCTAAAAGAACCAAATGGCAATTTTGCAACTGAAAGTCATAATTGTAATGAAAAATTTCCAAGGGCTTAACAATACCTTTGAACTGACAGAAGAAAGAATTAGCACACTTGAAAATAGAATGACAGAGATTGTGCAATTAAAAAACAGAGAGAAAAAGAATGAAGAAAATGAATGAATCAGAGAAATGTGGACACCTTGAAGTGCACCAACATACATGTACTGAAAGTACCAGAAGGAAAAAAGAGAAAGGTATGTAAAAATATTAAAAGAAATTATTTTGAAAAACTTCCCATTAATGGGAAAATATTAATCAACACATTGAGGATGTTCAACAAACTCCAAGTAAGATAAATACAAAGAGATTCAAAAATAGTCAAATCTTAGTAAAAATAATGAAAGCGAAAGACAAGGAGTAAAATTTGAAAACAGCAAGGGAGGGGAAAAAAAGACTCATCACTTCCGGGGGAACATCAATAAGACTAATAGTTGACTTCTAATGAGAAACAATGGAAGTCAAAAGGCAGTGGGATAGTTCAAAGTGCACAAAGGAAAAAGCTGTTAACCAAGAAGCCTAAAATTGCAAAGCTTTCTTTCATAAAAAAGGCAAAATTAAGGTATGGTCAGATTAAAAGCTAAGAAAATTTGTTGTTAGCAGATCCATCTTACAAAAAATTAATAGAAGTTTTCTATACTGAACCCAAATGACTTAGTAATTTTTATCCAAATGAACAAAAAGTACCAGTAAAGGTTATTATATAGTTGTAAAAGATAATATGACTGAACAAATAAAAAAAGACCTAAGTAAATAAAAAGAAATTCTTGTTCATAGATTGGAAGATTTAACATTGTTCAAATGGCAACACTTCCCAAAGTGATCTACAGATTTAATGTCATCTCTAAAATGATCCCAATAAGTGTTTTTGCAGAAATAAAAAATCTTATTTTAAAATTTACATAGATTTTCAAAGGACCCAGAATAGCCAAACAGTCTTGAAAAATGAAAAACATATTTTGAGAACTTTTATTTTCTGATTGAAAAACTTACTTTGAATCAACAGTAATCAAAATAATGTGTCATACTAGCATAAGGATAGACATATTGATAAGTAGACTAGAACTATGAGTCCAGAAATAAACCCATGCATCAACAATGATTTTCAACAAGAGTGCCATGACCATTGAATAGGGTAAAAGCAATCTTCACACATTAAAGTTAACTCAAAATGGATCAAAGACCTAAATTTAAGAGTTAAAACTATAAAATTATTAGGAAAAAAAAAAACAGGTTAAATCTGCATGACCTTGGATTTGGCAATGATTTCTTAGATATGCCAAAAGCATATGCAACAAAAGGAAACATAAGTAAATTGGGCTTTGTTAAAATAAAAACTTTTGTGTATCAAAAGTCATTTTCAAGAGAATGAGAAGATAACCCATAGAGCAGGAGAAAATGTTATCAAATCATATATCTAAAGAGAAAATTGTATCTAGAATATATAAAGAATGCTTACAACTCAAAAACAAAAAGAACCTAATTTTAAAATGAGCAAAGAACTTGAATAGACATTGCTCCAAAGATATACAAATGGTCAGCAAGCACAAGAAAATATACTCAACATCACTAGTCATTAAGGAAATGCAAATCAAAATCACAAGATACCACTTTATATTCACTTAAGATGGCTATAATCAAAAAGTCAGATAATAACAAGTATTGACAAGGTTTTAGAGAATCAGAACCCTCATTTACTGCAAATGAGAATATGAAATAGTGCACCCACTTTGAATAAAACATCTGGTGGTTCCTCAAAATATTAAACAATTCCACTCCTAGGTATATAGCCAAGAAAAATGAAAACAAATATGCACACAGACACTTGTACACAAATGCTTACAGCAGCATTATTCATGCTTGTGAAAATTTGGTTAAAAACCAAATAGCAATCAACCAATTAATGGACAAATAAAATGTGATATAACTACACAATGATATATAATTTGGCCATAAAAAAAGAATGAAGTTGTGATATATGCTGCAACATAGATGAACCTTGAAAACTATGCTAAGTGAAAGAAAATACCACATATTACAAGATTTCATTTATATGAAATGTCCAGAATAGCCAAATATATAGAGACAGAAAGTAGATTGGTGGTTGCTTGGGGCTGGGGGTGAGGGGATGGAATAGAGGAGATAGGAGGTGATTGATAAAGAGTACATGTGTACAGAATTTCTTTACAGGGGTGGGAAATAGTGGTTAAATGTTTTTAAATTGACTTTGGTGATGGTTGCAAATATTTGCAAATACACTAAAAACAATTGAACACTTTAAATGGGTGAATTGCATGGTATGTGAATTACATCTCAATAAAGCTGTTTTTTTAATATTTTTATTTGGTTTCAAGTATACAGTACATTGGTTACACATCTATATAGTTTATAAAAGGATCCCCCCGATTGCACCTTCCTTACCATCACCCTCCTCCTAGTCAATGTACTAATGCTAACTGCATTTCCTATGTCGTGCTCCCCATCCCCATTACCATCCATCAGCTACTAATTAGTACTTCTTTAATCCTTCACCCCATTCTCCCAGTCCCCCAAACCCCCTCCTCTCTGTCCATCACCAAATTGTCCACTATATTTGTGAGACTGTTTTTGATTAGTTCTTTTTATTCCTTAGATTCCACATATAACTGAAATCATATAGTGTTTATCTTTCTCTGTCTGACTTAAATGACTTCTAGGTCTATCAAAGCTATATCTTTTTCCATCCCCTTCCTTTTTATATGTATGGGTCTTGTTTTCTTATCCTTGCAGCCACTCTTTTGGTTGGAGCACTTAATTTATCATTTAAGTTACTTTTTGATAGGAATGTAGTTGTTACCATTCTTTAATGCGTGTTTTTTTTCTTCTTAAAGAAGTTCCTACAACATTTTCTGTAATACTGGCTTGGTGGTGATAAATTCCTTAAGTTTATTTTTGTCTGGGAAGCTCTTTATCTGTTCTTTAACTCTAAATGATAGTTTTGCTGGATAAATTATTCTTGTTTGTATATCCTGGGTCTTCATTCTGTCAAATATTTTTTGCCAACCACTGTCCTGCATAGTTTCTTTTGAGACATTAGCTGCCAGTCTTATGGGTTTTCCTTTATAAGTAACTATCTGTGTTTCTCTTGCTGCTTTTAATATTCTTTCTTTGTCTTTAACCTTTGGCATTTTAATTATGATGTGTCTTAGATCCAAATCAGGCTTCTTTGGATCCCTGATTTTTGAAATTCTCTGATCTTCCTGGGGTTTTATGTTCATTTCCTTTACCAGGTTATGGAGGTTTTTTATTATTATTTCTTCAAACAGCTGTTCAACATCTTGATTTTTTTTTAGTTATGCTGATCAGATGATTATTTGGAGCCTCAATAGTGTTCCATATGCTCCTTAAATTATTTTTATAGTCTGTTTCATCTCTTGACATTCTGAATGTGTGTCCTTGGCTTTCCCATTCTCTAGAGAGGGCATTTGATCCTCTTCTTTATTCACTTTGTTTATTTCTTTGTTTATTACATTTAATATACTTCTGATCTCAGATAATGTGTTCTTCATTTCAGACTGGTACCCTTTTATAATTTTCATTTTCTTTTTGAATTTATCTACAGTTCCCAAAAGTTCATTGAGCATCTTTATAAAGTGTCTTGAATCTGCATCTGTTAGATTACTTGACTCCTTTATATCTGGATCTCTATTCTGTTCTCTCATATGGTTTTTGCTTCTTTGTCTTTCCATTTTGGCTGTCTTTCCTTGTCTGTTTCTATGTGCTAAGCAAAGCTTCTAAGTCTCCCGGTCTTATTAGTGTGGATTTGTGAAGTAGGTGTCCAGTAACACAGTCCTGAGAGAGGTTTAGGTGGAGACTAAACTTAGTCCAAGCTTCTACCATTCTGGGGCCATCTGTTAAGATCCAGCAAGCAATCTACAGATGCTGTGCTTATAGTTGCTCAAAAGGCCACATCAGAAATTGAGACTGCCTCCAGTGTGAGTCTAAGCAAGGAACACCTGACTTGCTGAGGAAACAACTGGATGTGACTTGAGTGGTGTGACGAGCTGGGAAAGGCGGGGTTTCATGGAATCCTCTGGGAAGAGCTATCTCTGTTATTTAGTTTGATGACATCTTGGCTATGGTGGGGCCATGTCTGCACAGTGGTAGCGGGGAGGGCTCAATTGGGAACGATGGATACCACTAGCACTTCTGTACAGGCAAGTCTCACCTCGGCCCTCACTCCGAATATGTCTCCCTGGTGCCCACTACACGCAGCTTAATCATCATTGGTGCTCTGAGTGAGCAGGTCTGTCGCCATGAAAATCCATTCACAATCACGGCCTCTTTAAGAGGCTTCTGCTGCTACCGCTGCCTCCATCTCACTTAGCGGCTCAAGACCAGACAGCCCCACGCCTTCACCCCGACCTACCTTCTCCCATTGCTGGGTGCTTTCCTGGATTTCTCCCTAGTTGTGTGGCTTGTTCATCTAAATCCCAGGTGATTTTTCCTTGCTCCTTGTTTTCATCACAACTTTGAGTTGGTCGCCAGAAGGATGAACAGAGTCTCTATCATCTACACCATTTTTTCTCTCTCTCTCTTGTGTTTTTTTTTTAATTGCTGATAATGCCAAGTGCTGGCAAGGATGTTGAACACCATTACAGGGAAGAATACAAAATGGTTCCACCACTCTGGAAAATTGTTTAGCTGTTTCTTATGAAGTTAAACTTGCACTCAGTTAATTACAATCTAGAAATCCATCTCTAGGTATTCACCCTTGAAAAATAAAAAATATATGTTCCTATAAAAACCTATACACAAACATTGATAACAGTTCTATTCAAAGTACCCCAAAATGGAAAAAAATTCAGTCCAGTGGGTGAATGCATAACAAACTGGTACATCTATACAATGGAACACTACTCATTGATTTTTTTAAAAAATGAACTCTTGATATTTGCATCAACTTGGATGAATCTCAAAGTCATTATCTTGGGTGAAAGAAGCCAGTCTTAAGAGGTTATATAAGATTCAATTTATTGGGCATTCTCAAAAATACAAAACTAGTGATGAAAATCAGTGGTTGCCAGGAGTTAGGTACAGAAGGAGAATGAAAGTATAAGAGGGTAGCATGAGACTTTGGTGTTGCACAATAGAACTGTTTTTTATCTTAATTGTGACAATAATCACATGAATCTATATACATGCTGAAATTCATAGAATTGTATGCCAAAAAAGTCTAATTCTATTTCAAAACAGTCAATATTACTATGTTAATTTAAAAATTAAGAATATTTTAATCAATGAATAAAAACAAAATAAAATTACAAAAAAAAGAAAAGAGAAAGAAAGAAGAGATAAAGAAAGAAAGAAAGAAAGAAAGAAAGAAAGAAAGAAAGAAAGAAAGGAAGGAAGGAAGGAAGGAAGGAAGGAAGGAAGGAAGGAAGGAAGGAAGGAAGGAAGGAAGGAAGGAAGGAAGGAAGGAAGGAAGAGAAAGAGTTAATAGTTCCAAGACCAGTAACTCTGCTGGGAAAACAAGGGAAACTTACAAGTAAGATGTACGAAGACCACATAAATTTACATAATGAGACACTTGAGGGGCCACCAAGCAACCACATGGCAGGATATGTGATAGATAGAATGCAGGGATAAATGGCTAGGTGTCATTCAGGAAGATTACGTGACTGCTCAGCTAACTAGAAGTTGAAAGAAAAGGTTGTAGCCATGGTAATATCAGTATTGTCAGTAGAGTTCTACTGTGGCTGACAGAAAGGTAGAAGGGGCTCCTGGATCCTGTATTTGTGGTTCTTCTCTGGCACCTGCAGTGATTCAGGGAGAAAACAGAAAGGCAGGTTCCCTCTTGCACCCTTGTGTATGTGATGTACAAAGTAAAAGGGAAGTAGAAAGTGAACCAAAACAAGAGAATCTCAGTCATGGTGACCCCAGATACTTCTCTCCCATAAGAATGCCCTCCACCTGCCACCTTAACAACTGGCCTGAAGACTTATGACCTGAAGATTCCGAGTTTTGAACTAATTTGTACCCAGCAGTAGCTAACTGATTTATGTGAGGAAGTGTCAAGAAGAGACAATTCCTGAAGTAAAAGATCACACTAATCCTAGCCTTCTCGCATCTCTTATCTTTCAGAGACAGGAGTCATCCAGGGGCTCCAGCTCTTCACTTCGGCATCTATTACATACATGTAGACCCCATGTGTCTTCCTGGCAATACTCACAATGGGCATCAGATCAGTTTTCACCACCCTCTTTCCCCTGGCAGACATTTTTATAGGTTTAGTTTTACAGCGGAAACAGTCACTTAGATGGAATTTGCTTACTAGAAATCATTAGGCCTATTAGGGATCAGTACTGTACAAAGAAAGGGGAGTAAGTAATATTGGGAAGAAGGAGAAATCAAACCATGAGGTGAACCCAATCTGGCAGAGATTTCTGGAACAAATACTGCCTTCAGAATTGTCTCATGTCTGGCTGAAATTTCCAGTTCTTTATATCCTCACATCACTCTGTCTCGAGATGTGGACCAGGCCAGGCTGTCCCTAAAAGGATGTGACTCCAATAAGGCAGTTGTTTGCAGCTGAGGGATATCTTGATGCAGCTGCTGGCTGAGGCTGCCTACTGACTACACTCCCCACACTTGGGAAGCAGGTCCTCCCATGAGGGGAACCTGGGCATATGTCCCTGTGTCTACATGGATATGATAACAGCTCAGTAGTTATGGTGGGTATCATATTTTATACCTAAGGGCCTAAAGACAAACATTGCATCAAATCATCTAATATGTGTGGAGTGCTCTTGGCACTGTGAGGGTTACAGAGACCTTTCTCCTATTCCCAAGTCACTTGTAATCTAGAGGGGAAAGACATAGCCAAACACCTTTATACAGACAAAATAAAATTATTCCTAAATAGAAGGCTGGCATGATGTTCTGAGGACAGAGAAGTTATTCTCAAAGAAAAAATTAAAATATGTGGTAGTGTACATATTTTAGTACTGAGCTAAGGATACAAACCTAAGAGATCTGAATCCAGAGAAGGACTTAAGTAATCAGGGAGGCTTCATGGGGAGGTGAGACTTTCCTGGGCCCTGAAAGATGAGCAGAATGTGGATAATGGTAGCAGAGAGTGGTGTTCTAGTGGAGTGAGCAGCATGTCTGAAGACAGGGTTACAGAGACTGCAGCCCAGATCTCTCATCACCCCCTGGAATTCCCACAGCATCTGAGCCACACTCACCTAGAGGCAAGGATGGATCAGGTCCAATCTTCCTATATGATGACTAGCATGGCACAGCTCTACTCAAGAGGGCCACATTGCACATGATCAATAAGTGAGGAACAGTCAACTATCTCAGACTGAATGTTGAGCAGAGAAGAACAATGATACTTCCCTTTGCATGATGTCTTTTGCAGGAGGTGTAATATAGCTGGCCAAACTTTTTCTTCTGCATCTCTGCTGGAAGCAAGAATGACGGCTCTCCTTTCTGAAATGCCTGAGTGCCTTACCTGGGCTCTAACTCAGAGACTCAATTCTGTGGTCAAGGAACTTTCTTCTTCCCCAACAACTCCTTGGGGAAGGTGCCGTCAAGATTAAGAATCTTTGGGATGATTCAGTCCTCCTCCCACTAGCCAGGGGAGCCAGTGATGAAGGACTGTGGGTCCTGGGTGCCACAGAACCAGCAGCAGAGACTGCCCTTGGAAACTGGGAGCCGAGTTGGCATATGCTGTGTTCTGAGCTTTCCATGCATGCTCTCACTTATCCTCACCACCAGGCCGCACAACTCCAGGAGCCATTATTCTCATACTCCGGGAGAAACTAATTGTGTAGAAAACGAAATGATTGTAGCCCTGAAAATGTGCAATGGGGTGAGTTGCTGAAATTGGTTTTGAGTTAGGAACCATTAGCATCCCCATTTCACACATAAGACAACCAAGCTAACAGGAATAATGTGTCTTGGGGCAGGTGTACTGTGACTATGTAGATATTGGAATCTAGATTTCTTTGTCTGACTTCAAAACTAGAGCTCTTAAGCTAACCTGAACTTTCTAAATCTCTCCCAAAATCATGAGGCATGATGAGGTCCCAAGAAGGCCTCAGAGCACAGCAAGAGGTGATGCAGTCACCTGGGAGAAGAGACTCACTGGAGGCAGCCTCAGTGTCAGATAAGCTGGGGGTACCTGCAAGCAGAAGTACATTCTCCTCAAATGGCCAAACCCAACACAGAAAAGCAGCAAACTCCCTCCTCTGTAAAAGTAAATTTGCATTTGGAAACATGATATTCTAACATTGTAAACACAGGATTTTGCCAGGCTTATGTTGGACGTGGGGCCTATCACCTGCTGAAAGCTTCCCAAGGCAGTGTCTATGGGCTTTAAAAAGAAAAAAGCCTTGTAATTAGAAGAATTAGCTCTTGACTTGCTCAAGAGTTATTCAATGACCTGTATTATGCCATAAATAACAGTGACGAGAAGTGACTTTTAGAACTTTGTGTGGCACAGTAACTGAGACAATTGCAAACAGCATCAGGGATATCCTCTCAGGATAATCCTGTCTTAGTGTCTTTTGCGTTTAATACTTTTCTCTTCCTGGGCTAACTGTTCACATTATTATTCATCCCCATCTGTTACTTTTGTACAGTGTATTGACATTCATAAAATGCTCTCACCTGTGAAACTCTCTGCTCTCTGCTCTATGGGTGAAGTTTGCAGAAACTTTCAGAAGTGAAAATGCCAGTGGGTGATTGATTTCAAGAGACCTAAAGAGGATCAAAAGGTGGCAGGTATGAACATTCAGGTCCAGAATACAGGGACACCAGTGCAAACTTTTTTCTACAACAATGAAATTTAGTCACTATTTCATAACCCCATTCCTTCTGATGAGGGTGAGAAATTTTAATCTAGCTTGATGGCAGGATAAACTCAGTCATTTCAGATTTAATCTTTTTCCTCTCTCCTTCCTTTTCCCTGAGGAACTTATAAAGCTGGTGACATAGCAGTTGGGGAGGTGGGCACACGGAGCATCAGGATGATGGCAGGAGTTTTCTTGTCCATGATAAGCATCTGACCATTCTGGTGTCTGCAGACCTGTGTGTCTGTGATGGGTTCTCTCTCACAGCCATGTTCCCAGCAGTCTTGTGTTGATGGTCCACAAGCTCTGTCTCTTCCCCACTGAGGACACCATCAAATCTTCATGCATCTTAGGGGTCCAGAAAAGTTCCATGAGACTTGGAGGGACACGTCAGAACTCTTCCCTATGTCTCCTTGACTACAGCAGAGCCTCATTGATGCACAGTGGGGACCTTACCTGGACAACCTGTGCAGGTCTCCCTGCTTTCAGATTCCCAACCTTTCATAGGGCTTCACAAGTTTATATAGGAACTCAAAGCCTGAGTATTGACTGCTATTATTCTCTGAATTCCTGCCACCACAGTCCTTCCCTAGGAGGTGTGTGTGTGTGTGTGTGTGTGTGTGTGTGTGTGTGCACAAGTATGTGCTAGGAGAGGAAATAGCCTCCTGATCTTCTTCTACCTCAAAGTCTTTGCCTGTCCTCAGACTCAGCATTCTCTGTATTCAGCACATGAAGCCCTTTTTCAGGAACAAAATGCTGTTTATTAAGTACTTTGCCAACCACTGAGTTAAATTCTTTCCACATGAGTAGTTCCTTCAGTCCTCACAACAAAATATGTGCTGAAAGTATTTCTCTTTTACAGTTGAGGAAACTGAGTCACAGAGCAATCATGAAGGCTTCCCCAGACCCTGAAGCCAGTAAGTAGTGAAATTAACTCAAACCTAGGCAATTCCAGGCCTTGTTAACAGCCACACTGGCCCTGCTGCTTCGTACACATGACTTCTCAACCAGAGCCCACTCTTAGCCAGCCTGGATTGTCTTTGCTCACTGATGTATAGCTGTGGTGGTACTGTGTGCCTACTCAGATCATGCAAGCAGGTGGTTCTTCCTTGAGGGTGCCTGGAAGAGAGGCCATCTGCCCCATGTGTCTGAGCAGACTGGTCCTGGGGAAGCCCACGGCAGGGGTTGCTTTCATCCTGGATCTGGGAGGGGATCTGTCAGCTGACTGCTGCCAGGACCCTGACGAAGGGGCAGTCTAGTCTTCTCCCTGTCAAGCTAGAGAGGTGATGAGTGCCATGACTCTCAGGATGCGTTTTGTCAACTCCACTCCTGACACCTGTTGCCAGGAACCTCCTGTTTCCCCTGCAGTTAATCACCTAATGTTAAATCTGAAATAATTTTTGAGGGTGGCAGGCACATAGCCTGTGAGGGAGGAATGTGGGGATGTCAACAGGCCTCCCCTGAAACACAGTAGGGAGGGGACAGTGAGTTCTTTAGGCACAGAGATTTATATTTGAGACCTGGAGAGTGTCACAGACAACCTGTGTGAATGTGGGCAATGGTTCATCCTCTCTGAGCCATCCTTTCACAAAGAATAAGGAGTGGTGATGAGTAATGTGCTCTGGGAGGCTTCATGCAAGGACAGGGACATTCTAGGTCATTCTCCCTCCACTTTATCCCCCTCAATTAGGATGGGAAAAACCAGAGACAACTGATCTGTCCCAGGCCTCAGGTCCAGACAGTCATAGATAAGCTGAAAAACATGACCTTCTGTAGCTCTGAGGGACTCCTAAATAAAGTCTGTGCCACATGATGAAAAATATTATTCAACTGAGACTTTAAATAGCTGATGCATCTTGGGCTGAAAGGTGGCCTGCAAAACAGCCAGAGCAGCCAGCACTCCACAATAGGGGCCTGAGAAGGGGCTGAATCACCCTTCTTGGTGTTGCAGGGTCCTGGGAGCCCCTTCAGGAGCAACTGATTTTGTTCAGGGCTTCCCAAAAAACCACAGCTGTGTTCCACCTCCCACACGCCCTCAGCAGTGCTCAAGTTACAAACAAGTTTTATGCCACCTCAATATCCTTAAAAGTGGCTCTCAAACTCAGGGTGCATCAGAACCACATAGTATGTTATTAGACCACTGATTATAAGGTTTCACCCCAGATTCCTGCCTCAATGGGTCTGGGAGGGGCCTGAGAATTCACCGTCCTCACAAGCTCCTAAGAGATCATGTTGCTGCTACAGTGGGACCGTACTTGAGAACATTGCTCATGCAGCAATGCTCTCAGCCTTGGCTTTCTATTAGAATCAGCTGGCAGATTCCACAGACCCAGTACCCATGCCCTACCCTAGATGAATTAAACCGACCCTATAGTGTGGGACCCCAGCATCAGTATTTTCTTAGCTCCTTGGGTGATTCTAATACGCAGGCAAAGTTGAGACCCATTGCTCCAAGTAATCAAGCTACTGCCTTGGAGAAGACCAGGGCACAGCATGAGGAGGTAACACATAATGACTGATTTGGAAGTTGAGATAATGGGCAGATAACTGAGAGTTGAAATAACTGACATCTCCAGAAGCCACTGGAATCCCAGCAAGAAGTAGTCCCATTGAGTTCCAGAAGATTCCTAGGCAAAGTCTGATTGGTGACTGCTAAAGCAAACCCCATCTGTACTTTTTATCACTCCTTAAAATCAGGCCTGAGGGCAATCAGCAGCTCTGGGAACTTTAAGAAATGCAGAATCTCAGGCCCCATTTACCTAATCAGAATCTGCACTTGAACAACAACCCCAGCTGATTCTTGTACACTTTAAAGTTTAAGAAGTGCTTATCTGTGAGGTAGGTGGGATCTGGCAGCACTTAAGCAGGGGCTGAGAGGCAAAATCTACTCAAACCCAAGGTTGTCCCAGGGGCCAACTCAAATCCAGAGAACCCTGGAAAGTTGAGGACTCCTGTTTTATATTTAAATTACCTGGAGAGCTATGTGGAACCCCCAGTTTGCCCTCACCCCATCCAATGACCTGACTGAACCCTCAAGCCTGAGACTATCATGTCCACCATGCCTGGATAGAGTTATAACCACATCCTAACCAGAGCCTAGCACAGTGATCTTAATCATACAGATAATTTTTAAATCTCTTCAATGCTTGAGCCGTGCCCAATCTAATTTACCTCAGAAGCTCTGGGGTGGGGTCCAAGTGTGTCAGGACCTTAACATTCCCCAAGTGATTCTAGTTGGAACCAGAAAGTGCCCACAGTAATCTTCAGAATTGTTTCTTTTGACATCCCTCAAACATCCTCAGTGTTTTCCTGCCTGTCCCTCCTTCCTCTCTGCCATTAAGTTGGACACAGGATGTTCCAAATGGGAAGATACTGTGGGCTTCCTGCCAGACAGAGAACATTATTCTGCACACAAATCAAATTTGGTTATCTTTGCTGAGCTTGCAAATGGCAAGAGAGCTACAGTCCTCTGATTGTCCAATTTTTCAACAAAATACCCATAAGTTCAAGCAGCTGCTATCAGATTGTGGCTGTGACACCAACAGAGACCACTGAGCAAGCAACATCCAAGGGACTGAGGCCAGAACAAATTTCTCTTGGGCCATTCCATATTTCAGTGGTAGCATGCATGCAAGTATCCTGCTTGTCAGTGAAAGAATTCACTTTTATGTCACCTCTTGCATTCTTCTAAAAGTCACTAAAAACAAAGATTTTATTAACTGGCTATTAGGAGGACTGTTTGGGACTGATCTTGCTTGGGGTAACTTTATGTCTTCTGTGATGCCCACAAGAATAGAGTCAGTTTATTCACACTAAGAAATAAATGATTGTTAGTACTTTGTAAAAAAAAAAAAAAAGGTTATAAGGTAATTGTTTAGTTTCAATGCATATCCTATTGCAAAAGCCCTTGGATTTTGCCAACAATTTTGTGCAGTGAAGCACATATTATGATTCCCATCTGTTGTGAGCTGAATGATGACCCCAAAGATATGTCCAATTTCTAATCCTTGGAACCTGCAGATATGACCTTATATGGCAAATGGTGTGATTCAGTTAAGGTTTTTGAGAGCACTTACTTATTCTGGATTGATCCTAAATGCAATCACATGTATCTTTATTGAAGAAAAGCAGAGGAAGTTTTGACACAGACACACACAGAGGAGAAAGCAGTGCAAAGGTGGGGGCAGAGGTTGGAGTGATGCAGCCCCAAGGCAAGGACACCAGCAGCCACCAGAAACTGAGAAGATGCTAGGAACATTTTAGACGTCCTTGAAGGGAATGCAGTTTTGCCAACATTTTAGCCCTGTGAAACTGATTTTGGACTTCTCAACTCCAGAACTGTGAACGAATATATTTATTTTTGTTTAAAGCTACCAAGTTGTGGTAATTTGTTACAGCAGGCAGAGAAAACTAATACAGCCTCTTCAAATGCATTTGTTCCACCAACATTCACAACATGCCAGCTGTGGGAGAGGTCACTGGGATCCAGGGACCCAGAGAATAAACCAGACTCAGTTCCACTTCCCTGGAGCATTTATCCCAGGGAGGCAGACGGCAGTGAGTGTGCTCACAAGTGTGGAAGTAGAAGCAGAGAATGGCAAGCACTAAAGGAACTAAAGCCAGGAATGTAAGAGTAAGTGCCCAAGGTGAGGGCAGAGGGTGGTCAGATGGAGGAAGGCAGCTGACATTATATGTGGTCACAAGCTCTCTCTGGGGAGACAACATGTGAGCTCAGACCTAAGTGGGACAAAGTACTCAGGCATGGGAAGATGAGCACAGAACAACCAAGGGGCAACCATGTGGAGCCTGGAGGCCAGCAAGAGTTGGTGTGCTAGAGAAATAGCAGCCAGCATGTGAGCAAGGACCGAGTGGGGAGGTGAGAGCAAGATGGAGCTGGCGACCTAGACAGTAGTTGCCTTTTATTCGAAGATATGGTGTCAAACAAGGGGGTGACTTGACCTTCCAAATTAGAAGCACCCTATAATGCTTAAAGTTCCTGCATTTATTTCCCACAATACATAGAGTAGAGGGAAAAGAAGTATTAGGGTATACTTGCTTTTATGTGCTGCCTCCTCCAAAATAGTTCTTTGGAGGCACAGAGCCTAAGATTTTAATAAAAGGAAGGAGAGCAGAGGAGTAGAGGGACCAGAGGTGTAGAACATGAAGGCTGCTCTGCCTGATTTGCCCCAAGTAGTCCCCCAGAGTTCTGCCAACTCAGAGGCAGCCAACTCCCCTCAGGCTGAACACGGGGGTTTTGGGAGTGAAGGGTAGCCTAGCTTTAGATCTGCCACTTGTTTTTCCCACAGAGGGAGGAGAAGTGAAAATGTGAGTCATGTTCCAGTACAGTGTTGGGGTCCTCAGTGCAAAAACAAGCTGTTTCCACAGGTTGATCTGAACCATCTCCTAACTTAAGTTATTACAACTAGTCATTTGGTGAGGAACTCTGTCAGCTCACTGTGTTCTCTCCACCCTCTCACTTCCTCGCTTCAGCAGGCCATTCTCAGGACAGTGCTCCAAGATTGAGAACAATATGGCACAATCACTGCCTCAGACCTGAACCCCAAGGGCATAAGGGCCGTGCAAGGCCCACCTTCCAGGAATCCCTCATCGGGAAGGGGGTGATCCCACTCCTTAAGATCTCTGAGGGGATTTGCCCCAATACCACTTAATGACTGTGGGGTGGGCCAGTGGGAAGAACAGATAGTTAGAGTGTCTTTTCATGTGAGAAGTATCCAAAGTTGCCTCTGCTTTGGCTGCCGTGAGTAATGACGTCCACCAAAGTCAGATTTTTCTGACTGTCCAAATTGCCAAACAGAGCTAATCACTTCCTTCTGGTAGTCCCTCTACATTTTGTTTTTAAATTTAAAGACCTGGCAGGCCCTACAAAAGGCCACGACCAGAGCTAAAAGTTTTGGAAGAGATGAATGGTGGCAAATTAGTGAAGAGGGGACTCCGGAGGAAGTTAATTTTGCACTCCTGGTGGAAGCATTGCCAGGGGACAGGAGAGAAAGAGTTTTCATTCCAAAGCTTCCATTGCCTAGTCCTAAAATCAGTTTTATTGTGTTCCTATGCTCCTTGGTTTGCCCCATTATGCAATGGGTACAGTAATTGTGATAAAGCTTCAGGACACAGGATATACCAGTGGTTGGTTTATTCATCCCCTATCTAGGCATTGGGCTAGGAACTGTGGAAAATACAGAAGATGTAGAATTTTGGGCCTCTGTGCTCAAAGAGCTTAGAATGTAGCTGTGAAGAGGAGAGCAACCTATTCAAAAGAAGCAGATAATGAAAGTGTCTATCATAATGTTTTTAAGGTGAGCATTGAAATCCCCTAGAGCAGCAGTCCCCAACCTTTTTGGCACTAAGGAACATTGTTCCTATGAGAACCTAATACTTATGATCTGAGGTGAAGTTGAGGCAGTGATGCTAGTGCTGTGGAGCAGCTGCAAAAACAGATGAAGCCTCACTTGCTTGCTGTCCGCTCACCTCTTGCTGCATATTCTGGTTTCTAATAGACAACAGACCTTACTGGTCTGCAGCCCAGGGGTTGGGGATCCCTGCCCTAGAGAGCAGTGGGAGCAGGTTGCCTGACCCACCCCAGGGTTTCTGATCTCGTAGATCTTGGAGGGACCCAAGAATCTGCGTTTCTAACACACTCTCATGTCTTGCTGAAACCGCTGGCCCAAAAACCACATTTTAAGAACTGCTGAGATAGCAGAAGCACAGAAAAGGAAGAGTTGGGCACTGGAGTTAGCTGGAACACTGGGAAACATAAACACCTTCTTTGCTGCTTTATTAATACAAAATCGGGGGTGTCCAGTGATGGGAGAGTCCCAGGAATGGTTGTCCTGCTGTTTCCACACACAGACAATGATTCCTAGCAAAGTGCAGCTTCCCCATGGGAATAAATCTGTTTTATTTAATTTCCAAACCATCATGGACTAATATTTTTGTAAAATAAAAAACCATAAGTGTGGCTGTTTCAGCAATGTTGTAATGCCATAAAAGTTTCCAAATGCTCATCCTATCACCAACTGGTAACAAGCTCATGGCCTGGCCACTTTGAGGGGCACCACTTAATATCTTCCACGTTCCCAAGAGGTCTTCATACTTGCATCCTGAACATGGCCCAGTGCCTAGCACTGGCTGAGCACCAGGGAGCTGCTGTGGGGATGTTTCTTCTGGGACTGCTCCCTGAAAGGAGGTGCAAACCCACTGGAAAAAAACAAAGGAAAGTTGTAGCACTGTGTCCACTCACATAATTAAGGCAGGAATTGAAGAGCAGGGCAGATCCCACCCCTCTAGCCCCTAACTAGCTTTTGGGGCATCATTTTCACACAGTCAGGAGAGATGATTCTGGAGGCAGCAGCAGGCACTGGGGCTAAGGGAAGAGCCCTGACAAGACCCCCGAGAGGAGCTAAAGGCACTGTGGCCAGCTCTCCAGCCCAGCTCCACACCCCTAAGCTGTGCCAATATCCCAAAGAAGGGTCAAGTCTGAGTGGTCAGCAGCTGCTACCCACAATGGCCTCTGTGACTGAAAAGACTGCCTGGGACCCCGGACATTCCTGTTTCTGACCTCTCTCACCGGCTCCATTCCTGGGCCACAATGGGGTGCTGTTCACTCTCTCACCTTCAGGAAATTTTGAGGCCCCAGTCCTGGCATTGTTGGGAATGACAGGTGGATGATAAGCCCCAGGAGACTCATAGGAGCCAGAATTGCCTTAAAGATGTCACAAGAAGCCAGGCTGTGAGCCTGAGCACCTTGCAGGGAGCTACCTGAAACCACTTACCTCTCATTGACCACTGCTTGAGTGGCTAGCTGGACCTTGTCTGGAAGCTGGACCTTGGGGAGAACATTGAGTGGGGAGGAGCAGCAGGCACAGCCAGCTGAGGTCTGCAGAAGTCTGATGCTTCTGTGGGGAAGAGGAGAGCTTTATCTGTTTTGCTTTGATTTTACTGAATATATGTCCAAACAACAAACCTTTACTTTCTGCCTTTAACCCTGGACAACACTGTGATTTTCCTTTCGGCCTTTCCGTGGCATTCAGTATTTTTTCAACATTCTCTGAATGCTTACTTAAATGCTGGAAAAGTAGGGGTTATAAATATAAACCAACAAGAGTCCCACTCTTGAGGCACATAGGGTTCTATGGGTTGTATCTGTTAGCTATTGCCGAATAAGAAATCACCCTAAGCTAAATGGCCTACAAACTATACCATTTGTTTCAAAAATACCCACTTATAATGCTGTGGGTTAGGAGTTCAGTCATCTCTGCTCCACAGAGTGTTAGCTGGGTGGCTGGCCTGGGGCTGGAGGACCACGATAGTCTCACTCATGTATCTGAGCTCTCAGCTGAGGTTGTTCATTTCTCTTCCCTGTGGCCTCGTTTTCTACATAGTGTCTCATCCTCCAGGGCCTTTCTTTCCAGATGGATAGTAATAAACTTCTTCACATGTGGCTGGATTCCAAGAGAACAAATAAAGAGATTTACAGTGACTGAGGCCTGAGTCCCATTTCCAGAGGGTCTGCTTTCATTGGTTTGAAGTGCAGTCTGGACATCAGTCTCTTCAGGTGCTTCTCTGGTGAGTGACTGAGAACCCTGGGTCTAGCCCTTCATATCCAAGTGCAGCTTACAGGCCAGTAGCAAAGGTACCTCTGGGGGTATGTTAGAAATGCAAAACCTTAAGCCCCTCACAGAAAGCAGAGTACTTTCATGTTAGTGGAACTATGACTGTCATTAAATGATGGCAAATTCATCCAGAAGGAGCAATGTTGGACCTGTGGCTCCTTCTCCTCCACCACAGGTGTTCTGGATAACAGACCTCCAGGTGATCTCCCAGCTCTGTACATCCCACACAGAGGTGTTCCCAATATAACAGAGCCATCAGGAGTGATAAAAACAGAAAGAAATATCCACATTCATTAGAACTACGGGGAGATGAGAGGGCAGAAGGAGGTGGATAGTTTGTGCTGGGGTGGGGGAGATGAACAGGGCATGTAATGCAAGTGACAAGGACATTTGAAGGCAATTCTAGCTGCCTCCTGCCATTAAATTGGTGTCTCTATCTCTGTTTGTAAAATGGTGATGGTATACTTCAATTCCTGGCCATCTACTTTTGCCCTAGGTAGCTGAAGATTTCTGCAGAAAAATTACACACCCTTGCAGATGGGTGCCTGCTGGATTCTTCTCTCGCCTCACTCCAAATCTGATACATCCCAGAGTCCAGTCCATGGTCTCTCTGCTGTATGTCATCCTCTAACCTAAGTCTGCCCCTCAACATGTCTTGACTGCTCATTTGAGTCCCTACCCTGTCTCCCTGTCTTGCACCCCCAAATCCAGCTTGCATGTAGCTACCTGAGTCAGCTACTGAACAGCAAGCTTTTGATGATTCCAACCCTGCCACAACTCCACAGCAGCAGAATTTTAAAAATCAGCTTTTTGGGGGGGCAGCACACAATGCCCATCATAACCTATTCTCTCTCCTCCCAAGTCTAGTTCCTGCGACACACCCCCTAACCCTGGATGCTTGCAGTTCCCTCAGTAGGTGACAATTCTGGGGGATCTGTGTCCTTACCCTATTATTATTCCTGATGCTAGCATATCCTTCCCTCCTCCTCTGCCTAGCTAACCCCTGGTGCTCCCAGGAGCAAAGAGTGGAGAGGGTTGCCCCCTGGAGTTTGCACTTGGTGCATTTGTGTTCTTGGGTCCAGCTCAGGTGGCACTTTGCCCTTGAAGCCATCTCTGATATTAGGACATCACGGGAGTGCTTCCTGCCCAGCCAGCTTCCATAAAAACCCCATGCGTGCTTCTAGAAATATGTTTGTCTAGTACAGCTGTTGTGGGCCACATGTGGCTGCTTAGCACTTGAAATGCTGAGCACTCAACTAGTCCCAGTTGAGACGTGCTGTTAAAGGTAAAATACACAACAAATTTTAAAAACTTTGTGCAAAAAAGAAAAAAAATGTAAAATAGTTTGTTAATATTTGTATTAATTACATGTTGCATAATATTTTGGATATATTGGATTAAATAAAATATTTTATTAACATTAACTTATCTGTTTCATTTTATTGTTTTTATTTTTATTTTTGTAATAACTTTTTTATTTTTAAATTACAATTGACATACAATATTATATTATTTTCAGGTGTAAAACATGGTGATTTCACATTTATGTAACTTACAAAGGGATCACTCTGATATATCCAGTACTCATCTGAAACTATACATAATCATTACAATATTATTGACTATATTCTCTATGCTATACTTTATATCCTCATGATTATTTTTTTAACTACAAATTTGTACTTCTTAATCCTTTCCCCCCTTCACCTATTTCTTCCAAGGTCCCTCCCATCTGGCAACCATCAAAATTTTCTCTGAATCTATTAGTTTATTTCTGTTTTGTTTGTTCATTTATTTTTGGTTTTTTTTTTTTAGATTCCACATATAAGTGATGTTAATATAGTATTTCTCTGTCTGATTTAATTCACTCAGTAAAGTACACTCTAACTCCATCCATGTTGTTGCAGATGGCAAGATTTCAATTTTTTTTTATAGCTGAATAATGCTCCCTTGTATATATGTATCACTTCTTTATCCATTCATCTATTGATGAACACTTAGGTTGCTCCCATATCTTGGCAACTGTAAATAATGTTGCAATGAATATATGGATACATATGTCTTTTCAAATTAGTGTTTTGGGTTTCTTCAGATAAATACCTAGAAGTGGGATTACTAGGTACTTCTTTGTCTCTTGTTATAACCTTTGTTTTTAAGTCTATTTTGTCTAGTATAATATTGCTACCCTAGCTTTTTTGTTGTTGTTTGTTTCCCTTTTCATGAAATATCTTTTTCATTTCTTTACTTTCAGTCTTTCAATCTGAAATGAGTCTCTTGTAGGCAGCATGTTAAGGATCCTGTTTTCTTATCTATTCAGTCACCCTATCTTTTGATTAGAGCATTTAATCCATTAACATTTAACATAATTGTTGATAGATACATAGTTATTGTCGTTTTTTATTCATACTTTTGATCCTTTTGTCTTCTTAAAAAGTTCCTTTAACATTTCATGTATTACTGCTTTGTTGGTAATAAACTCCTTTAGACTTTTCTTCTCTGGAAAACTATCTGATCTTCAATTGTAAATAATAGCTTTGCTGGATAGAGTAATCTTGGTTGTACATTCTTTTCACAACTTTGGATATTTCGTGGCAATATTTCTGATCTGCAAAATCTCTGCTGAGGAATCAGCTAACGGTCTTATGGGAGCTCCTTTGTAGGTAACTAATTGCTTTTTTCTTACTGCTTTTGAGACTCTCTTTGTCTTTAACCTTTGGCATTTTAATTATGATGTGTCTTGATGTGGGCCTCTTTGGGTTCACCTTGTTTTGGACTCTATGTGCTCCCTGTACTTGTACATCTATCTCTTTCTCCAGGTTAGGGAAGATCTCCATCATTATTTTTCAAATATATTTTCAGTTTCTTGCTCCCTCACTTCTCCTTCTGGTATCACTATGATATGAATGTTCTTACATTTGATGTTGTCCCTTAAACTATCCTCATTTTTTTAAATTCTTTTTTCTTATTGCTACTCTGATTGGGTGTTTTCTGCTACCTTATTTTTCAAATTGCTGATTCGATCCTCTGCTTCATCTAATTTACTGTTGAGCTCAACTAATGTATTTTTTTTATTTCAGTTATTGTGTTCTTCATTTCTGACTGGTTGTTTTTTAGGTTTTCTAGCTCCATTTTTATGTTTTCTGTCTCTTCGCTGAAGTTCCACTGAGATTGATGAGCATCGTTATAACCTTGAACTTTGCATTTGGTGGATTGCTTGTCTCCATTTTGTTTAGTTCTTTTTCTGGAGCTTTGTTTTGTTCTTTCATTTAGAAAATATTTTTTTGTCTACCCATTTTGGCCACCTCCTTGTTTGTTTCTGTTTTAGGTAGAGCTGCTATGTCTCCTGGTTATAGTAGAGTGACCTTATGTAATAGGTATTCTGTGGAGTCCAGTGGCACAGTCTCCTTGGTCACCTGAGCTGAGTGCTCCAGTTGTGTTCCTTGTGTGGGTTGTGTGTACCTTCCTATTGTAGTTGAGCCTTGATTGCTGTTGGCACATCAATGGGAGGGACTGACCCTCAGGCTGGTTGATTGTGAGGATTAGCTGTAGTGGAGGAGCTGTTGTGCAGGGGCTGACCCTGCAGAGCAGGATTTGCTCTAGCAGGGCTCTGGTGCCTGTTGAGTCTGCCCTTTATGTGTATT
Organism: Macroglossus sobrinus; assembly: GCA_004027375.1. NCBI lineage: Eukaryota > Metazoa > Chordata > Mammalia > Chiroptera > Pteropodidae > Macroglossus > Macroglossus sobrinus. The sequence continues at coordinate 55,832 of PVKZ01001939.1, read as the reverse complement.
GTTTGTAGGGATGATTGGGTGGTGCTCTGGTGTGATCTGAAGCTGACCACCAGGTGTCTTGGTTCTGGAGCCTCTTGGAAGGAGCTCTGGTGCAGGACAAGTTTAGCTGCTGTCTGTGTCCTCTCTGGGGCCACTTGATATGAGCTACAAAATGATCTGAAAATGATTGCCACTCTGCTGGGCTTGGAGGTGCCTGGCAGAGGTTAAGCTGCAAATCAAGTCCAGCTGTTACTAATGCTGGTCTTGGGGCTGCTTAGCAAAAGGTACAGGGTAAGCCAAGGCCACATGCTGCTTGTTTGGGGTTTGTGAACTTTTGAGACAGTTCATAAAAGTCCACAGATGCACTAAGGGCACTTGCATGGAAAAGCCACTGTAAGCAACTTGGGTGGACCAGGAAGTTGGGCAGGGCAGGGCCTCAGGGAATCACCAGGGCAGAATGAATGGTAACAACGAGGTTGATGGAGACTCAGATATGATGCTAGTCTTCCTGTGCTGGCTGGGTAGTGGGAGGACTCAGCAAAATAACAATGGCTTCAGCCAGCATATCTGCCTGGGAGAAAACTCCCCCTCTACCTCTTGCCCTGAAGCCGAACATTCAATTCTCCCTGTATGTCCCTAGAAACTTTTAAGCTGTTGCTCAGTGCTGGAGTTCAGGGCAAGTGAGTCTGTCAGCGAGTAAGTCCTTGTGTGAACTCTTTAAGAGGAATTTCTGGGACTCCAGCAGCCTTTCATCTCATTTAGCCACAATCTCCACTGGTTTCACAGCCAGAAATTATGTGGACTTCTCTTCTCGGCACTGGAACCCTAGACGGGGGAACCTGGTGTAGGGTTAGGACCCCTCACTCTTCAGGGAGGACCTCTATGGCTGAGATATCCCTCCTGGTTTTTAACCACCAGACATGGGTATAGGACCAGCCGTTCCTAATCTCTGTCCCTCCTACCTGTCTTGATATGGCTTCTTCTGTATGTCTTTAGTTATAGGACTTCTGTTCAGGTAGACCTCAGGTGATTCTCAATGATGGTTCTTCTGTAGTTTAGTTGTAATTTTGAGATGGTTGTGGGAGGAGGTAAGCACAGTGTTTACCTACTCCACCATCTTGACCAGAAGTCTCCCTTGTTTTACTTTTTTTTAATATGGCTACCAGAAAGTTTTAAATTGCTCATGCAGCTTACTTTTCTATTAGATTATGCTGATCTAATAATTTTTTCTCCTTGAGTCCTTCTTTATTAGTTTTAACCTAGGGCAAATTATTTAACTTCTCAGAAACTGTATTTCCTTTTTATAAAATGTAGGCAGTATTATTTCTATCTTTTAGGGTCATGGTGAGAAATAATCATGCACCCAACATATTTGTTTCCATGTATTAGGTAGAGCTGCTATGTCTCCTGGTTATAGTAGAGTGGCCTTATGTAGTAGATGTCCTGTGGGGCCCAGTGGCAGTCTTCCTGATCACCTGAGATGAGTGCTCCAGTTGTGTTTCTTGTGTGGGTTGTATGTACCCTCCTGTTGTAGTTGAGCTTTGTTATAAAATCTCTATCAGTATAACATTAGTTGTATTATATAGAATTAACAGTTATAGTGACCTTGGTGGTCTGGACTGACGTATTCATTTAAGACACATAGATTTTCATACAACATATGACACATAGTAAATGGTTCATGCACAGACTAGAGGTTGATTCATGTGCAACAGCCCAGCTCTGGTAGATGCCCCATTAGGACAAGTTTACCTTTCTGCCTTCCCCTCAGTGATCTGTGCCTGAATCTTTTTGACTCTGGTGTCCGCCTGTCTGACCAGTGCACCTACAGCCTTAGAAGCCTCATCCTCTTCTCTCTCCCTCTCCAAACCTCCTTCTATGTTGTTCTAGCCTGATACAGATATTTTGTCCCTGACAAATGCTTCTGGAGAAGTGCTGCCAGGCAAGTCCCACTGGGAGCGGTCTCCTCAGGAGCCATGAGTCACTCCGACACTTTCATTGTTGTTGAAGGCAAGCAACCAGATATTATTTTCATAGCTATTTCTGGGCCCTTTTCAGAAACATCCTTGTCTCCACACATGAACTTCCAGACCAGCAGCAAATCATTCTGGATAAATGTTAGCTACTTTGAATCCTGAGAAAGAAGAGCCTGGGGTTTGTCTGCAGAAAATAAAATGCCACTGTTCTGATACTGATATGGGTATAGCAGGGGTGGGCACTAGCCCTGGGAACCAGAGTCAAGGCCTCTGCATTGCTAAAGCCAAGCGCCTTTGGAGTAATCATGAATTTGCCATGGGATGTCATTTGGACTGGATTGAGTGACTTGAGTTTGAAACCTAGTATCAATGCTCCATGGAGGCTTTCTCCAACTCTCATGAAGGTCAATAGAATTCCAGGTTGAGCTAATGTCCAGACATGGCCCAGTCCACACTCAGGTCTCTACAATCACACTTGCTGGGAAATATGGACCTTCAAACACTCTTTCTGGGAGCCTGTAGTCAGCTATTTGGCAGAAGACAATTTAGAAGTTGGAATGATTGGTAGACACAGCAATCAGAAAGCAGGACATATCCCCTCAAGGCCAACTGCTGCCTCAACTAGCAAAAGAGTGAGAATTCTGAACCATACATCTTGGGGCCATCAGGGTCCATAATAACCATGAGCCTAACCGCCTGCCTTAAACATGAGAAAACTGGAGCCCAGAAATGGGGAGGTGATCCGAGAGGGCTGGAGCCCAACCTAGGTCTTTTTACTCCCAGACCAGCTACCTATCAGGGCTCCTTGCAATGGGCTGATGTCAAGACTTAAACAAGAAACATTCTTAGCCCTAGTTCCTGTTTAATAACACACAGCTAAGGATAAATGGCACCATTCTCACACTGCCTAAAATACATTATTAAAGACTCACTGATCTGAGGTCCCGGGTTAGCCACAAATATCTGGATGAAGGTATTAATTCTCAACAATTTCTACTTCAGGCAGTGCCTTCCTCCAAGATGATACCCCAACACAAAGTAATGGTGGTTCACAGAAAGCATGGTGTGAAGGGAAATGCAGGAAGCATCATCATGGGGCATGGGATGCTATCTGAGAGGGACAGCTGCAGTGGGGACAGAGCCTCTGGGAGGCCAGAGGATGAATAGCCTAGACATAACATGAGAAGAAGTAAAGTAACTACCTCAATTCGGACAAATTAAATTATTGGCTCCAATTCTTTGCTTCTCCTTGTACCCATGCCCCTGCCTTATAACTCCACAAAAAGCGGAGGGGACTTCCAATCTGATTTGGTCTTGGTCACAGGCCTTGCTTTTGTCAATAGGATGTGGGCAGAGAAGCCAGCATGTCTGTTCCCAGGCTCTCTTATTTCTGCTGTCACTGGGACAACAGCACCCCCTGGTTGCCTGCTGTCTCCACCCTAGTACTCAAAAGAAATCCAGCTGAAGCCGAACCTGAGCCCTCCTGGCATTGAGGAGCCCAGTGCAGATGGCCAGGCAGTGTGGAACAGAGCCATCTGTCAGCTGCCCCTGACAGGGCATGGTTGATGCTTGTCATGGCCCAAGAGATCCTCACCTTCTAGAGGGTTGGTAAAATTTGGAGAGAAAAACAGACACTGGATGGTCAACTCAGGCTAGAGGGAGACTATGAACAAAGGCATGAGGTGGGAAAGGACATTGAGGATTTAAAGAACAATAAATAGCTCAGAGCATCTGGGGCAGTGCTACCCAAAGAACTTTCTGTGATAATAGAAATGTCCTATATCTGTGCAGTCCAGTGCGGGAGCCATCAGCCACACAGGGCCATTAAACACTGGATGCAGTTAGAGATGCTGGGAAACTGAATTATTTTATTTAATTTTTATTTAGTTGATATTTAAAGAGCCATGTGTAACTACTTACTGGACAGTACAGGTCTGGAGCTTTGGGTACAGGAGGACTGAAGTAAGGCAAGGCTGGAGTTCCATTTCACTCAGAGTTTTTGAGCTAAAGGGGCCCCAAAATTAAAACAGCACTTGCCGTGTCCCAGGCCCTACACACAGCTAATCACATGTTATCTCATTGAAACTCCCCAGCATCTTTGTAAGATAGAACATGTTATTAACCCATTTACAGATGAAGAACCTGAGGCACAGAAGTGCTAAGTGCTGTGCAAGGTCACTTGAAGGGCAGAGACCAATGCCAAAGCTTTTGCATTTACCACCTCCCAATCCACACTGGCATAGCCAGCCATGTCCAAAGGCTTATTTCTGTGGTTTTCCTTTTTGGGGGCTGGCTTTGCCTGCTACCCTCTGCCTCAAAAAGCAGCATCTGAGACAGGGTGGAGGGGAGCATACATCTCTCAGGACCTGTCTCCCACTGGTCAAGGACAGACCCAGGCATGTTCTGCACCAGCTGAGCTGAGTGGCTCCCAGTGTCCCTCACGAGGACCTGGACAATTGAGAAGAGGTGTGGTCAGACCATACCTGACCTGAGCTTATTATCACACTAAAGGTGGAAGCAAACAAGTGGCTGACCCATATTGCATAATTCCACTTACATGAAAATGCCCAGAATAGGTCTTAGTCAGAAAACATGTTAGTGGTTGGCAGGGACCAGGGAGAGGGGAGTGGGTGCTAATGGGTACAGGCTGCTTCATGGGCTGAGAAAAATGTTCTGGGCATAGATGATGGTGATAATTGATAGTGAATTTTATATTATGTGAAATTTACCTCAATTATAAAAAAGTGGGCTGAAAGAAGCATGACAAGAGAAAAGAATTGCAACCCAGGGTCCAGGCTCTGTTTTTAACTAAGGGCCCAGCCCTTGAGTGCAGCCCCACCTGGGGAACAGACCTGTCCCTTCACTTGGAACAGAACCCCAAGAACTCTAACCAGGGAATCGGGGGTATTGTACAGACCTGAAAATATGGCTTAGTAGTCTCCACCCTTCCCAATTGCTGGTCACCACTCTCACCACTGTCTGAACGCCACCTCTCTCTGATTGCCTCAGACACAGTGAAGTCACAGCACATGTCCAAGGCCAGGATGGGAGTCTCACCTATATTTGGATGTTTTTTTCTTCCCAGAAGTATGAGAGAATTTGAAGCCTCAAATATCAGATGCAAACACAAACAATTCTTGCTGTGCCTTTTCTGACTTCCAGAATCTCTGCATGATAAAATGGTTACAGGAGGCTGCTAAGTTTTTTAACACAACGATATACCTGGGCCATCTTCCATTCACTATTTATTGCACATGTATAATGTGTATGGCTTTATTCTTGGCATTAGGGATGCAAATATGAGAAAACTGAGCCTATCTTCAAGAACAGACTCCTGTGAGGGAGCAGATATGTCACACACAATATAGGCAGTTAATGGTGCTGTGTGTGTGGAACACCCAGTGCAAAACCTTGAGTGGCTAGTTCTAGTGGGAGAATCTAGACAGACTTTCTGGAAATGGCTTCCAAAGTATGGAAGGGTGAACACTGCAGTGTTTTTTCTACAGAGAGTCAGAAACTACATAGAACGTTTAAGAAGTTATTGGATATGAACTGTAGTGGCTGTTGTGCTCATAAAATCCTACTGAGGCGCAGTTATGCCACAGCTCCTCCAGTATTATCTCCCCAAAGCCCTCACTCAGTTCCTGAAAAATGTCAAACTCTGACTACATTTATGGCCTTCTCAAATGCCCTTCATTCTGCCTAGAACACTGTTCTTCTCACTCTTCCAACTCAGTTTTATTTTCCCCCAGGTCTCCTCAGAAAAACCTCTAGCACATAGCTCTTCCCAGCTTTCTCTCTCTACACACCACATTTACAATTGTACCTCTCTTGGTAATTTTGCTAACCAACAGCCTCCCAGATAGACTGAAAATTCCACAAGGGAAAGACCAAAACAGTATGGTTTCTCAGTGCAGTGTAAGGCAGTATTGGGTACACAGTAGGCATTTCATAAATAGTTGCTTTACAAATGAGTCCATGAGTGAATGAGTGGCCCTACCCTTGGACCTCAGGCCTGTTCTAATCTTTGTTCCTATGATTAGCTTCTCATTCCTAACTTAACTTTGCCTCCAACCATTAATTTGCTGAATCCTGCTCACCTTTGGTATCTATCTGCCATCTTCCATGAGCTCTACTTGCTACCCCAGCTAAAACACTACCCCACTGAGCCATGGTTTCTATCCACCTTGTAATTCCCAACTCTGCTCTGTTAATCTTCTTCCCAGGGGTCATACATCACTCATTAGCCACATCACCTTCAGGTCGGCCCCAAACTCAGGGCTGCATTGTAGCAAAGAAGACAGTGAGGAAGGGGTTTCCCAGAATTGGGACAACGGGGAACCTTATGATAAGCCACAGAGAGCTTATCCAACCACTAGACTCCTGCCCCTCCACATGCACTAAAATACATTTAGACAGGAAAAGATTTCACCAGATTTGACAAGGTCATATGATGTCATTTCACTGAAGTGTTTCCAGAGATGATAAGATAAAAGAGCACCTAGGAAGTCTCTCAGGAGACATTGAGAAGCTTGACATTTGCAATACTAGGAGAAGGGAGGGGAATGGGAAAGGAGAGACGATTGCAGCCATCAGTCTCTGCCTGCATGGGGTAGCTTCGGCAACCTTGTCCCCTAGGTCGTGTCATCATCTTAACAAACACAGAGACCACGTGTTATGTCTAAATATAGCCAGGAGAATATTATACAGAATTATTCTACAGGAATGCAGAAAGCTGTTGCTCATTAAATTCAACCTGGCTTGATTTCATAATCAAATGAGGAAACTTTTTGCATATTGACTGTCAGTGCCAGCAGAACTGAGAGAGAGGCAACAAGTTCACCCTATACTCGAATTTCCACAGCAGTTTTCCCCTAGGTCTTTCTAGTAAAAAGAAGACATTTATTTGGCCTGAGAAGCAAGGAAAGCTCATGACTACAATTCTTTGTTTACCCTCTTGTGTGCTGAATTTTTTTTCTGGAGTGGAATTAGTTTCTGATCTGCAAGGGAACATCATGGAGACCTGGGTCCAAACACTGCCTCTGCCACTCACTAGCTGTGTGACTTTAAACAAGTGACTTTATCTCTCTGTGTCAGCTTCTTATCTGTAAAATGGGGATAATAATAGTAGTTCTCTCAAAGGACTCAGTGAAGTTAACTGAAATAATTCATTCAGCATTCAACAATTATTAATTGAGCACCTATTAGGTTTCAGACACTATTCTAGATGCTTAGGATATACTAGTGAAAAAAAAACAGATAAATATATTTGCCCTCATGGAGCTCATATTCAAGTGTAGATAGATTAGCAATAAGCATTAAACCTAATAAATAAGTAAATCATGTAGTATGTTAGAAGGTGATAACTGCCACAGAAAAGAGAATGTAAAGCAAGTATGCAAAAGAAAAGATGGCCACATGTTCTTGGCTACACTAATTCCCCTCTTGTTGTATCAGGACTTTCTTTGGTGACTTGCTTGACTGCGAGAATGTGGCAGAGTTATGTTCTGGTAATTCCAAAATAAGATCAGAAAAGTTTCAGCTTCCTTTTGGATCTCTTGGAATATTCTCTCTGGGATCCCTGAGCTACACATTGGAAAGGCGATGTTGAGGTGCTCTGGTCAACTGTCCAGCTGAAGCCAGCCTTGCAGCTATTCCCATTAAGACATCAGCAATGGGAAGAAGCTCTGAGGACTTTCAAAACCAGCCCATCACCAGCTGAATATGACCAAATAACCTGAATTGATGTGTGTGAAGCATAATAATTGCCCAGCTGAGCCTGGCCAGAATTTCTGACCCATTAAATCATGAGATACAATAAAATGATTATTGTTTTAAACCATTATGTTTTGGGGTGATTTGTTACTTAGCAATAGATAACCAAAACAGGATGGTAATGGGGACTTGGGTATAATGCATATAAAATCCCTTGGCCAGCTTCTGTGAAATGGTATCTGATACTATTATCTCCTTTGGTTTTCTTTTTTCATTATACGTCTCTCCTTTCAAAGGGCGCTATTTCAAAGTTAGGGTTTTCTGTTAGGTGTCATTCAAATGACGTCTGTGTTTTCATGCATAGAAACAGATTCTGTTTCTCCTCTTGGAGATGATATTACAAAAAATTAGCAATGGTAGAGAGGCTCAGACTTCAGAACTCAAGGAATGGCAGGATAAGGAAAAGGCTCCATAAAACATAAGGCATTTAGGGGACAGATATTGACTTCTGCACTTGAACCTCACTTCCACACACATACCCTTCTCACACTCAAAATTTTTTGGACTGCATTTGATGGGCAGAGAGGTTTTCCTGGCAATCATAATCTTATACAACTCTTAGAAAAACAATTACAATTGTGTCTCATTAATCCACATAAACTGCTCAAGAAACCACTGTGAAAAAAACCATGGCCACTCATATTTAAAAGCTCTCTCTCTATGTTCTATTTTGCTCAGTTCCAAATATTAAGGAAGTAAAAAAAGCCTCCCAATAGAGAATGTCTGCAGCTCATAGGCCTAAAAAGTCTGGAATTGTCTTAAAATAAAATAAAAGAATATTACTGTATTGAGTAATTAAGAATTTATTCCAAAGAAAGCAGAATCTTAGTAAATGATTCACTTAGTTGAGAGAGAGGGAGGGTGGAAGAGAGAGAAGAGAGGAGAGAGAGAAACATGCCACTGTAAAGGGTAAGTGAACACAGGTAGGCATTCTAATAAAAAATCTTAAGAGCCATAGGATAGCAAGAATTATTTGGAAATATGGATGGAATATAAATGAAGGTAAGGATGAAAAGATATAATTTAAAGCATCAAGTGATAGAAAAAATGGGTGAAGGAATCAGGTTATTCAGCTAATTGGTGAGTAATTAAATGTTTTGAAATGTTGTTTTAATAAAGGGTAACCCCCCCCAACATTTCCCACCACCAACAGATCAAGTGGATAGTGTTACATCCATTCTCTATTCCTGACAAATGGTCAAATAATGTCAATAGCATGCCACAGTACTATACTGCCACAATAATGGCAACTATTCAAATTGCAGATATAACACCTGAAAGAACTTATTTCACTTCTGGGGGTATATATTTTGCATATTTAACCCTATATGAGAGGTTATAGTTATCTCTAGAGGAGTAATTGAAATAAATCTATATTTATTAAATATCTATGATGTGCTAAGAAAGATACTTTTTAAACTATGGGGAGTATAGTCCTTATCTCAAAAGAGCTTAGGTAAAGAAGCAATAAATACATAAGGGAAAAAAATAATAATAAATATTACATGTCATTGAAGTTTATAAGAAAGAAATAGCTATAGCAAGCAACAGTATCCCTGGTTTACCATGATAGGAGAGATAAGAAGAAATAACTAAGCAAAGTGGAGACCCAATTCTTCATTCCACATTCTTATGTCAGGTTGTGGAAGGAAGGGAGAATAGGGAAGGAAACCAACTGCTGTTGAAGCCTGCCATGAGCTGGGAGTTTGAAAGCTGCTGTTCCATTTACTCTTCACAGCTATCCTACAAGGAAAAGTTACTGTCAAAGTACTGAAGATACTAGTCAAATAGAGATTGTTGGTGAGTGGTGTCAGAAACATGGCAGAATGAGAATTATCCCCAAATCTCTCCCCTTGAAACAACAATAAACTGAATATCTAAAACTCAGCAAAAAAAAAAACACCCTATCTGTACACTAGCACATCTGAGCATGAGATCTGTGCATAAGAGCTACCACAGAATATTTGCTGTAAATCCAAGACCATATTTAAAGAATAGTGAAAACAAACAAACAAAAAAAAGTATTAAAGATCATTAGAAGTTAATTAGATTCCTGAGCTTAGATCCTAGCATGAGGCTGAAAAAGTCAAAGATCCATGCCCTTTGCCCTCCATAAAGTCAAACTGTTTTAATATACCTAACATCTCCCCCATTTTCAAAAAAACGTAATTTTTTAGAGAGATTCTTGTGAGTTGGTGCTTTGCCAACATGGTTCAGTTGTTCTTTGTAAAGCTGTCTCTTATGATGAAAAGACATTACCTTGCTCAAAGAGGTCATGAGTCAAAGGTGGAACTGACACTGCACCCAGAAGAAGCACACCTGACTATCTGAGAGGTTCAGATTATTTGGCAGCTTTCTACAGCAGCATGGCTATATGCATGAGGATATATATCAACCTCTGGAGGACCCTTTTCAAAATGATCATTTCTGACACCGGCCAGAGAATTTGATGCATGATGTTGGAAGTGGCAGCCAAGAATCACTTCCCAGGTGGTTTGGGTGCAGGTAGACCATGAACCACCTATTAAAAGTTGTTTTGGATGCTTTAGATAAAAGGTATAAATATCTTTTTGCCAGCAATCTTATTCTCTGCCTCTCTACACCATATGCACCGCTCACAAGAGGTAGGGAAACTGCCACTTTGTAGATGCCTTCCACTGCATTTTATTTTATGTTAGTCAAGGTTTTTTAAGAAAAACAGAAACCACTCCAGGCATTTCAAACAAGAAATTTATTCCAGGAGATTGGTTACATGGGTGATAGATTAACTGAGAAGCCACACAAAAATTAGTGATGGCTACAGGCAGCTCTACTCTCAGGGCTAGAAGGACAAGGGGAGGATATGGTGTTGCTGAAGCTGCAGAACCTGAAAGCATGACTGGCCTGAGCAGTGAGGTCTGGGTCTACGGAAGGAGTAGCTGCCCAGTAGAAACCATGGAGGAAATACTCCTCAGAGCAGAGATGGGAAATCAGATGCTTTTCCTATCCTCATTGAGAGACTAGGGTGGAATTCTGAGGGCCCAAATAATACATATGCTTAGAGAGTACCCTTCCTCAGTTGTCCTCAGGCCTGAGTGAGCCCAGGTCAGAGATTATGATGTAATAAGTCAGAGACAGGGCCTGGACAAAGGTATTTTGAAGGGGCTGTAAATGTGCAGATAGGGTGAGATCTGACATGGTAGACCATAAACTCCTAAGAGCATGGATGTGTCTACCATTGCATGTTCAGTAATACCGCAGTGTCTGGACAAAAGGAGATGTATAGATACTCGATACATATGTGTTGAATGAATGAATGAATGAACAAATAAATAAATGCATGAATAGCAATGACTCAGAGCCCTTGGTGAGTGAGCAAACCAGATGGATACCACTGCAGGGCAGAAGAACGTGTAAAGAATGAGTGGTCAGAAATAATCAGCACTAAAAATATTAACATGTCTATCAAGGTTAATCCCAAGCAAAACATCTTTTAGCCTAAAATGAATCAAACCCCAAAAGGAGCAGATCCCCAAAAACTGAATCCAGAAGATGAGAGACCAGCTGTCCATCAACTTAGTTCATGTAGAGTTGCCACCCTCTGGGTTTACAAAAATACCAGTAGTGACTCTGATTACTGTACTCTGGTTATATTTCAGCCCTTTTCCTAAAAAGAGTGTGTTCCCACATTTCTGGTTCCATTTTGCCTTCAGACATATAGGTATTGTATATGAAAAGCAAGAATCAAAGAAAGCACTTTTCACTGTGGTACAGCTGATCAGTGGCACCACTGTAGCTCCATCTACCTCATAAGTTGGAGGAAATGGCAGAAAACCATATCCCACCTGGGTATAGGATAATAGCACCTGCTCTGCTAGTAGCTGCCTGTGGAACCTTGAATAAACCACAAGTACCTTTGCCTCCCACTTTTTCATTCCATAAGCCCCCTTCCCTTCATGTCTTTATCCATTTCTCCCTCTATTTCATTTTTTCCACATCCTTCTTTCCTCTTATCACTGCCCTCTCCTTCCTTTCTCTCCCTTCCCAGTTCTGCATGTCCTGGGACCTCATCTCCACTTTGAGCAATTCCTTGGTCTGAATTTCTATTTCCTCCAGGATGAAATGAGACTATGTGCAGACATGTCCTTGAACATCTCATCAGGGAGGAGGGCTGATACAGGGCTTTATAGAATAAAGGAGAGTGAGTTGCCTTGATTACTCCCTGAGAAACTTTAGAACTTGGGACATTTCAAATTGACATAAAAGAGTTGCAGGCATGGTCACTGGCACCTATTTCAGTCCTATCTGGTCTTTAACCAGTACTTCTGTCCCCACTGTGGGAAGCTCCTGTCATATAACTCTGGCCCTATTGCTGTACAGCAAGCATGTGGGCTGCTGTGTTTCTAGGCACCAGGGATTAAAGAATGCACCCAGCTGGTTACCCCACAACCTTCAAAATGCCAGAATTGACCACGGTGGCACCTGCAGTGAATGATAGAACTAGACAAATGAACCATAATGGGGTGACAGTTCTCAAGCCTGATTGCACAGAAAAATAACCTAAGGAGCATGTAAAAAACATCTAGATGCCAGGACCCACCCCAAACATACTGAATTAGACTCTTCAGGGGTAGAGTGCAGGCAGCCAGGCCAATTCCCTCCTGCTCATCTTAGAGAACCACAGTCCTGAAGGAACTTATCATCTAGAAATGGCAGAGTGTTTAAACCTGACTGAGATGTCTCTGGCCAAATGCTTTTGAATTCTATTCATATTCTTTACACAACAGTCAAATTGTCTATTTTTTTGGCCTACTATGCACATTTTTAAATAAATTAAACAAACCCAGCATGGCAAAATACCAATCCCTCTCTGCCTTATGGACTTGGACTTTTCTCTAAGCCCAATTTAAGCAGCATGGCACATTCTGCGACTTCTATCCCCATTCCCTATTGCCCCTGATATTTGTTTTAATATGGTTTTAGATGAACAAGAATACTATTGAGATAGCACTGTGTGATTGATTGTTCTCCTAGCCTCATTCAACAGGGGTGTCTGACTCAATGTACGGCCTTTGTCAGGACTTGGGTCTTCTCCTCAACTCCATCAGAGAGAGAGAGAGAGTCCTGAAGCTAAGGGTCTGACTACCCTTCTGCCCCCTCAAGGACGGTGCAGCCTGCTTTCTCTAGCCAAGAGTGTAACAAACACATTGCAGATACATGAAGAGAGTGTTACTTACACATCCTTTGGGGAAAATTTTTCACTCTCATTAAGGTAGGCTTTTGCCCCTAATCCAGTGGCTTTGGAGCATTTTTTATTAAATTTATTGGGGTGACATTAGTTAATAAAATTATATAGATTTCAAGTGTACAATTCAATAATACATCATCTATATATTGCATTCTATGTTCACAACCCAGGGTCAAATTTCCCATCACTATATATATGACCTACCTTACCCCTTCTTATCTTTCTCTTCCCCTCTAATAACCACTAAAATGTTGTCTGGGTCTATGATATTTTGTTTGTCTTGTTCATTTGTTGCTGGCAATTTTATATTCCATATTCCACATACAAGTAAAATCATATGGTTCTCTTAGCTTATTTCGCTAAGCATGATAATCTCAAGATCCATTCACATTGTCACAAATGGCAGTATTTCATCTTTTGTTGTGGCTGAGTAATATTTCATTGTATATATGTACCACATCCTCTTTATCCATTTATCTATCAAAAGACACCTCAGTTGTCTCCATATTTTTGCCACTGTGAATAATGCTGTAGTGAACATAGGGGTACATATAATTTTATGAATAAATATTTTTGAATTTTTTGGATAGATATCCATAAGAGGGATTGCTAGGTCATATGGTAATTCTATTCTTAATTTTTTGAGGAACCTCCATACTTTTACCCATAGTGGCTGTACAAATTTACATTCCCACCAGCAGCATATGAGGGTTCCTTTTCCCCCACAACCTCTCCAACACTTGTTAGTATTTATCTTGTTGATAATAGTCATTCTAATAGGTGTAAGGTAGTATTTGGAGAATTTTTAGCAGCAGAATTATATTTTTAAGTTTTTTACTTGAAAATCCCATACCTCAAACAGATAACCAAGAGCTGCCCTGCTTGATGCCAGAAGCCTTCATGTGGCCTCTTGTCCCTCCACACATTCTACACACCTTACATGAAACTTACAGCTTCCATAAAGCCAAGTTTAAACCTGAACCAAGCTTGTGGCACCCTCTTCTCTCACTCAGCAATTTTTGTAAGATTTCAGAGATACATCTGGAAAGCTGATGATGAGCCTACAGAATGGAGCCTACAGAATGGAGAATCATGGCTGTTTGCCAGAAGAGATGGAACAAACCAGGTCACCTCTCTTAGTTTGGGCTCCTCCAAAAATAAGGACTTTTGAGACAAGACTTTAAGTACAGATTATTTTTTTAGGAGGGTAATCCTAAACAAGTAAGGGAGCAGAGTGAGTGAGTGAGACAGAAGAGGAAGAAAAGCCAATGAAAGGGTGTGTACTAAGGTTGCTGCTGAGCAAAGGGGATTTGAGCCCACTGGGAATCATACACAGTACCTGTCTGTCATACCCATATCTGTCTGCCTGAACAAAGGGCAGCTGGGCATTTATCCACAGGCTCTGGGTCACCTAGGGTAGGAGTTGCTCTAGGTTAATTAACTATCCCCTTGTGTGCAGGCATGCATGTGTGTGCATGCACATGAACACACAAACAAACACACACACACACACACACACACACACACAAGCATTTATCTGGGATGTAATTACACTCTTGAAGCTTAGAAGAACTATCCTCTACAGTGGCAGTTAAAATCAGACATGATGAGCCTTGAGCCTTTAGGGACCCATTAGTGTTCTTGTGTGTACTCTTTCAAGAATAAGATGGTCCCCTCAAAATCACATACTTTGTTATCAAAAATCCCATGAAAAATGGAGATAAGACTTTTTCAGCACTCTTCATGTAGTAACAACTCATACCTGTGGACACACTTTCAATATCCAAGGAGGCAGTCCCCATATTCACACCAGCCACTCTATGCCTGACTCATGTCAGCACTGATAAGTCCTCTCCTCCAGCTCTTCTAGGCTCCAGAATCAGGGCTGGAACATCCAGGATGACCTTGCCAACACACATTGCATAAAACACTCCTTTGATGGGGTGTCTGCAGGATGAACCTTAGGCCTGGCTGTCTTCTTGGATGTACCTCAGCCCACCAGCAATGAGAAGCTCAGCATGAGCACATCCCAGCCATTAGAAGCTGGGCTGTGCCTCACCTTGATTTCTGAGCTCAGGTTAGTGTAACTAGGCTATGCAAGCATGGATTTTTCAGGTGGAACTCTCAGGTTGACTTCTAATACATTCTCCTACTGGGTTCATAGAAAGTAAAACCCCTTTTTGCCATTATCACTGCCATCACGTAGGTTAACATTCACCATAGGGTAACAGTAGGTTAAACCAACAGAATACCAAAAAGTGTGTGTAGAATGATGTCAATTCTGTTTGAGAGAGAGAGAGAGAGAGAGAGAGAGAGAGAGAGAGAGAGAGAGCAAATTATACAAGATGTCATTTGATCAAGGGTCCATAGTTGACTTAAGCCAATGGTTCTCAAAGTGTGGTCCTGGACCACCAGCAGCAGCATCACTTGGGAACTTATTAGAGATGAAAATCCTCAATCTCTGTCTCACCTGATACTTACTATATGAAAAGTTATGAGAATGAAGCCCAGCAATATAGAAGATTCTGTTAGATGCTAAAATTTGAGGACTCCAGAATTAGGCTAGTCGATGAGGCAATCATTGTTCACTGTGCCAGGAGCTGGAAAAAGACAGACTTGCTGTTCCCCAGGAATTTTGGTGTGGTAGAGAAGATGAGGCACGTGCTTGCAGCAACAAACTACCAGAGAGAACAGCTACATGGGCAACTCAGACAAAAGAGAGGGGTCATAGGGAGGTGGGTGCTAGAAGCAGTTATAGCAAAGGAATAAGGCAGAAACAAAAGAGAAAATGGAGGATGCTGATGGAGAGAAAAATCTAAACAGAAGGGAGAGAGAGAGAGTGAGAGAGCAAGAGCAAGAGCAAGAGAGAGAGAAGAGGTAGAAAGAAGTCCTGGTTGGGCTGGGAGCACAGCTTTGTAAAGCTCTTAGTGGTTCACCAGCTCATTTCTTTCTTTCTTTCTTTCTTTCTTTTTTTTTTGTATTATGTTTATTGCAGTGACATTGGTTAATCAAATTATGTAGGTTTCCAGTGTACAGTTCTATAATACATCATCTGTATATTGCATTGTATATTCACCACCCAAAGTCATATCTCCTTCCATCACCATATATTTGACTTTCTTTAGCTTTTTCTACCTTTCTCCTACCCACTTTTCCCTCTGGTAACCACCATAGTGTTGTTTGTTTATGAGTTTTTGTTTGTTCGTTTGACTTATTTGTTCATTTGTTACTTTCAGTTTTATATACCACATGAGTGAAATCGTACGGTTCTTGACTTTTTCTGTCTGACTGCTCCCCTACAGTATCCTGGAAGAGTTTTTTTACTTGAAGAAGAGGGTAATGGTTTGCAAGTACATAACAGACTTATTCTGTGTTATTCCTAGGGAGAGGACTAGAACAGTTGATGGGGTTTTAGAAAGAGTTCTCTTAAAATAGTGAATATTTATTCTGCAATTTGAAATCTTTATAAATCAAACATAAGCCAAATGACATCTGTGAAGAATATTGTAAAAAAGATTCCTCCTTGTCATGAGAGATTGGTCCAAAATTCTTGAGTCTGGCCTGCTCTCTAACAAGCCCCATGCATGTGGTTGGCTGCTAATTTGCATGGCTGATTTACCAGGCCAGTGCCCACTTGGGTGGGGAAGCTGGAACCTCCTTGCATTCTTTGAAGTCTCTAGGCACATGGAAAATTGGAAACCCAAACATTTCTGTTCAACTCCTTTGTCAGTAACAGAAACCAAACAGCTTTTCAGCTGCTCTGTGCCATCAGCAGAGAGGATGTAGTGCCCTGGATGCTGCAGAGTTTTTATTGTTATGAACAGCAAAGCTGTGAGTCAATTATGGGGGTTTTCCTAAGCAGACATCGATTAAAAGCATTATGGACTTCTCCCACGCCCCATCCGATAGCACATTTTATTTATGCTCACATATGGTGTTGTTTTTTAATCCTCTACCAAGTTCCTTTCTGCACTCCCCACTTTGCAGTGCATTAGTCACCATGGAAACAATGAGTCTCCACTGGGATAGGCATAGCTTAATTGACTGATGCAGAAAGTCATTTTGTGTAATGGTTAGATATTTTGTGTGTATATGTGTGCGTGTATAAATATATAATATAATAATTATTATATTATATAATAATATATATATATATATATAATTATAAAATCCAGGACTTTAGAAAAATTCCAATAACTTAAGAAACTTTCCAAAGGAAACAGTATACACATTGAAGTTAAAAATCTAGAAATGTGGAACCAGCATACTACTTGGGCCAAACACTATAACTTGGCATATAGAAAGGAAATACTGGGTGAGGGATCACCAAGCCATAATGGAAAGAATTGCTGGAATAACAAGATGGAAGAGCTGTATTCCGGCCCTGGGCATGCCCCATATAACTGCCTGCATGACTCAGGACAAGCTATTTTATTTCTCTAAGACTGTTTCCTCATCAATTGAGAGAATGGAACAAAATGGTTTCTAAAGCCCTTTCTGTGTGCATGTTCTAAGATTCTAACCAAGCTTAATCAATGGTCTCATCTGTTACTATAAAAGACCATCTTGCGGCAAATGTGAATTCATTCATTCATTTATATACCACATGAGTGAAATCATTCATTCATTTATCCTTTCATTCATTCATCCATTTATTTATCCATCAAACAATAATTTATTAAATATTCATATTCAGGTAGGTCTAATGCTGGGTGAATTTTGTAGGAAATTGAGGTATTGAGACTTCTGTTAAACAGTAATTTTGGAATAAAGAATTCTCATAGCATGAAAACATAGTGGAACATAGTGAAAACATGACCTTATTTCTCATAGGTCAGCTGCCGTATCACTTAGCCAGAAATATAAACAGTACAAACCCTAAGGACAGTTCCACAACCCCATCAACCAGGGACTGGGCCCCAGAGGTTCAATTCTTCATGTATACTTTAAGAGATGCACTGAGGAAGTAGAATATATATTCCTAAACTACATATGTTTTCCTCTGCAATTTGAATATCTTTGCTTAAGAGATAATCAGTGGGTTATGCATGGTAGCCAAAAGTTCTGGATTAAAAAGACTAACTCAGTCTAGAAATTGTCCTGAGTTTCTTTTGTCCTTAGTTTATCCTCTCTCAAAGATCAAAAATAAAAACTGAGGCCAAAATGTTACTCCAAATTTAAATGTTATTTTCTAACAGCAAACTTTCTTCTGTTTTCCAAGCAGGATATCTCAGTGATTTCTCTCTAAGGGAGTTTACCCCAAATATTTTAAACAAGAGTCTGAAAAAACCACACTAGTTCAACCATATATCAGCTGCCTGGCTCACTCTGTTTACTCTCGATAAAGATGCAGGGCAAGCATAGACCCTATTTATTAAAGGTTTTAATTGTTCAATGATAGTCAATATCAACTCACTCAACCATCCTGCCAGATAGGAATTATTTTTTTTCATATTTTAGGTAAGGAAAATGATGCTCAAGGAGATGAAGTAACATGTTTCTTGTAACACAGCTAGTAAGAAGTAGGTTCATTTGCTTTCCAAGCACTAGGTTGTGTGTACAGCAATGTACGAGTTATCAGTTGCCACAATAGTGCACTGTAACAAAACACCCCAAAATGTAGTAGCTTAAAAATAGCTATTTATGATTGCTCTGAGTCTTTCTGCCATTCTTGGTTAGGACTACTCATGCATCTGGTCAGTTGTGGGTTGTCTGTCCATTCTCAGCTGGGCTCTCATGTCTGTCATGCTGGTCTCAGCTGGGAGGAGGAAAGAGGTGACTGTGTTTCAAGTGTAATACTCCAGCAAGCTATCACAGGTGTGTTCATGTGAGCAAGCCCCAAAGTAAAGCTTTGTTCAAACTTCTGTTATGTCACAGACCACATATGCTAGCATCCCATTGGCCAAAACAGGTCACATGACTGAGCCAAGCTAGAGTAGAATAAAAAATTGAGACCATCAATTCAAGCAGACTTTTCATCTCCATGAGTGAAGGCAACATTGATGGTGAGATTTTTATTTTGTTTCTTTTTTTCAGAAAAATATTTAACATTATGGCTTCCATTTATGAATAGCATCTAAAATAAGCCTTTATTTAAGAAAGATGAAAAATAAAATTTTATTGCTTACTATGTAGATGAGAGAGCTAAACAAGATCTAGCTTTTATTTTTTTAAAATTGCATAATCTTGAAAACAAATAATTTATTTTTTTCCTCTAAGGAAAATCCAGAATTTTCTTTGGACCAAGTTTGGTCTAAATATGGAGTCAGTATCCAAATTCGAATCCTTATAAAGTTAAATATTTACACAATTTCTATAAACCCATCCAGCTATTAAAAATTAACTGATTTAAAAGCAACTTTAACATTCTGGAGTGATAATAATATACAAATTTTTCTAAAGAAGGAAAGAAATGAGTTAAACTACAAAGTCTATGTTGTTTCTCCTGGGTTACCTGATTAAAACCAAAGGTCCCAATAGCAGGACCAGTTGTGACTTAATGACACTCACATGCTTAGATGGCGTCTTGCCCTTCCAACACCAAACATCTAAAAGTTTTGAGAGTTTTATAGACAAAACATTTAGATGTTTGACCACATTATTCATTTTCATCTGGATAAGAATGAAGGCGGTCTGAGGTGGTCTCAGACTATCTAAGAAGATGACCTTGGACGCCTTTTTATAAGCTACAAGTCAAACCAGCACAGATTGTAATGACTGTCCTTGCAATTAGCCACCTAAGAGACATTCATGAGTATTGAAAAGAAAATTTGTATTGAAGAAATAAAAATAGAGTTGAGGATTTATTAGATGCCCACTAAGTGCTGGGCACTTTTACATATATTATTATTAGATAGCACTACCCCCACCCCACCTTTATATTTAAGAAAAATGAAGTTCCATGTGGTTAAATCACACTCAAAGTTACACTTACTGTCTTGGGAAGGCCGAACATATGTCTGCCACACAGGCACCACCTTTCAAGCATCTATTTAGGTACACACAAAAATCAGGTTTAAAGAGCTGGGAACAGGAAACTGCTCTCTGCCAGGTGTGTGGATGTGTGCTCATTCATTTTACATCCTAGTGTGCTCTATACTGTTCATGTAACAGTCCTCTAGAAAAGTTATTGACACCAGATAAAGTCTCCCCGCAGAGCAACCAAGATTTGAGCACTGGCAAAAGAAAACAAAAGCATTTTTTCCCCCACCCAACAACCACTATTATTCCTCACCCCAACATAGGTACAGCTGCTGTTCATACTTTGAGATCTGGGTCATAGCAAAAATCTCAAGAGCAAAAAATTTCACATTCAAAGGAAAAACCAATTAACGTGAGCCCATTCATTTTCCACTGTCACTTGCATCACTAAGAAAACATAGAAAGAATATTAAAGTGATAGAGCTTGAGAGGACAGAATAAATGTTTGTGTCTGGCCAGAGGAACTGCTTGCATTACTTCAGCTTGGCATTGACTGCAAAGCACATAGATCCAGACCAAATTTGGTGCCAGATCCATACTTTGAATCAACCAAAATACAAAACCTGTATTTTGTAAAAACTATTCAGTTTGGTTTCATTTTCAACATGAGCATTGTTCATTCTACTTTCAACCTGATGCAACAAAACTTGACTACTGTTTTTTCCTCATGAGAACCTCTCCCAATGTTGGTTAAAAAACTTTTAGGAGTTGCCTTCTGTTTTTCAGGTAGTATCTGGCCTGAACTATGATTTGTATGGCTGACCTCAGTGAAGTTGCTTCAAAAGAGTCGGCCTTTGCCTGCCTGGTTGTCAGAGAGGCTTTAAGGAAAATGGCTCCCCCAAATTAAATGCCCATCAATACAGAAATAAACAAAATGTAGTACCATTTTGTTTGTATATACATACAATGGAACATAATTTAGCCTTAGAAGGAAGGGAGTTCTATTACATGCTACAACATGGGTGAATCTTGAGGACATAATGCTAAATGAAATAAACCAGTGGCTGGGTACGGGCTGGTGGAAAGAATTTTTGTTTAATGAGTATAGAGTTTCAGATTTACTACATGAAAAAATTCTGGAGTTCTATTTCACAACAATATACTTAACATTACTGAAACGTACACTTAAATGGTTTAGATAGTAAATTTTCTGTTGTGGTTTTTACTACAATAAAAAAAAATGGAATGAGGTTGAGCCAAAAAAAGGCTCCCACTTTTCTCAGGAATGTTGCAAGCACCCAGACTACCTACAATGCCCCTGAGACACAAGCAGCTCTATGCATCATCTCTGCTGATTTTTCAAAAGGGCACTTATGTTCAAGGTGGGGTTTACCCAATGACTAAAACTGATATTGCACACATTCTCTTCTAGAGTCTAACAGACCACTAATAAATGTGAGGTAGCAGGAATGTCATTTTACCTCTCCAAACTCCAGTCCAGTTTACTGAACTGTAAAATTACACACACACACACACACACACACACACACACACACACACACACACATGTATATATATGTGTGTGTGTGTGTGTGTGTGTCTATATATATATATATATATATATATATATATATATATATATATATATATTTCTTCTTGCAGCCTAGAGAGAATTAAACTAAAAAACTAATAAATCGTTAGTTATCTACTCATTTTTTTCTTCAGTAGATCAGTCGAAGGGTGACACTGAAGAGTAATGAATTTAATTACAGTAACAGACACCATTTTTGAGGACCACCTCTGTGCCAATCACTGTGCTAGATGCCTCCCATCAATCCTCACCCTCGATCTTCACAATACAGCATATTAAAGGAAAATCTAAAAGGTTGCTTGATCTGTTATTGGAAGAAGATAAATATTTATTCAGCTTTAGTTCACCCCAAGAAAAATTTATCAACGGAGATATTTAGAATAGATGGTGTGTTGAATATTGTGACCCAATCTTCCTGGGTGCATGATGATTCTGGGGGTAATAGACTTCTAGAATCAGACACTTCCAAGTGAACAATCCAATTTCTTAGATTGGAAGGAATCACTGACTTCCAATGGCAATATGATTGGACTGAGACCAACTTCCTTGGAATATTAAGCATCAGGTATCTGCCCTGTGCTCGGCATTGTACCAAACATGCAAGGGCTTTAGATAAGTCCAAGTTCTTGAGGAGTCCAAATCCATCTAACCAATCATGCACTCATTTAAAGATATTTACTGAGTTCATATTGTATGTAAAGTTCTATGCTAGGTAGAGTCAGAGAGGACACTGCCTTCCTGGAAATTACACTCTAGTTGACTTACCCTCAGGATATGGTTATAGAACATGAGGTGATAGTTTAGGACCAATAGATTAGGAGCTATCCTCCCAATAGGAGAATAATTAGTCAATGTTTTGGTATGGCAGTTTAGTAATGGGTATTAAAAGCTAAAGAATTTTATATTCCTGTTGGCCCAGCAAATCTACTTCAAGAAATACATGCTAAAAATTACTGTATATGTAAATCATCATATATGTGTATAAAGTTTAGCTTATAGAGTTATTCATTGCCATATTGCTTAGAGTAGTAAAAAGAGAAATGGAAATAATCAAAATGGCTAATGAGCAATGAGTTAAATAAATTGTGGTACAGTCCCACACTGGAATATTATGTGGCTATTAAAGCCTATGTTCTATACATATTGTTAAGTGAAAAATTCAGCTTATAAAATAATATGTAGAATAAGATCTTACTTTGGATTTTTAATAATATGGGATTATATAGATGGATATAAATACCTCAAATAAAATTAGATCATTTTCAGGCTTCACAACTGCTGTCATATCAAACCACAATTGAAGAATAATGCATTTCTTTACTGTAGTTTTCTGGTGTTTTATGGCAATAAATATTTCTTTAAAATTTTTTCTTTCCTTAAAATTTAACTCCACACTATGACTACTTGGATACTCTCTATTTCTCTTTCTGATCTTGCTCATTCCCAACAACTTCCAGCCTTTGAGACTTTCTTCCTTACTTACTACAATCTCCTTCTCACTAACATTCCCCTCTTCTCCCTTCTTTCTCTCCCTTTCTCCCCTTCTCTTCTATTCTCTTCTCTCCTCTTTCTCTTTCTCTTCCTCTTCCTCCTCCTCCTCCTCCTCCTCCTCTTCTTCTTCTTCTTCTTCTTCTTCTTCTTCTTCTTCTTCTTCTTCTTCTTCTTCTTCTTCTTCTCTCTCTCTCTCTCTCTCTCTCTCTCTCTCTCTCTCTCTCTCTCTCTCTCTCTCTCCCCTTCTCTCTCTCTCCTTCTCTCTCTCCACCCCTCACCTTCTCATTCTCCCTTTTTCCTCTTCACTTACAAATTCCCTCCATCTATTATCTTATCTCCTTAAGGTATCTTCATGCTCTTTTTTATGTAGATCAGCTTGGTTTCTCTCAGCTTGTGCAAATTTCTTTTCTACCAACACGAAAGCCCTCCTTCTCATAAAAGGAGGGCAGAAATGCAAGTACTTATGATTTAATATTTTAATAATATGTACTATTTTTTAAATATATACTATTTATATTGGATATATCTGAGTGTTAAGATATAGGATGATTTTATTTTCCTTCTTTGCCTATTCAAATTTTTCTTAGATTTTCAAAAATAAACATGTATTTTCCTAAATAAAGTGGGGTGATTTTCTTAAATGATAAAATATATTGGACTGTGTAGCATTTATAAGTCTGATAATTTTCCCTGAAGGAATTACAAAGTTACTAAAAATGTATGCCCTGAAATGGTGAGCACCTTCCTGGCAAATAAAAGACTGTTACAATTTCCTCTGGATGTCTCCAGGAGCATTACATCTTCCTTAGTGAAACACTGAAGTCTTGTAGTCTTTTTTCAGCTAAAAATTCCCATCTCTTCTTCTGCTGAGTTTTACTCATCAGCTACAGATCCTACAAACAGATGCGTCAGTGTAGCAGACTTGCTGTAAGTGGTCTCCTGTATAAAAGGGTACTTCGGAATGACTGAGATTTGTGGTAAAAATGTTAGTCTTACCCATTTTAGCCACACACACACATATGCATACACACACACACACACACACACACACACACACACACATTCTATCACCCTCCCTCAAAACCTAACTGAACATGAGAAAGGCATGCTCATGTCTCTACCAGACTCTTACCAGTTCCAAGCACTTGGTGACCCAGGGACACATGTCCTCCCCCATATACTCTCATTGTTTTGGGATGTGCCCAGAATGGTGTTTTATAGATGTAAATGAGCAAATATTCTCATGTTCTCAGGCCCCTTGTCATACTCCCTGCTCATCACTGTCACTGTCCATGGACATACCTACATACATCCTACTTCTCTCAACTCCCCAAATCTCTTTGACCAAGGTGCCAAAGCAGAACAGGATTTTATCCTCCCCATTGCTGGGCTGCACCTCATTACCTGAACACTAAGCACTGCCCTTATGCTCAGCTCCTCACAAAAGTGCCTCATGAGGTGATGTCGGAAACATGGTAGAGTGAGAGATGTCCTCAGATTTCTCCCCTTGAAACAATAATAAGCTGAACATCTAAAACTCAATAAAAAAAAAAACACCCAAACTGCACACCAACACGTCTGAGCATGGTATCTGCACATAAGAGCTATCATAGGTCAGAACCCCAAGAGTCTGCCCCTCACAGACAGAGCTCCCTGCAGGAGAAAGGGGAAGTGAGAAGATGCAATGGGTTCCCTGAACAGCCCTGCTTGGAGAGCTGTGAGCAACAGTAGTGCCCAGGGAACAGGGAAGAAAACAGAGAACTGGGGATGAAAGAGAAGTGGGGATAGCAGAGAAGCAACAGGTAATTATTACCAGCCTTGGTCACAAAACACAAGGCTGAGCCACAGACCCCATCCCATAACCCAGAGGGCCCCTCCCTGCCATATCCTGCAAGACCAAACAACGCAGAGCCCAGGAGAATCTTAGAAAATGCTATGGAAACTATTGCTAACACTGACAGGGACTGAGACTTTCATTACTTCAGCTTGATATTGACTAATAAGAAAAAAAAGACATTATTAAGGCTTTATATAAAGCAGGGATCCAAGAGACTTAGACACCATCTATTGGAAACCAAAAGAAAAACACTTTCTTTATAATACACTAATGAGAGACCTTTATATAATCAATCTTCTTTCTAAAAAAGAAAAAGGAGAATACATTAATGCCCAGGGGGAGAACTAGTCCATTAAACACCATGAACAACCAAGATGATGAGGCATCTCAGAAAGGAAAAAAAATCGCCAGAAAATAAACTCAAAGGCATAGAAATATGTGACTTAAATGACAGAATTCAGGGTCATTCAGAGTGTTCTGAAAACACTCAGTGGGATTCAAAATAATTCATGTCAACAATTTCAGGAATTTAAAAAACAGCTAGATGAGCAGAATGAGTTCTTTAGCAAAGAGATTGAAACCCTTAAAAAGAACCAAATAGAACTTCTGGAGATGAAAAATACACTGCAAGAATTGAAAAATGAAACAGCAAGCTTGTGAAAAAGAGTCACCCAAATGGAGGAAAGGATCAGTGATATTGAAAATAGAAAAGTAAATAAAGCAGAAGAAAGAAGAGAGAAACTGAAGAATGAAAAATAATGAAAGAGAAATACAAGAACTAGCTGATACCATCAGGAAAGAAAACATAAGAATAATGGTCATTTTGGAAGACGAGGAAAAAGAGAAAGGATTGGAAAGCATTTTGGCAAGCATTTCCCAAATCTAAGAAATGAGCTGGTACTTGGAATTCAAGATGTCAACAGAACACCCAATTGTCTCGAATCAAAAAGGCCTTCTTCAAGACACATTCTATTACAATTATTAAAAATGAAAGACAAAGAAAGAATTCTCAGGGCAGCCAGGGAGAAAAAAAAATGGTAACTTATAAAGGAAAATTCACTAGATTATTGTCAGACTTTTCAGTACAAACCTTATAAGCCAAAAAGGAGTGGAATCAAATATTTACTCTATTAAGTGAAAGGAACTACCAGCCTAGAATCTCCTACCAGCAAAGCTCTCCATCAGATATGAAGGAAAAATAAGACCTTTCCAAATATACAAAAATTAAAAGAATTCTCTACTATGAAGCCTGCATTACCAGAAATACTGAAAGGGGTTGGCTAACCTAAAACAAAATGACACACAAAAAAAACCTACATAACTAGGAGTAAGGTGACTAGTAGGCATATAGAAGCAGAGGAGTGCAACCCTCTCTAAGAACAGGGCATTATAAGCCATTATAAGCTTAAACAATAAGAAGAGATTTGCTACAGCAAGATAGTAATGAATATTCAACATACATAGGAACAAATTACGGCAACAATGACTGAAAAGGGGAGGATTCAAAGATTTAAATTCTCAAAGGGGAATAGAGATAAGACACATACAGAAGAAAATGGACTAATATATATAAAACTATCCTCTACATATTTGTAATGGCAACCTTTTGCCATAGATTAGAAACTGAAATATATAATATAAAACAAGAAGGACCAGAGGGAAAACTCACAAAACCACCACCCCCAAAAAAAAGAAAAGAAAAACAAGGACAAGGAAGCAATGAAAACACTGAGCTATCAGAAAGCAAAACATAAAACAGCTATAGGAAAACTTCAAATTTTAATGATTATATTAAATGTGAATGGACTGAACCGACCAATAAAAAGGCACAGAGTTGCAGAATGGATAAAAAAACAAAACCCAACCATATGCCACCTCCAAGAGACACATCTCAGCTCCAAAGACAAATATAGACTCAAAGTGAAAGGATGGAAAATGGTATTTCAAACAAATGGCATTCAAAGAAAAGCAGGTGTAGCGGTACTAATATCAGAGAAAATAAACTTCAAAATCCAAAATATAAAGAAATATACTAAGGAACACTTTATAATAATAAAGGGAATCATACACCAAGAAGACATAACACTTATTAATTTCTATGCTCCCAATCAGGGAGCCTCAAAATATATAAAGCAATTACTAACAGACTAAAGAAAGAAAAGACCAAAACACTATCATAGTAGGGGACCTAAATACCCCACTGTTGAATATGGACAGATCATCCAAAAATCAGTAAGGAAATAACATCCTTAAATGACACATTAGACCAACTGGGCATAATTGACATTTACAGAGCCTTTCACCCCCAAGCAGCTGCTTATACATTCTTCTCTAGAGCATATGAAACATTCTCAAGAATTAACCACATCCTGGGACACAGAGATAGGCTCAACAAATATAAGAGGGTTGAAATCATACCAACCATATTTTCTGATCATAATGCTTTGAAACTAGAGATCAATTGCAGAAAGAAATCAGGAAGAACCACAAATCCATAGAGATTAAACAACATGCTACTGAAGAATAACTGGGTCAGAGAAGAAATAAAAACAGAGATCAAGAGATACATAAAAATGAATGATAAGGATAGTACAACATATCAAAACTTTTGGGACATGGCAAAAGTGGTCCTAAGAGGAAAGTTCATATAATTACAGGCCTAATTCCAAAAACAAGAATGAGCCTAAATAAACAACCTAATGCTTCACCTTTAAAAACTAGAAAAGAAAGAATAAATGAAACCTAAAGTCAGCAGAAGGAAAGAGAGAATTGAAATTAGAGCAGAAGTAAATGAAACTGAAAAAAAATGATAGAAAAATTAAATGCAACAAAGAGCTAATTCTTTGAGAAGTTTAATAAAATTGGCAAATCCTGGCTAGACTCACTAAAGAAAAAAAGGGAAAGAACACAGATAAACAAAATCAGGGTGAAAGAGGAAAAATCATGAGAGACACTGCAGAAGTACAAAGGATCATACTAGAATACTATGAAAATTATACAACACCAAATTTAATAAACTAGAAGAAATGGACCAGTACTTAGAAAGATACAATGCTCCTAGAATGAATCAAGAAGAATCAGAAAATCTAAATAGACCAATCAGCAGAATGGAAATTAAAACAATTATCAAAAACCTACCAAAAAGTGAATGTCCAAGACCAGATGGCTTCACCAATGAATTCTACCAAACATTCAAAGAACATTTACTATCTAGTCTCCTCAAACTCTTCCAAAAAAAAAATGAAAAAAGGAAGCAAGAGTTCTCAACTCATTTTATGAGGTTAATTTTACCCTATACCAAAACCTGGTAAAGATAACACAAAAAAAGAAAACTACTTACTGATATCTCTCATGAACACAGATGCAAAAATCCTAAAAAAGTTACTAGAGAATGGAATACAACAACATATTAAAAAGATTATACACCATGATCAAGTGGACTTTATACCAGGGCACAGTGATGATTCAATATACGCAAATTGATTAATGTAATATACTACATAAACAAATTAAAAAATAAGAATCATATGATCATATTAATAGATGCAGAAAAAGCCTTTGACAAGATACAACATCGATTTATGATCAAAGCTCTTAACAAAATTTGTATAAAAGGAAAGTACCTTAACATAACAGAGGTGATATATGACAAAACCTCAGTTAACATTATACTGAATGATGAAAAACTAAACACCATTCCTCAAGATCAGGAACAAGACAAGGCTTTCCACTTCACCACTGTTACTCAGTATAACATTGGAGGTCCTAGCGAGTGCAATCAGGCAAGAGAAAGATATGAAAGGCATCCAAATAGGAATAAAAGAAGTCAAACTGCCACTATCTGCAAATGACATGATCCTCTCTATATAAAACCCTAAGTACTCCACAAGAACACTACTAAAAACAATAAGCAAATGCAGTAAAGTTTCTGGATACAAAATCAACATTCAAAAATCCATAGTGTTCCTATACTCTAATAATGAATTGTCAGAAAAAGAAGTAGAAAAAATAATTTCTTTTGCAATTGCAACAAAAAGAATAAAATACCTAGGAATAAATCTAATGAAATATGTGAAGGACCTATATAATAAAAACTATAAGATTCTGAAGAAATTGAAGAAGATACAAAGAAATGAAAGGACATTTTATGTTCTTGAAATGGAAGAATCAACATACTTAAAATGACCTTATTACCTAAAGCATTATACATCAGCATTTTTTAATAAATAGAATAAAAAATATTAAGATTTGTATGGAAACACAAAAGACCCCGAATTGCCAAAGCCATCTTGGAAAAAAGAACAAGGCTGGAGGTATCACTCTGCCCAACTTCAAATTATACTACAAAGTGACAATAATCAAAATGACATGGTATTCACAGCAAAATAGACACACAGACCAGTGGAACAGAATTGAGAGTCTCAACATAAACTCATGTTTATGTGAACAAATAATTTCTGACATAGAAGCCAAAAAATACAGTGGAGAAAGGAAAGCCTCTTCAATAAGGGAAAACTGGAAAGCCACCTGCAAAGAATGAAACTAGACTGTTGTCTATCACTATACACCAAAATTAACTCAAAATGGATTAAAGACCTGAATATTAAACCTGAAACAATAACGTGCATAGAAGAAAACATAGGAACTAAACTCATGGACCTTGGACTTAGGGGTTTTATTAATTTGACCTCAAAAGCAATGGAAGTAACAGCTAAAAAAAAAAAATGAAAGGGACTACATCAAACTAAAAAGCTTCTGCCCAGCAAAAGAAATCATCAACAAGATAAAGAGACAACCATCGGAATGCAAAAATATATTTGCAAGCAACACCTTCAGTAAGGGCCTAATATCCAAAATATACAAAGAACTCATACAACTCAATAACAACAACAAAAAACAAACGATCCAATCAAAACTGGGCAGACGACTTGAACAGACAGGTCTTCTCCCAAAAAGACATTCATATGGCCAACAAATATATGAAAAGATTCTCATCATCACTAGCTATTAGGGAAATGCAAATCAAATCCACAATGTGATACCATCTCACACCTGTTAGAATAGCCGTTGTCAATAGGACAAGTAATAACAAGTGTTGGAGAGAATGCAAAGGAACTCTCATACACTACTGGTGGTACTGCAAATTAGGGAAATGCAAATCAAATCCACAATGTGATACCATCTCACACCTGTTAGAATAGCCGTTGTCAATAGGACAAGTAATAACAAGTGTTGGAGAGAATGCAAGGAACTCTCATACACTACTGGTGGTACTGCAAATTAGTACAGCCACTATGGAAACAGTATGGAGGTTTCTGAAAAAGTTAACACTTGATCTACCATATGATTCAACAATCCCTCTACTGGGTATTAACTCCAAAGACTTGAAAATTCATATCCAAAAAGATATTTGCACACCAACGTTCATAGCAGCATTCATTATTCACAGTGGCCAGGACATGGCAGCAACCAAAGTGTCCTACAATAGATGATTGGATAAAAAAGCTGTGGTACATATGTACTATGGAATATTGCTCAGTCATAAGAAGAGATGAAATACTGCCATTTGCGACAACATGGATGAACCTTGAGCTCTCAAGCAGACAGAAAAACTTGAAATCTCATGATATCACTTATATGTGGGATATAAATCTAAAAGCAACAAACTAATAGGATAAACAGAGACTTATGTACATGTACAATAGACTAGTGGTTACCTGAGGGGAGGGAGGGAGGGTAAAGTGGGAAGTTAGATGGGGTAACAGGGGTCAAATATGTGGTGACAGAAATAAATCAAACAATGGGCAGTGAACACCTAATGAAATGTGTGTGTGTGTGTGTGTGTGTGTGTGTGTGTGTGCGTGCATGACTTACTGTTAAACTATACACTTGAAACTTACTGGATTTCATTAATCAATGTCACAATAATAAAAAATAACATAAAAAGTGCCTCATGAAAATGGCTGTTTTGCCTGTTGTCTCTGGCTCTTCCAATGGTCCCAGAGGATGGGCCAGGAGTCAGCTCCCTGCCATTTCCACCCTCCATTCTCCTTTTCTTCTACTCTTTCAACAACAACAAAAACACAAATCATGTATAGGAACTCATATAAACACTTGGGCTGGGAGTCAGCTCAACCCCTCTAGCAGGAGAAGATACGTCCCAGCTCTGGTTCACCCAAGACTCCTGGAACATCATCATCAGTCAATGTTTTTTTGTGTCTAAATAGGTACATTTACTGCAAACTACAAGCTCTGGGCCATGAATAACATAACACCAACAGACCTAAAAGCAAAGATCTATGTGACAGAGATGGACAAATGTGGATGGACCTTTGTAATTCATCCAATAGGATGCAGCAGAAGTAATGTTGCATGATTTCCTAGGCTAAGTCATAAAAACTAACAGCTTCTACCAAGTTCTCTCCTGGGACAAGCAACTTTGGAGCTCCAAGCCACCATGTAAGAAGTCTGGCTATCATGAAGTCATCATGCTGAAGAGAGTCTGTGGAGAGACAACAGAGAACAAAGAAAGATGCCTGAGGAGACCCTCAAGTCTTTGCAATCAGTCTCTAGATATGAGTGCTGATGACTCAACCCTCGGCCTCCAAGGCATTCTAGCTGACACCATGGGAGTAGAGATATGGTGTCTCCACCAAGCTCTGCCACATCACAGATTTGTGAGCAAAATAAATATTGTAATTTTCTTAAGCCACTAAGTTTAAGGTTACCAGCACAATCTGCAAAACCTCGGCTCCAAAATTCTAATGACCCTTGAGAACTGAGGTTACTTTTCTTTCCGTGCTGGATGATGACCAGTACATTGTTAGCTCCAGTATGATGGTCCCCTGGCATGTGAGAAACTACATGGTGGCACAAAAAGACTTCTTTCTTGGTCTCTGCAATGAGTCTGTTTTTATGTGTTTAAGACCTACGATGCTTTGTCTATGTGAAAGCCATGAGCAGGAGTCTTTTTGGAAAAATAGGACTTGGCACTTTGATCTCTGGGTCACAAAGTGTGGCTAGGGCCTCGCCATTTGGACTGTCTTGTTAGATATCTCTAACGCAGCAGAAACTGGAAGCTATTGCCGTAATTTTGGTGCCCCAGAAGCTGGCCTTGAGATGAGGATTTGTAAACAAATGGTTTATTTGGAAGGTGATCCCAGAAAACACATAAGAAAGTGGAGAAGTGACACTAAAGAGGAAAGGAAACAAATAACACATGTTATCAAGTCAGATACCACTACTAGCAATTGGGACTCAATCCTGTGGGGGACCTCTAGGAAACTGGCCATCCAGAACACCCCTCAGAGTCATCCCATACAAAGGACAAGGACAAATTCCTCCTGGCCTGTCCCATGCAAGAATCAAGCACACCACATAAAGTGGCAGGTGCCCTCAGTAGGAAGACATTAGCCACATAAGAAAAGTAAGCACTGTGAGGATATGGACAGGCATCACAGTATCTGCCAAGCCATTG
The DNA here is from genome assembly GCA_004027375.1 of Macroglossus sobrinus. Lineage (NCBI taxonomy): Eukaryota > Metazoa > Chordata > Mammalia > Chiroptera > Pteropodidae > Macroglossus > Macroglossus sobrinus. Next base: position 23,558 of record PVKZ01001939.1, on the reverse strand, counting down.
TGAGACTGAACAGGCCCCAAGTCACCTACTTAGTATCAGAGCTGGTAGGAGCCACCCTCTTTTAGCTCAACAAGAATAGTGGAGCAAGCACAAAGGTCCTAAGGCAGGACCGTGGAAAGGCAGCTGGGAGGTGAGGTCAGAGATGGGGTGGCGGGCCAGAATATGCAGGACAACAGCCAGGACTTTGGATTTTACTAAGTAAAAGGAAAAGCTATGGATAGTTTGGAACAAAATGCCACAATCCAACCTTTGAACCTATTTCCCATTTGCCATGAGAATACTCAGCGGTAGTGCTTGAGGCTGCAGCGTTTATCCCGAGATAACTTGCGGATTACAGTCCTAAACTTACCCCTGAAGTTTGCCACAAAATATCTCACTTTTATTATTATTTTCACATCATTCTAGTATATTGATAATCTTCAGAAACAAATAACTTTATTTTATGTATAGCATTCTGGTTTTAGTAGTGATATTTCCATTTACAAAATGTAGTAATTCTTGATCGCTGAAAATGTCAAATCCTAGAAAACACAGCATTCCTAAGCATGATGTTAACATCATTTTCAAATAGTTGTTAGCCGAAGATTCATTTGATGAATCCAATTTATATATACATTTCTGTTACATTAGGATTAGAGACAAGTTCTGTTTAGAAATAACTCCAAGAACAGTTTTTATATTTCATTTTCACATTGAAAATTAGATTTGCTTCAGTCTCAAAGAGCATGTTTATGTAAAATTAAATTAATGCTGGCAGCAAGTTGTGCTCTTTTTCCTAAAAATTGGGTTAAGAGGATTGCTCTGGCTGCTGTGCTGAAGAAAGACAATAAGGAGTAGATGACCAATTAGGAGACTGCCACAATACTGCAGACAAGAGGTGATGATGGCTCAGACCAGAATGGTGGCAGTGGAAACCATTAAAAATAGATTTGGATATATTTTGAGGGCCCAGCCACCAGGATGTGCTGATGGATTGCATCATGTAGAGTGTGAATAAGAGAGAAGAGTGGTGACTAGAAGATGTTTTGCCCAAGCTCCTGGGAGGGAAGATTTTTCATTGACTGAGACATAAATGTCTGGGAGGCTCCGTATAAACAGTAAAGGTCAGGGGCTTGATTTTGAATGTGTGAAATGTGAGGTGCCTATGAGACATCTGAGTGGAGATGCCAAATAGGCAGTTGTATAGACAGACCTGGCGTTCAGGGCTGAGGTCTGGGCTGAACATAAATATTTGAAGCTGGTGGGTGCCTCTACCTCTGCCAGTGATCATCTCTGGGCTCAGATGATTGTTTCTGATGTTGACCATAAATCCAAATGGCAGCCCTGTAGAATTCCTATCCTGGTCTTCAGACAACTCAGTAGATTTGCTTTAGCAGGGAGAGTTCCATTTTCTGTTTAAGTTCCTAAGTACTCAGACATACGGCTGAGCTTTTGCCTTTGCTCATTGTTTCTTTTTTGCTTACCCCTATCAGTCTCTTGTCCCCACACTTGTCTCTTTGAAGCCTCCTCCAGGATGATTTACACTTCTGAAAAGCACATGTAAAAAGCCGCTTTAGTATCCACCACCCACTCTGCAGAGTCAGCATCCCACTGGCCTCTGGCACAGACCTTTCAACATTCAAGCCAAGGACACTCCAGGAGGCAGAAGGCAAGTTGAGCAAACACTGTTCTTGTGCAAATACGGGCTCAATCCGAAGACTGGATTTCATTTTGGGGTGTTCTAGCAGAGGTGGACCAGCTTCCCCTCCTGCCAGGCCCCTGAAACATGGGGAACTTATGGTCACACAGATGAGCACAAAAGCAAATGAGCACAGATCTCCTCTGATCACGTGTCATTTGAATACACCCCAATTAGTAATATCACCTGCATCCCCCAAACTGGACTATGGGAGACCCCTGTAGTCCAACTTTTTGGCATCAGAAAGCAACATACCTTTTCCAGTGGGCCATCTGGACGCACTTTGAGGCATATCGGGAAAGAACCTGAATCTGCAACTTCTTTCATACTTAGAACTACTGAATTTTCATGTTTTTTATGAAATGTGCTTGTCCAAGAAGTCCTGGGTTTCCAAACGGGAACATGGTGTGTCTGCCTTGAACATTTCGCACTTGGAAATGCACAGGATCTCCAGCATGGAAACCATAATCTAAAGCAGCCTGGGCTCTTCACACCTGCCTTCAGCAAGATGTAAAACAAGCAGTTGAAAGATTCTGTCAGAGCCAAGCATTTGTTGGAGAAGTATTGCCCCAATGAGACACAAGAGCAACTTCATTTCTTCTCTGACTGAGAAGACTGGGTCCTGCCATATTGTACTCCTGCTCCCCTATATTTTAAAAGGACTTATTAATAGTTCTGGTCCTCTTTTGAATTACTGGAACTGCAGCCCCCTAAGAGAGTGTGTCTGTCTTTGTAAAATGCTTACATCCTTTTCTTTTTCTAAAAGCATTTTAGGGCCTATGTATATTTACTTCAGGGGCACACAAGGTAGAATTTGGTTTGGTAAGGAAACTAATTTGCCTACTCCTCTAGGATAAGAAGGGGCAGGATGGTGTGGTAGGAACTCAGTGAGCTGAGAAGTGGGAGAGTGGAGTTTCAGATAGTTTCTGGGGCCTGGGAAGATTACTAACATCTCTGCATCTCTATTTCCTCAGCTGTAAGATCTGGGGTAGGGAAGTAAATTTGGATGCTCCCCCATGTAAGTAGTGGGCCCTGTGATACACTGAGCTGCCTTCCCTGCACTAACCACATAAACCCCTCTCCCCTCTCCAGTTAACTAATAACTATATTCCTTCTAGTCTTAATGGCCTGCATTCTAAATGCTGAGTGGTGTGGCATTATTCACAAGAGCCAAGATAAACATAAGAGTCCATCAATGGATGAATGGATAAGGAAGATGTGGTACATATACCCAAAATATTATTCAGACATGGAAAGAAGGAAATACTGCCATTTGTGACAACATGAATGGACCTTCAAGACATTATGCTAAGTAAGTCAGATAGAGAAAGATGAGCACTTCATGATATTGCTTTTATATGGAATGTTTAAAAAAATTCAATTCATAGAAACAGTAAAAAAGTGGTTGGCAGAGTCTGGGGTTAGGGGAATAGAAGAAGCTACAAACTTTCAACTATAAGATGGAGAAAGTCTGAGGATCTCTTGTAAAATATAGTTACTGTAGTTGACAAGTGTATTATACAACTGAAATTTGCTAATAATAGAACTTAAATGTTCTCACTAAATACATAAATACATAAGGCTGGGTGGAGTAGCACCTAAAGCAGAGGTCTCCAAACACCTTCTTACTCCTTCTCCCTGCATTTCCTCTCTCCTTGCTCCACCTCCAGAAGAGGCCTGGCTCAGAGAAAACAGAAAGGTTTCACCCACTTCTGAGAATCCACAAGAGAAAATTTTTGCAATGCAAATGGATTTGGAGGAAGATGGACATACATGAAAAGAACCTACTCCATTGACATGGTTTCAGTCCACAGAGAGATGATTGAGGCCAGGCTGGCACCATTCCTGAGGCTCTGGCTAGCAAATCAAAATGAAATTTCTCTATTCATTGGAGAAATATTCATCAAGTGTCCACCAAGTGCCAGGCCCTGAGGATCCAGAACAAAACAGACAAGAGACCATGGAGCTTATGCTTTTGTAGGAAAGAAAGAAGCAGTAAATTGTCAGATAGTGATGAATGTTAAGAAGAAAAATAAAGTAGGATGGTTGGGGAAGATTTCAGCAGGAGGATGTATTTGAGTCCAAGACAGGAAGGAAGGAGGAGTCCTGGGTGCCAATTGTCCTGGGCAAATACCTGTGTCTGGGCAGCTGGGATGAGAGTAGGGATCTTTGTAGAGTGATATGGGACCCTCATTTCTGAGCCACCTGTCTCTCTAATAGTTTGGATAATCATCTTATAAAATTGAGCCTATGAGAGACTGTGGCTTAAAGCCACATGCCACTTAGACACATGTGGTTTGCCCTAGTCAGTACATTAAAAAAAAAGGATTTGAATTTCTTCCATTTAGGGACTGTCCAGTTGTCCCAGACTAAGCATTTCCTGTCACACATCTGTTATGTCACACATTTATGTTACTTTCTTGGCCTCTGCAGGCTTCTGGGTTGACAATTCATTGTTTTCAGTGCTCCCAGATGATTTTCGATGAAGCAGCTATGTGAGAATTACTTAGGGAACTGGTAAAAATTAGAGATTTCTGGGGCCAGCTCCCAGAGTCTGATTCGGTAACTCTAAAGTAAAAATCTGTAGTAGATAGTTGCAATAATGACTCAGATTGGTTTATACCTATTGTATCCACACCCTTAGGCTTGTCCATATGACTTGCTTTACCAATAAAATCGTAGTAAATGTAACACAAACAAAACAAGAAAGGCACTGTGCCTTGGGGATCCCATCTGCTCCTGGATTCTGTGTGTCTCCATGTGAATGAACCTGAGCTAGCCTGCTGGGAAAAAGAGAGACATCTATTCCATTGCATTTGTCACCCCAGCCAATAGCCTGCCAGCCACCAGCCATATGATGGAGGCCATTCTAGACAAGCCAGGCCTTAGGTAATCTGCAAGCTGACCACAGTGCTTAAGTGAACACCACTAAGATCAGATTAGCAGGTGCAGAGCAGAAGAACTCCCCACAGAACCATAGCTAAATAAATGGCTGATGTTTTAAGCCATTACATTTTGAAGCAGTTTGTTACACAGCAAAAGGGAACTGATACAAACACAAAGATTCTATAATTTTTGAAAACCCTCTGCGTATATCAGTCAAGTCTTGGAACCCATAATGTGTTTATCTTCATCAGCACCACCTCATATTGTCTTTTCCTTCAGATGTCATTGTCTGGGCACACCTGTGGCCTTGCTGAGAGTGGAGTATGGTCAAAAAGGACTGCAGTGGGAGCCCTGCACCGAGACTCACTTCTTCTCAGTTTCCAGAGAGAATGAGGCCTTGCCTGGAATGTTGGTCTGGCCCAGGGACTAATAGAAAGTTTTATCATTTTTTACGTTAACTCCAGAGACAGATGACATTGGGGAACAGTCAGAAAAAATAACCACAGAATTGTTCCATGTGAATGTAGACAAGAAAGTATAGAAATAGGACACTAAGGCTGTCTTTCTCTTGGAAACTCAAACCTAAGGGAAGATAAATCAGCCACACGGAGATACAACATCCTGGGGACCTTGAAAGAGAAGGTTGGCAGCCAAGTAAGGACCTGGGTTCTCCCAAGCCAACAGCAGAGATGAGTATGTGGGGGTAGGGAGACAGACATAAACCAAAGTGTGACCATGACCTTGCTCATTCCCTCCACAGACTCAGCCAGGAAAATGTTGCTCTCACTTATCAAAACTGGAACGTGAAACACATCCAAAACTTTGGGACAAAAAAATACCTTTCTGGAAGCAATCAAAATCATTTTACTGGGCAATGCCCTAAATATTGGAGTGAATATGTAGAACTTATGAACTAGGAAACTGGTCAGAGCAAGCCACCTGAGGGCACTGCCTGGCCCTGCCTTCAGGTCAACTCCATCTCAGCCTGTAGGCAGCTGCATACACTGGAGAGCAAGGCTGCCTCACTCTCCCTCAGTGTTCTTTTCCAAGGTACATCCCTTGGTCCATTTAAGAAGCTCTTTCCATTAGTCACAGGATTCTTGCCAAAAATTAGCCCTTTCTCCTAGACTGAACATTGCACAATTCTATAAGTCATCCACTTATACACATACACAAACAAAATATTCAGCCAGAAAACTATAACCTATAAAACATTTTACATAAGCAAAATTATTTTAGAAATTGCTCTTCTATCAGTAGTAGAGGCAGTATGGAGGAGGAATAAATGTAGCTCTGGTCTTAGAATTCATAGGCAGGGTGGGGATGGGAGCTCCAGATCTGGCTATGTGAATTTGTAACAGGTGTTTCTCCATGCGGTACAGTGAGATCTTGAGTCTGGCCCCCTCTGATTTCTAAAATGCAAGGATCCTGCTCTGAGTTCAACCTAGCAAGACCAACCCTGGATTTGGAACAAGCTTCATTCACAGTAACAGATAAGGAGAAGGTAAGTGTCTCAAGTGGAACTACTGTCAAAGAATAGAGGCTCAAAAAAATGGAATCATTGGACCTTCAAGTTTTCCTCACCTGTACAATAAGAATGCTTCTAATACCTACCACCAAGAGCAATGATGACTAAATGAGAAGCGTGTATAAGGACTGGAGTACAGTGTCTGGCAGATAGAAAGCCTTCTATATATATCCACTGATACTGCTATTGATGCTGCTACTTCTCACAGGGGGCTCAGGTAAGGCAGGCATCCAATCTGAGAACACTGGTCACTAATGGTGGCCTCTGGGACTTCAAATGAGCAATTAGTCCCTCTCTTCTCTGACACTTCCAAGCTGGATTTTAGTTCTGTTCACCAAGGGCTCTTAAGTGTCTTCTCTACAGCAGTCCCAGGAGACAAGAGAATGGAAAAGAATCAAGATTGGGCCTCTCTGCTCTAGAGTCTCTGTCCAGCAAGAACATCTCCAGATTCAGCCACACTATGTCAGTGGGCAAAGGAAGTGTCAGTAGTCAGTTCAAATACTCGGAGGCACACTACACACACCTCCTTAAAACTGGCCCTGGTGTCTGATGCTCTAGAAATGAGCTTTCAATGTTAAATCCTTGTAGCAGATGTGTTGGCAGCTCACAGCCCTTGTGTCTCATCAATTCAGTGCACACTGCCCCAAAGTCCCACTGCCAACATGGCACCTCTTTGCCTGAGAACTTCTGGTGCTAAAGTCACTTTACCCCAGCAATGAGATAGAAGAAAACAACAAATGATGGGTGGGAATTGGTGGGAAAATACCTGAGCTCCTGACCGTCTCATGTAGGATGCTCTGGGCATGCGCTACACTGGCACCCAGAGTCCCCCAAGTCAGATGGAGCTCCAGGTGCCCAGAGAGGGAATTTATTTTATATCACACCTAGTCAGCTTCTTTCCTTACCTGCCTCCCCTCCCCACTCTCCTGTAATAGTTCTTTCACATCCCAAATAAATCACTTGCACTGGAATCCATGTCTCAGTGTCTAGGGAGACCCAGCCTAATAAAAGCTCCACTTGGACCCTGATGCCCACCTATCTGTATCTTCTCCCACTACAAGGCCTGGTTCCTGCACTGCACATGGCCAGCCCTGGATAAACCTTGCTAGCAGTTGAACTTGCCTGATGTCCAATACTTCCTAATCTGTCTCACTTTCCTGAGTTATTGGAGCTTCCATGTTGGAGCCACTCTTGAGCTTTCCAACACTCTGAACCTGCCCTGGAGGCTGGGCACCCCTCAGGGTAAGCCTCTAGAACCAGCTTAGAACCCTACATGTCCAGTGTGGAGCTTTTGGCCCATTCTAGTACCTCAAAACCCATGTCTGGCCTCTTCATCCTCAGCCAGAAGCCAAGGAATGAGTCTGGGCACCAAGGCAGGGTTCATAGTCAGCATCTAGAACTCTAGCCACTGAAAACTCATTCCAACGCCTGGTCCTCATGTCCTCGGCTCCTGACTTCCTGCCTGTCCTCACTGCACCATCGTTGTGCTATCTGCTTTGATGACTACTCTTGCTTTTGTGAGCTTGACACTCTAGAAGTCTTTTCTTGAGTCTGTGTGCCTTTAGCCATTTCAGAGGTAAACTCAGCTCCATTCAGCCTGGTCCCAGGCAGAGTGCCGGGATGTGAAGACAGCAATAAAGAAGCTATTTTTGATCTAGCGGAGGATTCAGATAAGTGCATGAGCAATTACAACCTACTGTGACAAATTCTATGACGAGGGTATCCAGTGCCATAGGAACACAGGAAGACACTAAGAATGACGTCAACACTGTGACTAAGAATTCTCCAGGGGAAGAGTGGGAGGGAGACGCATTTGTCTGGTTCAGGCAATGGCATCTAAAAAGGTCAGAGGAGATAAAAGACTCTCCAATGAAGCCCATGTTATACAGCTGGGAATTAATACAGAAGGCTGTCAATATCTAATGACACATTCTCTTCTCTGAAAATAAAATTTAAATATTTAAATGTGAGTAGTCAGTTCGCCAGTGAACTTTGTTTTATCATGGAAACCCACCTCTGAGTTCCTTCCTTTGTGCCACTTCAACTCTGCAGGTGATAAATTCCATTATCCACAGAAACATTTAGCAGAAATTGGCCAAGGTGTAAACAGTCTAATTTAGCCTTCTGTGTGGGTGGCAGAAAATGTGAGCATCAGATATCATGGGGTTTTGCTGAGCTGTTTGCGCTAAGTAAAGGGCAGAATACTTGGTCAGCATGGTAGAAAGTTATGGAAAATAAAGTCAGGAGCCTCATCTAGTCCACCACCTCTAGCTATTTCAGCTCTAACTATCCATCTCCTCATGGGGTTGCCTTACCTAGCCATGACACAGCCCCATCCCTCCGGAATAGGGCCTGCAAGACACTAAAGGCCACCTCCTTTGGGACACTAGTCTTGAACTTCAGTAAATTGTCCTCCTTATTATCAAGTCTTCCTTCATCTGTCAAACTGATGTGGCTGGGACAGGAATGAGGGGTGTGCTCGCTAGAGGGTACTACAAGGTGGGCCCCTATAATCTGAAGAGTGGACCTCGGAGGCAAGAGGATGGTGGGAGAGGAAGACTGAGGCATTGAGCAGATCCTTGTTTGGCAGGATTGACAGAATTTGAGAGACACTGAGATTTAGAAGAGTGTTTTCTATGTGAGTTTGACATTTTGAAAACGAATAGTCTCTCTATTTACTTTCCATCCTGTGTGTACATACACCCATTCTCTCTTTGCCCCCCACAAAATGGTTGTCCTCATACTAATGAAACTCCCCCCACAAAATGGTTGTCCTCATACTAATGAGGAAACTTACACAATCCCCTAAGATAGCCACCTCCCAGAGGCTGCCTTCAAAGTCCCTGGAAAAAGAGATTAAAGAGATGCCTTGCCCAGAAATGATAAAGACTAGATTGGATATCAATTATCACAGTGAATCCAAATGTGGTCCTACTAGAAGGACAGGAAATAGCCATGCTAAATACTGCCTAGACCACGGTTTTATAAAACAAACAAACAAAAATGCTTTTGTTTTTGTTTTTGTTTTTTTAATCTATTCTATCTATCTTGCTTCCTCTAGTTGTCTCAGGGAATGATGTGGTGTCAGTATTTCCTCAGTATCAGCTTTGTCTATATCCCAGCCCCACCCAATTTTTAGAAAAATAAAGTCAAACCCTTTGATGCTACCCAATATCTGTATTTTCCAAAATTCTTCCAATTTCTGTGGCTCTCTTTTCCACCGCTCTTACAAACACCTCATAATATTTAATCCTCAAAATCACTGGAGAGACCCTGTCCATTGTACACATCACATACCTTGTAAGAGAGTCATAGGGTGTGCAGAAGATAGGTCCTTGTATTCCTGCAACCACAAACACTCACAGAGGCAGGAGTATCACTGCTGCATGTTGGCACAGCAAGGAAAAGGGCATAGCACCAGCTGAGACAATTTGTGGTATAAAATGGAGCCATTCTCAGGCCCGTTGTTCCTAAGAGCCAAGGACAACAGCTACTTTGCAGGAAATGGGCACCATGTTCCCAGGAGACTTCCTCAATCAAAAATGTGCATATGCCAATGCCCTAACTTCTCACATAATATGTATATGTACACATGTATTAATTTATCTATTAGTTAGTAAATTCATACTAGAAGTAGAAGATTGTCAAGAACTGGAAGAGTCTAGAGTAGGGTCAGCAAACTACAGCACATGAGCCAAAACCAGCCAGTCACTGCTTTCGCACGGCCTTCAAGCTAAGAACCATTTTTATGTTTTTTAACAGTTACATCTGAAATGATTATAACTTTTAAATACCTACATAATAGTGTCAATTTTGCCTCTTGGCCAGGAAAGCCTGAAATATTTACTCTCTGGCCCTTTAAGAAAACATTTGCAAATTCCTGTTCTACAACAGTAACTCTCAATGAAGCCAAAGTAATAGAAGGGGAAATGCTACCATCAGAATTTTGGGGTGAGAGCTGGGATGCACTGTATAGTGGGGAAAACATGTTGTAGCCCCAGAAATGAGGCATTCCAGTCATAGGTATAACCTAGAAAAACCCTCTGCATGTAAAAAGAAGATCATGGCCACATTGTTGCTAACATAACAAAAAAGGGGAAAACTGAAAACTAAGCTGTAGTATATTAGTATGATAAAAATCTGCACAACAGTAAGAAAAGTTACATAGACCTAGATACATATCTATATGAGTAGTTCTCAAAAATGTTGATTGGAAAAAGCAACTTACAGAATTATCTATATAGTCTAAAACCAATTGCATAAATCTACAAATAAAAGTTCAAAGCAATGCTACGTACTTTTCTTAGGTATAAATAGGTGTGTGTGTGTGTGTGTGTGTGTGTGTGTGTGTGTGTGTGTGTCTGTGTGTGTGTGTGTAGATGTCAAAAATGGACTGGAAAAATGTACACCATACTTTTGTACTATTACCTCTAGGAAGAAAAATAGGAAAAGCAAGAAGGGAGGTCAGAAATGAGACTGGGATGAAATGGTTGTAGCCAAGAGAACCTCAAATGCATCAATAATACTTTGTTTTTACACACATGCATGCATGCATGCATGAGCACACACATGCACACACACACACACACACACACACACACACTGAAGTTAAAAATATAAAATACAAATTTTGAGTAGTTAGAAACCACATACTTGTTTTATTATTCTTATCTCCAAATTAACAAAGTATATTCTAAAATTACCATGTTTTTATTTATTCCTTCCTGCTACAATTAATTTACTTTGAAATTCTTAATAACTAAAGAACAGTGTAAAGTTTTTAGTCTAATCAAAAAGAACAGGGATATTTAACAAATTAAGAAGCACTAATCTGAAGCAGTGGCTTTCAATTTTTAATCAACTTTAAAGTTATTTACATTCAATATATTTCACCTACTTGAATATACAGTTCAATGAGTTTTGCCAAATACACACAAAACACCCATGTAACAGCCACCACTATCAAGAAACAGAATACTTCCATCACCCCAAAAAGCTCTTTTTCCTCTATCAGACTCTCGAGAGAAGCCTAAGAAATAAGCTATGTAAAATCTGAGCCATCCTCAATGAAACTGTAGAATATAGAGGAGGAAATGCTGTTTAAAAACCACAGAAGCTTAGCAGCAGTTTTCTTTTTCCTAAATATGAGCATTGATTTTAACACAGCATTTCTCATAACACCACAAGATAGATAGCAGTTATCCTTTTATTACCTCTTGAGTGACAAAATGCATATGTACATATCAATTCCAAAGCTTCAGGTATCATTAGGCCATGATGGTCTGGAGGCCATTGATTATAAGAGAATTTAGTCTAATCTCTAATTTTACAGAGAATAAAACTGAGACCACGGTTGAGAACACCTGCTTAAACTCACCAGCTGGAGAGCGTGAACCAATCTCAAGTGAAGGTGTATCAGGTCAACAGGTTCGTGGAGTTAGCAGTTCTAATAACATATCTAAACTCTTCCTACTTTACCACACAGCCCCTAAATGGCAAATTAGATCTGCCCATTCTTCTCTCCCAAGATCAGGGACAGGCCCAAGAGAGGCCGTGTCCTAGAATGCTGGGCACAGTACTGCATAGGGCCTCACTTTCCCAAAGACTGTGGCCCTTAAAGTTGAGAGAAAAGTCCAGGAGGTGTTTTTTCCACAGATTAAAAAATGTGGCTAAAGAGTCATCCATCTGAAGGGTACTGGTCAAAAGAAACAATTCATGGTGCAAAATCAACAAATAGGGCCTGGCCCCATTTCCTGGATATATTAGACATTCAAATAATAGTTGCCCCACTTCTACAAAGGATGTTGAAACACACAACAGAATACTTTCTCCTACTCTAACAATGAGGAAAAGCTGGAAATCTATAAAACTTAACTTTTTTTGAGCCCATCAAAGAATTAAGGTCACAAGGCAACTAAATGAACTAAATTCCAAAGGATAAAAAGACTCTCTGAGGACAGATGGGACACACAAACTTTCACATTTGTCAGAGCACAACAGCCTGCAGAAGAGGCCACCATAAAAGTAGCTAAGAAGAAATGAGCTAAAATTTTAATGAATTCTAAAAAGTTAAGTCTGGGCCAGCAGATCAGTTCAGAATTCCTGGGAGTCTCACACACAAGTAGAGTTCACAGTCACTTATAAATTTTTTGCCATGGGCCTTCACTAGGAGCAAGAAAAGAGACTGGAACGAGTGCCCCCAAGGTGGTGCTGGGGTGCAGGTAGTGACCTGCTGCCACTGCAATGCAGGCACAACACCCTACCCACTTCCCAGACACTCCTTTAGATGAAGCAACAACCTTAAACTACTAGAGTAGAAGAAGGGAATACATTTGAGGCCAGAATCCTGCCCTGATACAAAGCAGAGGCCTGCTACCACTGGAGGAGGGTCAGGAAACTCTCTCCCAAACAAGATCCAAAGCAGGTAAACTCGACAGAGTTTGGTTTCCATGGAAGGTGGGAGATATACTAATATATTTCTATCCCTGAAACTCAGGAGCACAGCCACAGCCCCTACCTAAACGTGCAACTGGACCAGGAAAAGTGAGATACTCTCCATCCCCAGTCACCAAGTAAAGAGCAACAAAGTCTATTACTGAGGAGTATCAAGATTTTAGAAAAATTGACCACAAGGTACTTGTAAAAGCTGAGCCTGAAACAGGAACACTGAGACAATCCCCCAGGCATTCCAATCCCCCCACAAAGCACAAGGTAGAGGAATCTGAAGTCTATGGTGTACTAAAGGAAATGATAGTAGAAACATAATCAAAACCTAGCTCAATTCCTAAGCAGATTAACTCAACCACCCAAGCTAATGGCCTGACAGAAGAGGCATGCCTTTTTCTAGATGTAAATACTAGTTACTTCAGTCTCTACTGTTTTTCTACAACAAATATCTGGCATGTAATCAAAAATTTTGAGATACACAAGAAAGAATAACCCATTGTAGAGAGATAAAACAACCAACAGAACCTGAATCAAATGACTCAGTTGTTGGAACTGTCAGACATAGACTTTAAAATAATTATGATTATGTAGAAAAAAAATCTAATGGGAAAATTGAACATTAATCTAATGAATCTAAAGGGAACATGAACTAACAGATAAGGAATTTCAGCAGAGTCAAAAAGAGTCAAATATAAAACCCAATTTCAGAGATTAATTCTTTCTCTGGCCTTATCAAGCAGGCTGGACACAGCTGAGCAAGAAATCAATAAATTTGATAAGTCAATAAAAATTACATGTACTGAAATTCAAAAAGAAAAAAAAGAAAAAACAGCACCAACTTACAAAAGGTGTGGGACAATATCAAGCAGTCTAACATACGTGCAATTAAAGTCCCAAGAGGAAAAAAGAGAAAATGAAACAGAATATACATTCTTTTTGTTCCTTCTTTACATAATGTTTTTTTCTCTGACTGCCTTCAAGTTTTTATCTTTTAAATTCAACAGTTTGACTAAGGTGTGTGTGTGTGTGTGTGTGTGTGTGTGTGTGTGTGTGTGTGCATTTTCTACTCTTATCCTAATCTTGGTACACAAGCCTCTTGCTTGTTGTCTTTCATTAATTTTAGACAAGTATTGCCATTATCTCTTCAAATATTTGGAGTTACTTAAAGAAATGAAGGCTAAAATAGTAAAACTGAAGATAAATATGAAGCACATTTTTTAATAGAATATTTGGGTCTCAGATGAGAAATTACCTTAAATTAGTAAAAGCAGAGCCAGAAGTAGACAGCGGTGATAGGCCTTCTAACTAGTAACAATTGTATTCTAAAGATTGCAGCATTAGTCAAGCCTACCACCTGTTCTTTGTTCCTGTTCTTTCTCAGTGAGCAAGTCCTAAGGGCCTAATTCTCCTTATGGTTCATCATCAGAAGTTGTCCGTGAGGAAAGTAGAAGAGGCCCTGTGTCATGTCTGCTCAGCCCACCTCTGACTCTATCCTGCTTCATGGACAGTTTCTTGAGAGCACAGACTCAACTATCACCAACAGCTTTCCACGTCAAGCGCGTCCCATCTGTGTTTCTACTTTCTCCTTTTTACAGTGCTGCGGGGCCTTCTAAGCCTAGAACCAGAGCAGCCATGAAGATAGGAAAGTCAACACTCCAGGGACTACCCACAACAGAGGAATAAAGGGGCAATGGATAAGTGCTCAACCTCTTAGCCTTCAGAAGGACAATTCTCTTTGCTTCTTAGAGGTCTTAGCAAAATTTGAGCCATATTGCTCATAGTAACATACTCTTGTTTTGCATATTTCTCCTTTTTTATCTCATCTTCCTTCCTCCTGTCTCCTGAGATCAACTCCCCAAAAACTACCTTGTTTCAGACTCACTTTGGGAAGAAATTCAAACCAAAACAGATTTTATTTTTGAAGGCTCATAACTTCAGTACTTTCTGGCTTTGTCAGTCCAGAAAGATCCACTCCTGTTGCCCCAAGTCCCACCAGGGAATAGCTACACACACAAGAAAGAGCCATTCAACTTGGTAATTTTTAAGAGATGAACCAACCACTAATTCCAAAAAGAGGAAAGTGCCGGGGTGAACATTGCCTTCACAAGGCTTTTTGCATTTTTTCCAGAGGAGCCAAGAACATGGGGTTGAGCCAACTGTCCCAGGCCTCCATCAGACACACAAATAAACATACACAGTGCAGTGCCTAAAAATGGAAATCAAACCATGACAAATTTATGGCAGGTTTAAGACCTACATAGTCTTTAACCCATCTTTCCATGCTTCTAAAAGTTGAGAGTCAGGGGCACATGCCACAAAATCTAATGACCCTATGACTAAAAGCAGATGAGGAGCATGACAAGCCCAACATTGGAGTGATTCCTCCAACAGTACAGCCAGCCAAGACCCCTTCCCCTCTCTATGCACCCTGATCTTTGTGGTAAGTCACTTCTCCTCCTCCTAATCTGGCCACCAATCCATCAAAGGAAAAAAGACAGCCCTCTTCCTTTTAGGAGCAAAACATCCTCTTCAAAGCACTGAATTTAGAGCCATTTCAAGACTTCCAAGGAAACTGTCAGTAGGACAGTTTGGAGCTTTCAATTCCTCTAACTCTAAATCCCATTGAGAGTCTCTTGTGTGCAAATAAGGCATCCATGGGATATAGAGATGAGAAAAACCCAGTTTCCACCCTCACTGAGATTTCAGTGTCGTGGGGCAAATGACAACTCATAGCACAAGATGATGCTCTTTGGCTTTTTCAGTTAAGTTTCTCCTGTTAAAGCCCATGATACATCAGAGGGTAGAAATATGGCGAGTGCTACTGGGTGCACCTGCAGATCAGTTTTCAAGTGGACAACTGAGTTAACAGTGTGAAAAACCCAGAAACAGCAAAATTAAAACCACCAGATCAATTAATAATATTTAATAGGAATTTATTGTGCACATAAGAGCAGTTTGTGAACTGAGAGCTTTCAAATTTAAAACTGATATAAAGCCCAGGGGCATGACTTTACAGGATTGCTTATAAAGTGAAAGAGATGTTTTTAACCCTTACAATGATTGGTTATTGCAACGGGGGTTTCCAGATTGTTTAAAAGTGGTTATCTTGTATCATTTTTAGGAAGATGATTTGAGTTTCTTTTATGATTATCAGAGTCATTTATAAGAAATAGCCTAAGTTTTGCTTATGTTCATGAAATAAGTAACATTTAGTTTATATATGTGGCTTAAATAGTTTCGTCTACTTGGGGAATTCTCAATTCCAGTCTCTTATTTAATTTTAATAACAGATACTTAGAGACTTATGGACATATGTGAGATATAAGTGAGAAACTTTTTAAAGGCCCAATGCTTTTCTATGGAAAAGAGGGGTTCTCCCCAAGCTCTACCCATGCTCCTAAGAAGCCTCAATCTAAGAAAGCACCTTCTTTTATAAGGTCAGGCCAAGCCTGCATCTCTGTCTGCTGCTATGGGCACATAGGCTGGCCTACGAGTACCCAGGAACAACTCACTCAGCATACATTTGTTTGCTAAATGGGACCCACACCAAACCCCAGTCATGACATTACCTTTAAAAGCCATGGAACTTGGATTTTAAAAAATGGGAAGCTAAACCTTGGACAGATGCTCTGATTAAAGATGAGATGAGATCTAGACTCTCCCCTTCTAAGCCTTGAGGATAACCCCTTAGATACCCCAAAACATTTAGCTACATTCACCTGGGCTTTTTTAGTTTTAAAAGATATAGTTCTGGATACAGTTCCAATATCCCTATCTCAGAACGTTCTCACACTGAAATGAAGATAGCTGCAAATTCCCCAACTTTCCTCCTATGGGGAGATGGGGACTGAGCCCTGCTACTTAAATTTGGACTGGCCTTAGTGACTTGCCTATCCAAAAGAAAGGGCACAAATGATGTTCCAAGAATTCTGAGCCTCAGTCCTAAGAAGTCTTGCAGCTTCTGCCTGGGACTCTCACTAGGAACTCTCACTCTTAGGATGCTCCCATTTAGAGAAGCCTAAGCCACGTGGAGAAGCCACACACTGGTGCTCCAGTGACAGCCTCTACTCACAGCAAGCATCAACTGCCATCCATGTGGATGTGGCATCTTGGACATCCAGCCCAGTCAAACCTTCAAATAACTGCAGCCCAGCCACAATGTCACTACAACTGCACAAGAAAAAAACATGCCCAAATAAGCCCAGCTGCCCCATTAAAAAACATGAGAAATAATAAGTTACTGTTTTAAGCCACCAAGTTTGGTGGCATTTTTATCCAGCAAGTAGATAATAAGAATACACGTACAAGGGAAATTGGTTAAGAACCAAGATCCCTGCCCACAATAATATGCTAATTCCCATAATCCAGCTGCCCCTTCCTTCACAGTTCTTCACTTCTCCTGGGACCTGAGGAATTCTTGAGGGACCCATTGCTTCCAAACTTCTATAGAATGCAACACTTGTACATCAGAGTCAGAAGTGTCAAGGGCAACTCTCAAACTTAATAACCTCATTATACAAAGAGCCTGAAGCTCAAAGAGATAAGGGGATAAGTTGGTGACAATGCCAGGGCTGCAAGTGGCTCTCTTGACTCTAATTTTCATGCTTCGGTTACAGCACTATGCTGCATCCCCATCTGTCCTGGAACAGAGCAGGCAGAGTCTTTAACACAGATTCTGTGAAGCATAACTTCTTCTCTGGCAGAGTTACTCTGAGAACCATAGGAATACTGCTCGAATGAGACCTCAGAATTAATCTGTTCTTCATAAGCTTATTACACTGCCTAAAAGAGCAGACTGCCCTGCCAAATGATGCCCCTTAAAATTTACTCATTACACCTGTTTTGAGCATCTACCATGTGCCAGGAAATGAATCAAGCATAGCTATAAGGGACACAAGCATGAATAAAATAGAGTCACTTCCCTAAAGCTGTCAGCCTAGACAAAGTCACAGATACAATCTGTTATAATGCCATGAAATGGTTTAACAGCACTATCTATAAAGTGGAATGGGGTCATCAATTGGGACACTTTTGGAAGAGTAAAGCAAGATTCACAGAGTGGTGGCATTTGAGCTGGACTTGAGGAGTAAGTAAGACAAAGCAGGTATGAGATGAGAGTGCAAGCAGGAGAAAAGGTATGAAGGAGTCAAAGTTTAAAGCATGCTTCAGAACTTCAAGTATTCTAGATGGCAAATGAGTCAAGGTTATAGTGGAGTGAGATGGGAATGAGAATCTGAGGTTGGACAAGGCAGGGCTTACATCTCAGGATAAATGTTTGAAATTTTATCCTGAAGGTAAAATCAGACATTGCATACCAATATCAAGATAGATCTATGTTTCACAATGGAGACTTTGGAAGTGAGGAGAATAGACAAGAACTGTTCCCAGAAGGGCCACCTCTAACTTATTCCACCTCACCTGAGATTTATGAGCTCCTGGTTCTGAGGTAAGCAAGACCATAATAAATTCCCACAACCACCATTTGTGGGTATATTTCTCCGCCTTCCCCACATGTCATCCAAGCCACAAGAAAATATTGTAGATGTAGCTTATTTCTGGGGATACTTAATGTAAATGGGCTAGGCCTGGAGAGAGCCTCTGTGTTTACTAGAATTGAACCATCTGGGGAAGGTGAAAGACAAGCAAAGAGAGAACTGGCACTTTCTGGAAAAGCCCACTTTCCAACCAGCCAACATGTGTTAATTAAGCACAATTCCAGACATTGGTGGCTCTCAACTGTGATAGGCAGAATCCTCAGATGGACCCAAGTTCCCCACTCCATGGTATATGCATTTTGTATGAGTCCCTTGCCTTCAGTATAAATATGATAGGTTATCCTAATCTGTTGATTAGGTTAGATTATATAAGACTCTATCATAGTAGATTGGAGAGAGACTAGAATTCAGAGAGACAAGCTCCTGCTGCCCTAGAAGAAGGCCATCCACATTGTAAACTACTGCTGGTAGCTACATGGAAAATAGCGAAAAATGACTTCTACTTGCTAAGATTGGTTCCTGGATAATAGAAACTTAAGTCCTACAATCACGAGGGAAAGAATTCTGCCAATAACCAGTTATCTTGACTCCTGACTCCACAGAAAGCATAACAAAATAAGTTTTTTTTTTCTAAGCTAGTGTGTTTCACAACAATGAAAAACAATTATGGATGCCAACTCCAGAGGTTGGTAGTCTACACTGGGTATAACAGTTGTGGTATAAACTCATCAAGGACATAGATTCCTTATCTCTTTCTGTTCCACCTTCCTTGTCATATGACTTACATCTTCCTAAATGGCTTATCCTCATGGTCAAAAATGGTGGCCTAATCTCCAGCCATTCTAAGCACAGGAAAAGAGAAGGAGAGAATGACCAAAGAGGTGTTTCCTGGCCCTCTTTCCCCCACTTTTAAGGGAAAAAGTCTAGAAGTTCTATCTCACAGCTTTTGCTTATTTTTCAATAGCCAAAACTTACATGGTCACAACTAGCTGGAAGGAGGTTGGGAAAAGTAGCTGGGCTCAACTGCTGCTTTTAAATCAAATACCCATTCATGATAAAAACTCTCAGTAAATTAGGAATAGAGGGGAACTTCAACTTGATAAAGAATATCTACAAACAATAACAATAACAAACATAATACTTAAAAGTGAGAAACTCAAGCTTTGTACTAAGATTAAGTATACAGCAGATAGCCCTTCTCACCATTCCCTTTCAAGTTTGTAGTAGAAATTTTAACTAATGTAAGAAGATAAGAAATGAAACATAAAAAGTATACAGATTGAGAAGGAATAAATAGAACTGTCTTTGTTTGTAGATGACATGATTGTCTATGTAGAAAATCTGAAAAAAAAAACTGACAAAAAAAAAACCTCCTGGAACTAATAAACAATTATAGCAATGTTGGAAGATATGATGATACAGGTTAATATACAAAAGGCCATTGTCTTTCTATATATCAGCAATGAACAACTGGAATTTGAAATAAAGTACACAATACTATTTACATTAGCATCCTCCAAAATAAAATACTTAGGTATAAATCTAACAAAATATATATTAAAACTATATGAGGAAACCTACAAAGCTCTGATTAAAGAAATCAGAGAAGAATGTGGAAAGGTTACATATTGAATAATTCTAGCTATATGATATTCTGGAAAAGGCAAAACTACAAACACAGTAAAAAATTAGTGGTTGCCAGAAGTTGGAGGGGGCAGAGATGAATGGACAGAATACAGAGAATATTTAAGGCAATGAATACTCTCTGTATGATACTATAATAATGGATACATGTCATTATACATTTGTCCAAACTCATAGAATGTACAAGAGTGAACCCTAATATAAACTATGGACTTGGGTAATGATGATATGTTAATGTGGGTTCATCAATTTTAACAAATGTACCACTTTGGTGGGGGATGTTGATAATGGGAGAGGCAATACAAATGTGAGGAAGGGGAATATATGAGCAATCTCTGTCTCTTCCCCTCAGTTTTGCTGTAATCATTAAAATGTTCTAAACAAGTAGTCTTTAAAAAATAAAATTAAAAAATAAGGTACTTTAATGAAGACAGGATTCATGAATATTGGGTATATGTATTGCTTTCTATTGCTATAAAACAAATGACCACAAACATAATGGCTATTGGTGTATCAACTGGCATAACATTTAAAAACTGATGGTTCTCTCATCTATGTCATGGGGATTCACTCCATTAAACAAGAGACTGCTCTACAGATCTTTCTGAGATAATTCCATGACAGTTTTTGGTTTTTGTTGAGATGACTGAGGGGATTCATGAGTCACAAACCAGATCTCTTCAGATAGCTCTATGTGTGACTACACTTTGTGCTTGTTTCTTTCTTCTGAAGCACTAGCAAAAGTTTGTCCAGCTACAACTTGACTTCTCCCCAGAGAACACTTTTCCAACAGTGGACCTTCAAATCTGGTGTCTTGCAATTGGGATAGGCTAAGAATTACCCCAATTTTAAGTCTTTGTTCCTTTTTGTTTAATAATTCTTTCTTTCATTTATTTCTTTCTTTTCAGCAAGAAGAAACTAGGCTACACTTTCAATACTTTTCTTGGCAGTCTCCTCAGATAAATATCTAAGTTCATCATTTACAAATTCTGCATTCCACATAACTGTTGGAAAAAAAAACTCAGCTAAGTCATTTGCCACTATATGATGAGGATTTCCTTTCCTCCAGTTTCCAATAATGTGATTCTCATTTTCTTCTGAGCCCTCACAGAGGCACCTTTAATGTTCATACTTCTACAATGTTTTGTTTATGACACTATAGGTATTCTCTGAGACAATACCAGCTTTATCTGTCATGTTTCTCACTCTCTCCTGAGCCCTCATAGGCAAAATCTTTAATATTCATATTTATAACCAACAGTCTGCTCAAGACAAACTTGGCTTTTTCTACCATGGTCCTCAAAATTTTTCCAGCTTTTTCTCATTACCCAATTTCAAAGTCATGTTCTCATTTTTAGGTATCTGTTCCAGCAGGACCCCATTTCCAAATACAAAAATGTATATTGATTTCCCTTTGCTGCTGTAATATATTACAACAAAGTTACTGTAGTAGTTATTGTGGCTTAAAATGACACAAAGTTACTCTCATACAGTACTAGTAGTGAGAAGTTAAAAATCAACCCGTCAGCACAGCTACATTCTTTCTGGAGGTTTCAGGGTAGAATCTATTTCTTGCCTTTTTTCACACCTCACTTTATATATGTCTCCCTAGTTAGATGGATTAAAATGATTGACATTTAAGCTCAAAACAAATATCAGGGTAAACAGACAGTCAAAAGACAAGTTCTAATCATTCAGAGAGCTATGATTTTATTAATTTAGATACTTGGTCTCAACAGTTGCTCCTCAAAGAAGACCATGAGTCTTCTTAAATAGCTAAAAGCTTAGAACAGATAACTTCAGATTTTCTCCAACTTTTAAACCTTCTTTACTGTGACTCTGGCTTGTACCATCTTAAATAATGTTCTTCATCCCTCTCATAAAACATGTTCAAAGCTACTCCTGAAAAAGACTAAAAAAAAAAGCCAGCAAAGCAAGTTTTGGTAAAATCTATTTGGCTTTAGTGCTCAGCTCCCCAGCAGAAATTCAGGTTGGTCAATCAGAATGCAATTTATGAAAAGCTTGCCTTTTGGACATATGCATCAGCCAACACAAAAAGAAAGAAAAAAATATGAGGTATGATGGTGGTGACTTGCATTTACAGAATGGAGCAACTAGACATTTGGCTAAGATACAGTGTTTTGAAGTAAACATGAAATGGAGCAGTTTTCTGGTTTCTGTCAACTGAAGATTAGGAGGCAAAGGTTAAATGCAGACATTTTTTCCTTTCACAAATAAAATGTGATGTTTGCAAAGCACTTGTAAAGCATTCACTAAATAGCTGTGATTTACAGTGTTCTCTGCACCTACAAAACAGAGAAATTTGACCATATTAATTGAACATAAAGTGCTAATAATCTCCAGCTCAAGAAATCCACAAGACCTCCCCCTAACAAATATCTATGTAAGAGAAAAGAGATCAGTAATGAAATGAACGTGTTTACACTGTAGAGGTGAAGGGGGGAAATGGTAGAATGTGACTGTTTTGGGTTTTTTAAATTTTGTTTGTTTGGTTGTTTTGTTGTTCAACTTTGATTTTGTCTTGTTTAACTTTCAGGCATTCTTCTTGTTTCTCAAACTAAACTGTAAACTCCTTGAAGGACGGCCCCATTGACCTTATGGATTTTATGCATCATAACCCCAATAAGCACTCTATAAATCTACATTAGTAATGGCTGAGGATGTTCAGTTCCACAGTTTACAAGATATAAAACCTGCCCACAGCCTCCCATGCAGGACAGGTGGAGTACTTGTCCCTTGGGTCTAGGTGAAAAGCAAGGAACAAAGAAAAGTCTTTTTATTGTTTTTTACAAGTCTCTTAAGTATTTTATTTATTTTTTATGTGTGATTATTTTTAATTTTTTAAAATTTAATTAGTTTCTAATATATAGTACATTGGTTAGACATCTATATAGCTAGTAAAATGATCCGTCAATTGCTCCCTCCCTTCCCAACCCTTCACCTAGCCAATCTATTAATGATAATTGCATTCCCTATGCTGTTCTCCCCATCCCAATGACCATCTATCTTTAACCTTTCACCCCATTCTCCCAATCCCCAAACTCCCTTCCCCTCTATCAGTCACCAAATTGTCCACTATATTTGTGAGTCTTTTTTTATTAGTTTGTCCTTTTTACTTCTTAAATCTGCATATAAATGAATTCATATAGTGTCTACCTTTCTTTGACTGACTTAAATACCTTCTAGGTTCATCAAAGCAGTATCTTTTTTTTCCATCCCCTTCCTTTTAGTCTGTGTGTGTTTTTTAATCTAAAGTGATTCTCTCGTAGGCAGCATGTAGGGGTCTTGTTTTCTTATTCATTCATCCACTTTTAGTTGAAGAAATTAATTATTTTTTATTTGAGGTACTTATTGATAGGAATGTAGTTGTTACCATTCTTTATTTCTGTTTTTGATATATGCTTTTTCTTCTTAAAGAATTCCTTCCAACATTTTCTGTAATTCTGACGGTGGTGTTAAATTTCTTTAGCTTATTTTCTTTAGCTTATCTGGGAAGCTCTATGTCTGTCCTTCGACTCTAAATGATAACTTTGCTGGATAAAGTATTCTTGGTTATAGATCCCGGGTCTTCATCCTGTCAAATATTTTTTGTCAGGTCCTTCTATCCTGCATAGTTTGTTTGTTTGTTTGTTTGTTTGTTTGTTTGTTTGTTTGTTTGTTTTTTGAGAAATCAGCTGCCAGTCATATGAGTGTTCCCTTATAAGTAATTATCTGTTTTTCTCTTGCTGCTTTTAAGATTCTCTCTTTGTATTTAATCTTTGGCATTTTAATTATGATGTGTCTTAGTGTGGGCCTCTTTGGATCCTTGGTATTTGTAATTCTCTGAGCTTCCTGAGGTTTTATGTCTATTTCCTTCACC